>JACEIK010000892.1:0-32346 GCA_018107945.1 Datura stramonium
CTCCACTTCACCAAATCATGAATTAGTTCCTCAAATGCATTATTAACCTTAAAAAACAAGGACTAATCATGTTGGTTAGTATATATTCACATTTACATAACAATCACATGAGAATGTATATAAATAAGTAGATAAACAAGACTAAATTGAGTTATAAAGTAGCACTTGGGCATGCAATTATGACCAAGATCAATACACCTCAGACCCAGCTATCACTAGCTCAGAGTTAGGGAGAATGACATTTTGAATACAGCCTTCAGGACTTAGTATGGTCACTATGAGTTCGTAGTTACGTCTTTTTGACTAACTAACGCTCCTGCAGCTTTTAGGGTTTTCAAGCAGTATTTGGATATGTTCTTGATTGTCTTCATATATGATATTCTCATGTATTCTCAGAGCGAGTAGGAGCATGTCACTTATTTGAGGATTGTGGTACCGACATTCAAGGATCGCTAGTTGTTTACTAAATTCAGCAAGTGTGAGTTTTGGTCGAATTCAGTAGCATTTTTGGGCCATGTAGTGTCTAGTGAGGGTGTGCAGTTGGACTCTCAAAAGAAAGAAGCATTGAAGAATTGGCCTAGACCTGTCAGTCCGACATATATTAGGAGCTTCTTGGGTTTAGCTGGCTGCTACCAGAGGTTTGTTGAGGGATTTTCATCCATTGCTACACTGTTAACTAAGTTGACCCACAAGAAGCTTAAATTTCAGTGGTCATGAGAAGAGTTTTCAGGTGTTAAAGACTCGACTCACTTCAACCCCAGTGTTGACCCTACCTGAGGGCATGGATGGTTTTGTTGTGTATTGTGATGCTTCTAGGGTTAGTCTTAATTGTGTATTAATGCAGCATGGTAAGTTCATTGTGTATGCCTCTAGATAGCCTAAGACTCATGAGAAGAATTTTCTGATGCATGACTTAGAGATGGCAGCTGTGGTATTTTCTTTAAATATTTGGAGGCACTACTTGTATGGGATGAATGTGGATGTGTTCACAGACTACAAGAGCCTTCAATACGTGTTTATACAGAAGGACTTGAATTTGCGGCAAAAGAGATGGCTAGAGCTTCTGAAGGACTACGACATTAGTGTCATTTATCATTTCGGAAAGGCCAATGTAGTGGCGGATTCTCTTCATAGGCTGTTCGTGGAGTGTCTCATATCGAGAATGGAAGAGAGGAGCTGGTGAAGGATGTCCATAGGCTTGCTCATTTAGGGGTTTGCCTTATAGATTCACCGGATGGTGGTGTTATCATTCAGAATGGATTAGAATCTTCATTAGTGACGGAATTTAAAGCTAGGCAAGATGAGGATACTATCCTACTGAAGCTGAAGGAAGCTGTTCGAAATCATAAAATGGATGTTTTCTCCCAAGGGGGAGATGGTTTACTCCGATATTAGGGCTGATTGTGTGTGCCGACTGTAGATGACTTGGGAGAGCAAATGTTGAGCGAGGCTCATGGTTCTCGATATTTTATCCATCTAGGTGCCACCAAGATGTACCGTGACATACGAGAAATCTATTGGTGGAATGATATGAAGAAGAACATAAAGGAGTTTGTGGCTAAGTGTCCGAATTGCCAATAGGTGAAGGTTGAGCATTAGAGACCAGGAGGTATGCTTCAGGACATTAGCATTCCTAATTGGAAGTGGGAAGAGATCAATATATATTTCACTATAGGATTTCCTCATACTCTCCGACAGTGTGAATCCATATGGGTGATTGTGGATAGGTTGACCAAGTTAGGCCATTTCTTACCGGTCAAAACTCTGATTCAGCCGAGGATTATGCCAAGTTGTACATTCGGGAGTTAGTTTTTTTCATGTAGTTCCTTTTTCCATCATCTCAAATAGGGGTACTCAGTTCACCTCTCAGTTTTAGAGGACATTTCAGAGAGGCCTTGGTACTCAAGAGAAGCTTAGCACAACTTTCCACCTACAGATAGATGGTCAGGCCAAGTGAACTATTAAGACTCTTGAGGATATGCTGAGAGCATGTGTGATTTATTTCAAGGGAAGTTGGATGATCACTTGTCTCTCATCGAGTTAGTCTATAATAACAGTTACCACTCCAGCATTCGAATGGCTCCATTTGAAGCTCTTTACGGGCGGAGGTGTAGGTCACCTATTGGATGGTTTGAGGTAGGAGAGGTTACATTCATTAGACTATATTTAGTTCATGAGACTATGGATAAGGTTTAGATTATTAGGGAAAGGCTGAAAATAGCACAAAGTCGTCAGAAATATTATGCGGATGTTAGGCGGAGAGAGCTTGAGTTTGAGGTTGATGATTGGGTATTTCCGAAGGTGTCTCCCATGAAGGGAGTGATGAGGTTCGGTAAGAAAGCAAAGCTTAGTCCCGGATATGTTAGTCGTTGTAGGATTCTAAGGCGAGTTGGCAAGGTGGCATATGAGTTGGAGCTACCCGCAGAGTTAGCTTCAGGGCACCCAGTTTTCCATGTATCTCTATTGAAGAAGTGCATTGGTGAGCTAGCCTTACTTATTTCAGTAGAGATCATTGTTGTGAGGGATAGCCTTACTGATGAGGAGGTTCCGGTTGAGATCCTTGATCATCAGGTTCGAAAGTTCAGAAATAAGGAGGTAGCTTCAATAAAGTTTTGTGGAGAAATCAACTTGTTAAGGGAGCTATGTGAGAAGCTGAAGTAGATATGATGGCTAAATACCCGCATATTTTCACTTCTGGCTCAGTTCCAGCATGAGGTACCAGTTTCCTCCTAAGCAATCTATTCAGTTTCATGTCCATTTTATGTCTCTAAGTTTCATTCATGTCATAGAATGCATGTACAATTCATGAATTCAGTTCAGTCATGTATATCAGTCCGGAGTCAGTTACTCCGTCAGTTTTCAGCTATAGTTGCAAAATTTTGGGATTGCAGTTCCTTCCCTAGACCTTTATTATGCTTAATTTACATTCGAGGAGGAATTTTCCCAAAGGGAAGATAATGTCACACCCCAAAAGCCCCTAAGATCATACCCGAGGTTTGAAGTAGAGAAAACAGAAAAATCTACACTAGGTCACAGAATGACTCATCAAGAGACTCGTTAAGTTAGTTGACGGATCATTGAGTGACCCGTTAAGTGGTGCTAAGTTGAATAGAAAGTTATCTTTTGGAATTCATGACGAGCGGGATGACGAGTCGTTAGGTATTTCAACGAGTCGTAGTGTGACCCATCAAATGGGCAGTGGTGAAGAAAGAGTTGACTTCTAGTGTTCAGAACGATTTGGGGAAATTAGTCATCAAGTCCCCTGATGACTCATTAAGAAACTCATTGTGAGAAAGATCAGAGAATGGAGAAAGAGTTGATAGTGCCAATGGGTTAGAGGAACACTCATCAAGTCCCCCAATGAGTTGTCCTATCACTTGTTGGGCTTGAAAGTGTCAATTTCCTATTGGATCATTAAAGGTGTTTTCATAATTCCTAAGTTCCTAACTCCTAAACTTTGTTGTTTTAAGCTTCCTAAATAATATTTTAAGAGAGTTTAACCTAGCCTAAGTCATTATGCTCTCATAATTCATTGAATTTGAAATCCTATTCCAAGATCAAGCTAGAGTTCCTCAATTTCTTCCTCAATCCTCTTGGGCTTTCAAGACCGTTTTAGAAATCAAGTTACCCAGGTATGTAAGGCCATGAATGGGGGATTTCTTCCATTCTCGTGCCCAATTGTTCCTATAATTCATGAATTCAAGTCTCCAATTAAGTGTATAGAAAATTCTAGGGGTTTAACCAATTCTATATAATTATTCATGATATATATATATATATNATATATATATATATGGGGGTCCAATCGCATCAAGTTTTGATTGATAATTTAAGACTATTGGGGAAGATTTTACTCTTAATTTATTTATTAAATCATCATTTCATGCTTATGAGAACTATGCCCTATTATATACGATTTATGAAATTCAAGATTATGAGTCTATGAATTCAAGTATGATGAGTTATCTAGTATGCATGAATATTTATGGATTTTTAACTTCTGATTTCATAACTTCGAATTATGAAGCTTATTTCAAGTATGTATGACTCTATTATTTGGAAAATCCCATGCAAGTTAAGTATGTTTATCAAGATTTTAGCCAAGGATTACAAGATTAGTTTAAGGAAATATTTGGAGTCAAGACTCCCCAGTTATTCAGATTTAAACTATGTTTTGAGAATATGATTATATGAGCAGTATGCATGTTTTGGGAGTAGTGTCTAGCACCAAGTAGGATAGGGATTCCGAGGACCCAGTCTCTAAACTATGCGTAAACATATGATATATTTTATTGGGAACTCTCAAGAGAGTGTTTCCACCACTCGAGGGCACACCTGTGATATCACACCTCATTTGTCCTTTTCCCTGGCAAGGCTTGGGATGGATCTCCTCCACATGGGCAAGGCATGGGATAATCATACGTTCTTACATCCGAACTAAGCTTACCACATTGTTTTGGCGCGAGGACTCCCAAATTTTATATTCTAGCTTGTGGTATGTTTTGAGTTAAATCTTCGTATACATAGCTTACCACATGGTTTTGGAGCAAAGGATCCCCAGTATGCTTTTCATATGCATGATCCCGTATTTGAGATGTATTTGATCATTAAGCTTCGTAAATAGAAGATGTTGAGCTTCATTATATACAATGTAGAGAATTTTCATATTTTTGGGAGAAGAGTCTAGCACCGAGCGGGCTAAGGGTCGATCACCCTATGCCCCAGAAATACACGCCAACGCAGGTTGATACTATTATATTATTGGGACCTCCCTTGTGAGATATCCCCGACCCTAATGGCCCTTGAGCTTGATATCGATATCATGGTAGCGTCCTTAGCCCTAAAAAGGTTTTGGACGGCTCTGCCCACTTGAGTGTAATAGTTGGGACCACGTAAGCTCTATCGTGGTATGTCAGTTAAGTGACGAATCTCCCATTGTTCTATATGATTCAGATATGCATATTCATTACCCATGATTATTATATACACATGTATGTTCTAAAAGCAAGGTTTGACTCAATGTTCAGCTATTCTATAAATATCATATTGCAGCTTTGAGTCATTCAAGTTAGTTTGACGTATAAAGATATGTATTGTCATGTTATGAAAAGATCATGATTTCATAAAGAATGCATGCAAGCCCTACTCTTAGTTTACTGATGTTCTTGTTTAACTAATGCATTGTGTTTAAAAAGGATTTTTACTTACTTTAGTGGTTTTACTTACCTTGCATACTCGGTACGTTCCACATACTGACTACATACTTCTATGATGTATCATTTCATGATACAGGACCCGGCTCTCGGCTTCAGCCCCCGCTCTTAGATAGCTTATCGGAGTTAGCGTCTGCTTATTGGTGAGTCCTCATCTTCCGAGGACCCGACTATCTATCTTTTCTTTGTGTATTTCAGTTTTCAATTTGTTGAGTTAGTTGGGAGTCTTTTCCTATCAACTCTTTATGTTTAGAGGCTATTCAGACATATGTATGTATTCAACTTCAGATTTTATATTCTGATGTTATATTCAAGCTAGACTTCTTCTTTGAATGTATTGTCTATTATTCAGTCTCTTTGTTGATTTAGATGTATTCTTCTGCCATGGGTTGACTTGGGGTCTCTCAGGGCTCTTTGTCCCATGGCGCGACCCGGGCCTTCGTTCAGGTCGTGACATACAGTCATAAGCTGAGTATCATATATGAACAGAATGACCCAAAGCTGAAATAAATATTATATGACTTTTCATAGCTGAAATCATAAGTAAAAGCTCAAAAACTTATCACTGGGCAAACCTACTATAAAACATAATATCATAAGTCATGAACATGAATAATTGAAATCATGAGGAATAATGGGAGACTCGTCATAATCAACATCATCATGATAGAGCTTATGTAATGACCCAAATATCACACTCAAGTGGGTAGAGCCATCCAAAATCTTTCCAGGGCTAAGGAGGACGATACCATGATATCGATATCAAGTTGTAGGCCTCTTGCGGATGGGGAAAACTCTCAAGGAAGGTCCCAATATATAAGTATACCTACGTTGGCGCATAGTTCTGAGATCCATGATTTACCTGAACCCCCTGGCCTACTCGGTGCTAGACACTACTCCCAAAAACATGCATGCATAGTCTGAAATCTGAATATGGGGAGTCTTGGCTCCAAATATACTATAAGCTGAATTAGGAGTATTCACTCCAAACCATATGGTAAGATGATCTTATGAAACTAAGTTGAATCATGGAAACATACTTAACTTGTGTGGGCTTGACCAAATCTTAAAATCATGCATAATTGAAATAGACTTCATAAGTCAAAATCATGGATTCATACATGGAAAATTTATAAACATTCATTCATGCTAGATATCTCATCATACTAGAAATCAGAATCATAAACTTGATTTTTCATAAAACTTGCATAATAGGGCATAATTTCTAATAACTTGAAATCATGAATTTATAATCAACTTGTGTACCAAAAATGCCCATAAATCTTTAAACATGCTTTGGAACATGAGGAGAATTGACTCATAGACATATCATAGAGAATTTTATAAAATTGGGTTAAAAACCTACAAGATCATATACGTGGATTAGAACTTGAATTCATGAACTTGAGGAGAAATTTGTGCATGAGAGTGAAAGGAAACACTCATTCATGGCCCTACATACCTGGGTAAACTGATCCTCAACTAATCCTTGAAATCCCAAGAGAATTGGGGAAGAATTGAGAGAAATTCTACATTGATCTTCCAAGAGAGTTTAAAGCATTTCATGCATGGGAAAGCCTAGTGACTTGATATAGGATAAATCCTCTTAAAACACTCATTTTAGGGCTTAAAATGACACAGTTTAGGACTTAGGAGCTTAGGATTTGCGAAAATACACTTAAGGAAAAAGGGCATTGCCAAATGCCACGAGCCATACCGCGAGTCGTATCATGGAACAACCGACCATGGTTTCCTCTCGTTGCAAGACCTGCCTTGATCCCCCATTCTCTAATCTTCAAATGACGGCTAGACAGGGAAGGTCGTTACTCAATACAATGACTCGTCGCTTCCTCTTGTTTCCACCACCGACTTCATGCATAGTTTCTGAATCCATTCAACGGACCCAACCAATGAGTCATACCTTGTGACATCGGGTCGTTGAACCCGTCCATTGCTACTGCTTCCAACTCCTCTGCTCCTTCCCATAGTACAACCCATGACCCGTTGTTCCCTACAACGACTCGTACCATGACTGGTACCTTTCAAACCTGACACCTTAGAAACAAACAACGACTCTAGACCATGACCTGTTACATTGACCAATGGGTCATACCTTAACTCGTTAGTCCTGGACCTGTCAAGTAGAAATTTACCACGACTCTAGCCTACGGCCCGTTACTCATTCCCATGACTCATTCAACCAGTTGTTCTAAGACATTTTTTCAATCTTTCTCTCTGATCATATTTCCAATCCCGAATCAAGTCTTAGGAACTTTTGGGGTGTTACATTATCTCCCCTTTGGGAACATTCATCCTTGAATATGGGTTAAGCATACTGAAAGGCTGGCGAATGAACTACAATCCCAATTATTGAACAACTGAAACTGACAACTGACTGACTGACTGACTCTGAACTGATACACATGACTGAACTGAATTCATGAAACACAAATACATGCTAAAACATGAAAGGAATTGAGAGACATGAACTTGACATGAAACTAAATAGAGTACTAAGGAGGAAACTGATACCTCATGTTGAAACTGAGCTGGAAAGGAAAAGACGTGGGTCTCTAGACATCATATCTGCTTCAGATTCCCACCTAGCTCTCTCAACAAGTTGATTCCTCCATAAAACCTTCACTGAAGCTACTTCCTTGTTTCTCAACTTTTGAATCTAACGATAAAGGATCTCAACCGGAATCTCCTTATAGGTAAGGCTATCCTTCACACCTATGCTCTCCACTTTAACAACCAAGGCCGGGTCACTAATACATTTCTTTAATAGAGATACATTGAAAATTGGATGTACCAAAGCTAATTCCACTGGTACCTCCAACTCATATGCCACTTTACCAACTTGCCTCAGAATCCTATAAGGACCAACGTATCGAGGACTTAGCTTCCCTTTCTTTTCGAACCTCACAACTCCCTTCATGAGAGACACCTTCAAAAACACCCAATCATCAACTTCAAACTCAAGCTCTCTCTTTCTAACATGCGCATAAAATTTCTAATGACTTTGAGCTATTTTCAACTTCTCTTATAAGATGGACTTTCTCCATGGCCTCATGAACTGTATCTCGCCTAATCAATGTAGCCTCACCTACTTCAAACCATCTGATAGGTGACCTACACCTTCACCCATAAAGAGCCTCAAACAGAGCCATCTAAATGCTTGAGTGGTAACTGTTATTGTAGTAATATGAGGCAAACGATCATCCCAACTATCCTTGAAGTCAATCACACATTCTCTCAATATGTCCTCAAGAGTATGAATGGTCAGCTCAGCTTGACCATCTATCTAAAGGTGAAAAGTCATGCTAAGCTTGACCTGAGTACCAAGTCCCTTCTTAAACGATCTCCAAACCTGTAAGGCAAACTAGGTACCTCTATATGAGATGATAGATAAGGGAGCTCCATGCAACCAAAATAACTCCTGAATGTACAATCTAGCATAATCCTCAACTGAATTGATAGTTTTGACCGGTAAGAAATGAGCTGCTTTGGTCAACCTATCTACAACCACCCATTAGAGTCGTACTGTCGGTGTGTATGAGGCAATCCAATAATGAAGTCAATATTGATTTCTTCCCACTTCCAAGTAGGAATATTAATATCTTGAAGTATACCCCCAGGTCTTTGATGCTCAACCTTCATCAACTGGCAATTCAGACACTTCGCCATGAACTCTGTTATGTCCTTCTATATGCCATTCCACCAATAAATGCTATGTCCTTCACGGTACATCTTGGTAGAACCTAAGTGGATAGAATACCAAGAGCCATGAGCCTCGCCCTGCATCTTCTCTCTCAAGTCATCAACACCCGGAACACATGAACGACCCTGATAACAAAGTACACCATCTCCCCCTTTGGAAGACCTCCACCTTCTGATTCTGGATAGCTTCCTTTGGCTTTACCAAAATAGGATCCTCATCTTGCCTAGCCTTGGCCTCAGTCACCAATGAAGATTCTGACCCATTCTGAACAACGACACCACCATCTGTCGAGTAGATAAGGTGCACCCCTAAACGAGCAAGTCGGTGCATATCGTTCACCAACTCCTTTCTTCCATCCTCAATCTGAGAAATCTCCATGGACAGCCTACTAAGGGCATCCACCACTATATTGGCCTTGCCCAAATGGTAAAATACACTCATGTCGCAGTCTTTGAGAAGCTCTAGCTACGTCCTTTATCGCAAGTTCAGTTCCTTTTGAGTAAACATATACTGAAGACTCTATGGTCCGTGAACACATCCACATGCACCCCATACAAGTAGTGCCACCAAATCTTCAATGCAAACACTATCACTGCCAACTCTAGGTCATGCGTCAGGTAATTTTTCTCATGAGTCTTAAGCTGTCTAGAGGCATATGCAATGACCACACCACACTGGATCAACACACAACCAAGACCAACTCTAGAGGCATCACAATACACAACAAATCCATCCAGGCCCTTTGGTAGAGTCAAAACTAGGACTGAAGTGAGTCAAGTCTTTAACTCTAGAAAAACACTTATCACAGGCGTCCAACCATAGAAATTTGAAATTCTTCTAGGTCAACTTAGTCAAAGGTGCTGCAATGGATGAAAATCCTTCAACAAACCTCCTGTAATAGCCAGTTAAACCCAAGAAAATCCTAATATCTGAAGGACTAACTCATCTAGGACAATTCTTCACTGTCTCTATCTTTTGAGAGTCCACCTGCACAACCTCGCTTAACACCACATGACCAACAAATGCTACTTAGTTCAACCAAAACTCACACTTGCTGAATTTAGCAAATAGCTAGCGATCCTTAAGTGTTTGTAGCACAATCTTCAAATGACCATCATGCTCCTCCTTGCTCCGAGAGTATATGAGAATATCGTCAATGAAGACAATCACGAACATATCTAAATACAGATTGAATACCTTGTTCATCAAGTCAAGACAAACTGCAAAAGCATTTGTTAATCAAAAAGGCATAACTACGAACTCATAGTGACCATACCGAGTCTTGAAGGTTGTCTTCGGGGTGTAACTCTCTCTAACTCTGAGCTGATGATAGCTAGATCTGAGGTCTATCTTTGAGAAGCACTTAGCACCCTGAAATTGGTTAAACAAGTCATCAATCCTGGGGAGGGGATACTTATTCTTGATTGTGACCTTATTCAACTATTGATAATTAATGCACATTCTAAGGGATTCATACTTCTTCCGAGCAAAGAGAACTGGTGCACCCTACCGAGATTTACTAGGCCTGAGAAACCCTAATCTAAGAGATCCTTTAGCTACTCTTCCAACTTCTTTAGCCTAACTAGAGACACTTTGGAAGGAGGAATGGATATATGTTGTGTATCAGGGAGAAGATCGATACCAAAGTCAATCTCCCGCTTGAGAGGGACTCCTGGTTCATCATTTAGAAACACCTCTGGATACTCACACACTATAGGAACTAATTGGAGAATCGGGGTCTCTGATGTAGCATCCTTAACCTGAATTAGATGGTATACACTGATAAGGGGCATATTTATATGCCAAATCGATACTCAAATGTATAACTTTCGTCTTGTTTGTCTAATAAATTGTGTACATTCTCATGTAAATTGTACGGATTGAATTTATACTAACCAAGCATGATTAGCGTTGTTTTGTAGGAAAAACATGCTTTTGTTGATGAAAAATGACATGTTGGAAGAAATCAAGGATGGGCGGGAACGAGCAAGGAAGTGGATGGTGAAGCAAGGATTACAAAGGGCTCAGCGATAGACACATTGGCACGCTATGCCATTGGATGCGTTCTGCCTGGGATGGAATTCCAAATAAATTCCCAGTGAAGGTCCGCGATCAGGCCGTGCCACGTTGGAAGGTAATTATTCAGATAGTGCATTTCCAGAGAGAGTCAGCGGTACCGTGGCAACGTTAAGCGTGCTCACGATTTTGCTGTATTCCCGCGTTGGTAACAGTACCTGGGCGAACTATTTCCAGAGGGCTTCCGCGTTTGCACCGTGCACGGAGGCAGTGCTCCGCGATGCACGCCGTGACACGTTGCTCATTATTCCGGGAAAATTTATCCCTAGTATAAATAGAACACTTAGGGGCATTTCAATTATTCTGACTTGGTGGAGCAACGTGGAGTTACGAGGCAGCTTTGAGGACAGAAATTCCTAGGGTTTCTCTATCTCTTTCTTGTTCCTTTCAATTGCTTGTATGATTAACACTTGTTTGAGGATGATTTAATCCACAAATGAGTGGCTAATTCTCCTTCTTGCTGAGGTTATGAACTTAGTGTTGCATTGTAATTATTGATTGCTGGTTTTATTTTCTCTTTTCTTCCATGGTTGTTCTATTTAATTCTTGTTCCTACTACATTAATGTCTGGCCAATGTTGATGTAAATCCAAAAAGTCCGGTTTCACCCAGAGGAGCAGAAATTGGAAAGTTGTGGTGTAGGATATGATCTTTTCGCTTGGTTCGGGAGAATTTGGAATTGATTACCTTCGGGATAGAAATATACGAAAGTCGTATTAGTCATGTGTGGAAACGGTTTCGTATTGCTAGAACTTGAATTCCTTCTTATCACGAAAATGTGATTGGAAGGTTCATGATTCTTAAGTTGGAGTTCTCACGAGTTTTAATCCATAGGCGATAGTTCCGACTAGCAACCGGAAAAAAGATAAACCACGTAAATTAATAGTTCGTTTCTTCACATGTTCTTCGTAACCTCAGCATGCTCTTATCCATTGTTAAGATTCAATTGTATAATTAGCTTAGTGTAGTATAAAAAGTATATTCTCAAAAACCAATTATCTTTCGTTACTTTCTGTTTGTCTTCCTTTGTTATAGTGTAGTAAATTAACATTTGAAAGGTTTCACCACTGTATTCCTATTCTGTGGAGTTCGACAATCCCGGTTCTTCAAAGAGCCACTGTATTACTTGTACGACCCGTACACTTGCGGAGCTCATCAAGTTTTTGGCGCCGTTGCCGAGGAATAGGCAATTGGTGAAAATTTTCATTTTTGTTTGATTTTAAGTGTTAGTTTGCTATTTCCAATATTTTGTGTTGACAACTTGGTCTTGCTTTTTGTATTTTGCAGAAAACAGATTCTGTTGAACACTGGCAAGAGACAAGGTTTGGTGGATCCATCCTTAGAGCCGGAACGACAGTTTCATCGTCAACGGAGAGAAGCTCTAGGAGAAAGCTGCGGTTACTCGAGACAAACTATCATGGAGCAACCACGAGAATCCACCAATAGTGCAGGAAATATTGAGTGCGAAATTAGCGGCCAGGCCGGTTCCGCGATGTGGCAATCCCACAAGCTAGCAATGTACTTCTAGCATTCGCAAACCTGAGCCAGGAGGGAGGTTCGGGCGAAATAGAATATGGTGCGATTCTTTGCACACAAGCGGGCAGTTTACAGGTCTCCCTCACGAGGACCCACAACAATATCTTCAGAATTTTCTGGAGATAAGTGACACTCCCATCCCCCGCTGGAGTGTCAACAGATTATGTCGGGCTTACACTTTTCCCATTTTCACTCTTGGGAGATGCTAGAGGTGGCTGAAAGGCGAGCCACCAAACTCTATCACCTCATGGGATGACCTTGGCGAAATTCTTGATTCGATTCTTTCCCTCGGTAAAACAGCAAGGCTTGAATTCAAATTCTAAGTTTTAAACAAAGGGAAAAGAGAGAATCTGTATCCAAACTTAGGAAAGATTTAAATCAGTGTTGAGGGACTGTCCTCATCACCATCAGTCGAATGATGTGCTGGTGCACACTTTTATAAAGCGTTTGGAACCCCACACTAAAATTTTTCTAGATTCGGCAGCTGGGGGGCAGGCTTTAGAAAAGACTTATGAAGAACTGTATACTTTGCTTAATGCGTATTTCCCTTGGGAAATCAGTGGAATGCGGACTCTTCAAGGGGAGGAGCAAGGAAAGCAGCTGGAGTCTTGGAAGTGGATGGGTTTACAGCTATCGCTGCACAGATAGCTGCCTTGCAGAATCAGTTGAACACCCACTTCCCGCAATATGAACTTGAGCGATCTCAAGCCGGTTAATGCGGTGCAGCAGGTTTGGTGTGAAGTGTGCAAATCCGAGACTCGGTGAACTTTATCGGGAATGCACAAAGGGCAACCACCAGCAGTATGGGAATAGCTACAATTCCAATTGGAGGAATCATCCGAATTTCTCTTGGGGTAGCAACAACCATCAAGGGCAGAGTTCGAGTCGGGGATGCGGCGGAATCAAGGAGAGGCCCTGCGAACTATCAAGCACTAATACAAAAATAACAAATGCCCCTCCTCCACCACCATCACCCAGCGTTGAGAAGATGATTCAAGCAACTGATAGCCAGCCAAGCTCAATTGCAGGCTGACCATGTCAAATTGGCAGCCGATGTTAAAAATATTCGAAATGGCTACCAAGGCAACTGGAGTATCAATTTGGGCAATTCTTCGGAGCCCGGAGACACCAGGCCTAGAGGAGGACTCCCCAGTGACACAGATCCCAATCCCCAAGCAGGTGTGCAGTGACCACGAGGAGTGGCTTGCAGTTGAAGGAGGTTGAACCAGAAAGACCACCTCAACAGTCGGGAGCAGCAGTGGAGGGAGCGAGAATGATGAGAGGAAACACAAGGATGCTGAACCAGGCAGACCTCCACCCCCATTCCCTCAAGATTAAGGAAGCACAAGGAGGAGCGTGCTTCAAAAGTTCATGGAGGTGCTCAAACAGGTACACATTAACACCTCTTGTTGATGTTTTGCAGGGAGTGCCTAAATATGCAAAGAGTACATTAAGGACATCGTGGCCAACAAAGCGGGTGACGAATATGCCACGGTGGCCCTTACAGAAGAATGCACTTCCCGGATACAAAACCGGTTGCCCACGAAGCTCAAAGATCCTGGGAGCTTCACAATTCCATTGACAATCGGGCAAAGTATCCGAGCTCGCAGTTTATGTGATTTGGGAGCGAGCATTAACTTGATGCCAACTTCGGTATTTAAGAAGTTAGGTCTAGGAAGCCTAGACCTACAACAGTGGTTTTGCAGCTTGCAGACCGTTCCTTGGCAAGGCCAGACGGCATTGTGGAGGACGTGCTAGTGCAAGTCGGCTCCCTAATCTTCCCATTTTGGATTTTATTGTGCTGGACTTTGAGCCAGACTCGGAAGTCCCATTTATTTTGGGGCGACCTTTCTTGGCAACCGGGAAAGCTCTTATAGATGTAGCTGCAGGGCAGCTAACGAGGCAGGCACACGACAAGGTGGAGGTGTTCGATGTGCAAGGCCACCAAATTCCCGGCCGTGTACGAAGAACTCGTTGATTAACGTTCTTGAACAACCGAGTGGTGTTCAAGGCTTTGAACATGAGCTGAAGAAACCCCGATAGAGAGGTAAGCTTGATTGGGGTAGGGGCGTGTTGAGCAAACGTCCGTCACCCTAGGGGCAGAATAGCTCAAATGACGTCGAGCGAGACGGTAAACCAGGCGCTGCACAGGAGGCAACCCGTGAAATGTGGTAGCCAAAATGTACATACGAAAAAAAAAAAAAAAAAGATTTTCATTTTTTGTATTTTATATTTTTGTAGAATAGGAGTGTAAATAGAAAATAGAAATCATTTGTTTTCCAACTTGGAAATTCTAACCGATTTCATGTGATAAGATGTTGTACAGGTTGAACGGAGGAAAAGTACAAAAGGAATCAAAAAGGGAAAAACGAGGTAAGAAAATTTATTTTAAAGTGGCAAAAGCAGTGAGCACAACGCGCGATGGCTCCGTGTCACGGAGGAGGGCCTCCGCGTCGCCCTCCGTGACACGTTGAAGAAACAAATCTGGAATTTTTAAAAAATTCCAGAGAGCCCCTGCGATGGCTCCGTGTCACCCCGGAGGGCATGCTCCCGCGTTACCCTCCGTGACACGTCGGCAAACGTGTTAATCGCGTCGGGTCACTGCAGGTCACCGGGCGACCGCTGCTGCATTCCCCACTTTAAACCCCAAATGCCCCATTTTCCCATTCCCTCACACCCTCTGTGAAAAAACATCCCAAAAATCCCCTCCCTCAACGTGAATACGGCAAAAGAGTAAAGAACCACAACTTTTTCTTCGTCTTACTCGAATCAGTACGTTCTTGAACTCAATTTCAATTTCTTTAGCTAAAATTTCAATTTTTAGCATGCTTAGGAAAAATCCATGTGCCCTTATCAATAAATTGAGCTTAAATACATTTGGAGTTTGATTATTGTTGTTCGTAGTATCGTTGTGATCATATGAACTCGTTAATTGCGTACTTAAATGAAATTTGTGCTAGATTGTGGGTAGGGTTGGATTGTGAAGTTGAAAAGTTGAAATGATAAGAGGAAGTGTTGAAAAATTGTGGGTTGTGCATGTTGGGTGAATTATATTATGTATGCTTATAGGTAGCCTTTAATTAACGATGCAATTCTCGGGGGTGCAAATTTGGTGAAACTCCAAAAACTCATCGAATCACATGAAAATCGGGGAATTGCTTAGTTGAGTTGTGGAAAATTTTTATTTTTCTTGTGTTCTTTTAGCTGAATGCCATGTAATGAAATGAGTATCGATATTATGTGGAAGCTGTACGAAGTCTATGAGTAGTACACAAGAGTTATGCTGTCGAATTTTAGAAAGGCATGAGGCGATTTTGTTTGTTTTTGTTTCTTTTGTTTAGTTGTTCTAGATTTTGTACCTTTTTGTAAATAGCGAATAAATATGTTCTTGCCGTTATGCATAATGCGAGCTAGAGACTAAGTGTGGGGTGGCCGAGCCAAAACCCAACCTTAGTCAAAAGCTCAGTATAATCAACTAACATGGAGTCTTTGTCATTTTCTTTGGCAGAAACCATGGCTAGCGAGCGAGACAAGGAAAGGGCGCATCAACATCGGGTGCCGGGAGAAAAAGATTAAGGCTGGGGCAACGGTCAGCGGCACGGCAGTTCCACGCGGCCAGCGCCTGTATGGAACCAAATGGGTGACGGAGGAAAGTGGTACACCAAGCACAAAGAACAAATACTTCCCGAGGAACATATTGCCACAGGGAACCATTGGCACAAAGAGTTCCCCCAGGGATGAATGTCTGCAAAGGATTGAAACGGCTGGGGAAACGTTTCATTTGGCCGAGCCCTAAGGAGTGCAACCTGCACTTAGTCCGGGAATTCTACGCCAATTGGAACCCAACATTGAGGAGTCACACCATCAAAATAAGGGGCCAGATCGTCACATTGGAGCCTCACCACCTCAATGCCATCTAGGGCGCAAGGCATCTGAACGCCCATGTACTCGGGCAGGCGAGACATCACTCCACCGTATGCGGATATCAATTACACATTATGTGGAGCCAGGTCTACGGCGCGTTGGAGCAGGCATAAGGAGGGGCTACTGTAGACACTGCCTAAGCCACAGATGTTTCAGGGGAAGCCAGAATATGGCTTAAGATCGTTTGCTCTGTTTGATTCCGGGGGTGCACATGACAGATGTGACCCGGGATCGTGTATGCATGGTATACGCCCTTATGAAAGGGCTGGAGATTCATGTTGGGGCGGTGATCATCCGCCATGAAGAGAACCCGACTGCATCAGGGAGCACAGGTACGGATTCAGCGGACTGTTGGCGACGTTCAGAGAGGCCTTGAGTCGAGGAGGAGGCCCTAGTCCCACATCCCGCAGATGGGCAATTGTGCCATTGATGTCACAAAAAACAAAGGCACCCGACACCACGCATGGGCCGGTTCTCACATTGGCCGAGCGACATGCTCGGGACGATCAATATATGTCCCGCATGTTCAGGATGCAGATGCTCCAGCTACGCATAGGCGGGGGCCGGCTTGGACGAGTGTGGCAGCTCGATTTAGATTACCCATTTGGCGAGAATGCCAGGGCACTATGTTGGGTGGGCCCAGCTTTTGTGGAACCTACAGATGACGACGTCCCCACGGACGAGGAGACACGTCGCGAGATTCCGACGTTGGGTCGGAAGGAAGGGATGACGGTGGGGGAACTTCGGAACATAAGGAGATGGCGGCAGCACCAGATGAGAAGTGGAATACTTTGACTGATCAGGAGTTTCACACCCACCTTTCTGTTTGTAATTGTATGAACACTGGGGACAGTGTTCGATTTTAAGTGTGGGGTGGGAAGTAGTTAGGTGCTGAATTTGCCTTTTTGTGTATATGTCATGTTCCTTGCCTTGTTGTCGTGTTTGTTTTAATTTGACTCTGTTTTATGTGTATGTTCATTGATGTGAATATTTTTGTGTAAAAAAGTGTTGTTGTGTGCTGTGGAATGATGTTAGCCAGTATGTAAATAGTCTTGTCAAAATCATCGACATTTTTAAAAAAAATTTCGTAACTATTTTTCTTTTGGGTTTCTCGGAGTTTGTTTTCGTTCTTTTGCCGAGAAGAGTCCCATTGAACCGAAGTCGTAAATAATGACCCTTCTCTATGATGGATGGATGACGACCGTCTTAAGGGAAAGGTAAGTCGATAGGAGTAGTTATAGTTCATTTATTTTTTATTTTTAAATTTTTCAATTCGTTAATTTTGATTTTAGTTGGATTCTTTGGTTGTATCCCATGCATGTTGCTATTCGATGGCTCCGACATCCTTGCTGCGTGTTGTACATAATAATTATATAGCAAAGAGGATTCGTAGAAAGCATGCACATTTTTGTACATATGTAAGACACGAGGCCGTGAGTCGATTCGGTGTGATTGAGGCTTAATTTTGAATTCTTGTGATTAGCTGATTAAAGATTCTGTGAAGTCATCTTGAATCCGAGCATGTGCAGTGAAGTGTATAGTGAGAATTGATTATTCCATGCTATTGTTGATTGTCTAGAACTTTCCTGTCGTGTGTATGAAACGAAATGAAGGAAGTGTAGTGTAGGAAAGGATATGAGGCATTTCTTTGTCAACCAAGAATTTTCTTGTTTTTCTTTTCATATCATGAAGATTAAACCATAGTCAGCCCGTTGAGCCTTTAGCCTTGACAAATTTTTCTTGTCTAGTTTTCCTTTTGTCAAAAAGGGTGTGAACCAAGTGAACCCCTTCTTTTCATGTTCCTTAACCGAAATCTGAAGCTCTTAAGCGCACAGAAAATATACAATTTTCCCATGGTGTGAAGGAGTGAAGTGATAAAGAAAAGAAATGTAGTGAAAAAGAAAAGAGAAAAGAAAGAAAAAGAAAAGTCAAGGTGAAATAGCCAGATTTGAAGGAAGAAAGTTGTTTAACTCAATTTTCTCTTCGTTAGTCAGGTGTGTTAAAGAAAAGGGTGATAAATATAAAAATAAACTTCAAGAGGAGGAGGAAGGAAGAAAATAATTCTAGAATGTTGATGGGATGTATTTAAAAAGCACTTAAGGAAGCTGGTTACTTTATTGGTTAGCCCAGTATATACTAGTTCAGTAGCTTGTCCCAACCCCGTTAAGTCCTACGTGATCTTACATCACGCATCCATATATTAGTGGAGTAATACACTAGAGGCAAGCTTATGGGTCATGACGCAATGCATGAATTCGTTTGGGAGAGTGAGTGAAATGGGGTGTGTACATATATACCCCGGACATGGATTTCCTTTAAGTTCATGTGATTAAAACAGGGAATCTCTCCCTAGTGTTGTGAGGCACATGTTTGATGATAGAATATATTCGTGTCGGATATCTTGGTCAGCTAATATGCATGAGTTTGCCGATATCGAGAGTCGATTCTTTGGCTAAAAAGTCTTGATTTATTAAGTGTCGTTGAATAATGATGCTATGCATGCTTCTCTTGATGATTTGCTTCGAACATAATCGGTATGACCGTAGTTCGGATTGTCGAGCCTAAATAGCCATGAGGGATATCAATTGCATGAGTTGTATGAGTATTGTTCGAGGACGAACAAGATTTTAAGTGTGGGGTAGGTGATAAGGGGCATATTTATATGCCAAACTCGATACTCAAATGTATAACTTTCCGTCTTGTTTGTCTAATAAATTGTGTACATTCTCATGTAAATTGTACGGAAGTGTGAATTTATACTAACCAACATGATTAGCGTTGTTTGTAGGAAAAACATGCTTTTGTTGATGAAAAATGACATGTTGGAAGAAATCAAGGATGAACTCGGGAACGAGCAAGGAAGCGGATGGTGAAGCAAGGATTACAAGGGCTCCGCGATAGAACCGTGTCACGCTGCCATCGCGGATGCGTTTTGCCTGGGATGGAAATTCCATATAAATTCCAGTGAAGGTCCGCGATCCAGGCCGTGCCACGTTGGAAGTGGGTATTCAGATTGTGCATTTCCAGAGAGGGTCCGCGGTGCACCGTGGCACGTTGGCAGTGCTCCGCGATACTTGTGTGCCACGTTGGTAGCGCAATTACAGGCGGACAATTTCCAGAGGCTTCCGTGTTTGCACCGTGTCACGGAGGCAGTGCTCCGTGATGCACGCCGTGACCGTTGCCTCGTTATTCCGGGAAAAATTATCCCTAATATAAATAGAGCACTTAGGGGCATTTTCAATTATTCTGACTTGGTGGAGCAAGAACGTGGAGTTTACACGGGCAGCTTTGAGGACGAAATTCCTAGGGTTTTTTCTCTATCTCTTTCTTCTTCCTTTCAATTGCTTGTATGATTAACACTTGTTTTAGGATGTTTAATCCACAAATGAGTGGCTAATTCTCCCCTTCTTGCTGAGGTTATGAACTTAGTGTTGCATATGTAATTATTGATTCTTGGTTTAATTTTCTCTTTTCTTCCATGGTTATTCTATTTAATTCTTGTTCCCTACTACATTAATATCTGGCCAATGTTAGTGTAATCCAAAAGTCCGGTTTCACCGAGAGGGCAAGAAATTGGAAAGTTGTGAATTAATAGGATATGATCTTTTCTTTGTTTGGGAAAATTGGGAATTGATTTACCTTCGGGATAGAAATATACCCGAAAGTCGTAGTAGTCATGTGTGGAACCGGTTTTGTATTGCTAGAACTTGAATTCCTTCTTATCACGAAAATGTAGGTGGAAGGTTCATGATTCTTAAGTTGGGTTAAATACGAGAGTTTTAATCCATAGGCAGAAGTTCCATTTAGCAACCGGAGGAAAAGATAAACCACGTAAATTAATAGTTCGTTTCTTCACATGTTCTTCGTGACCTCAGCATGCTCTTATCCATTGTTAAGATTCAATTGTATAATTAGCTTAGTGTAGTATAAAAAGTATATTCTCAAAAACCAATTATCTTTCGTTACTCTGTTGTCTTCACTGTTATAGTTGTAGTAAATTAACATTTGAAAGGTTTCTCTGTATTCTATTCTGTTGATTAAAACCCAATCAGTTCCTTCAAAAGAGTCACTGTGTGCCATGGAGCCGTACTTGCAGGCTCATCATACACAGCCTTTAGAGATCATCCTCTTAGCCTTGAGGTAGGAAACAAAGCGACCTACAGGCACAACTGAACTACCTTTCCATTCTAATATTGGCTAACCCATAAATCAAAATGCTACCATATGGGTTTTACAATTTACTGCGGCATAATATGCATTCAATCAATCCATACCAAAGATAACATCAAATCGTTCATTTCTAACACTACTAGGTCACACGAGGTGACTTTCTAAGAGATCGTGATAGGGCAATTTCTATATACCCGTCGAGCTATAGCCGATTACCAAGCGGGTAGAGACTGAAGGGTTTTGATAGGATTCGGGTTGACTTCGAAACTAATACCAACATAAAGGAGTCACAAGAGATAAGACAGCTCCCACAGTCTAACAATGCATAATCAAGATGCAATACTCGTAACATACCGGTGACCACATGCGGAGAGACCTCATGCTCTGACGGGATAAGGGCATCAATATATTCTAATGCGACCACCACCTGTACTACTGGATACACCCTACTGAGCTATGTGTGCTAGTGGAGCTACTGAACTGGTGGCAGGGTCATGGTCCCTACTGGCCTGTCTTCTATGAAGGGAGTTATGAGAAGATGATGTCGCCCGGTGCACTAGCGCACGTGGTCGTCAAGTAATATAGGAGTGTTAGGAGTCTAGATAACGTACCCAGAGGGACTTGTCAATTTAATCATTATAAAGGTTGTCACTTTAATTTCACTAATCTACGAAACTAGTAAAACGAAGATTGGTTTGGAAAATTAAACTACCTAAACTTTTGAAAAAATTAACTAAAACTAATGCAAGATTGATTGTATTTCGATAATGATGACAGACTAGGGCAATGGCACTTGGTTGGATTAAGATTGAGTTTTTCAGACGTAATTAACTAGCATGATTCTTCCCCGCGATTGTTAGTTGCAAGTTATTATCCCATTTGTTTCCACTATCCCTAGCATCTAAGAACTATTTCATGAACCCTAACGCATTTATCCTTATGGTCACGGGAGAACAATGAAACAACGATTATGCCTACTCTTATTTCAACTAAACGAGTTTGAATGGTATATTCCTAATCCTCAACAACAACTTCTATCCTATCACCAATGGGTTCAAGGGTCTTTGAATTCCCATTCTTTATATATTTTTAACCCTTTGAATCCTTTCCTAAGTTCAATAGAAAGCAAAAGATTACTTACAAGGTGATCAATATCATAAATAATAAATTAACACAAATAAATACGAACAACCATAAAAGAAGAATTAAAACTAAATTTATTTAATCTATCAAACAATCAACCATTTACCATGGCCACTGATGTGCTATGAGTTTACAACACTTTCGACGCTTAAAACTGAGAAAATAGCATGGACTTGGTATGTTTATATGGATATAAGGCACTTTTACTTTAATTTCGGGAAAAATAAGTGTGGATCAAAGATGTGGACAAAAGCCTTAAAATGCAAAAATCAGTCAAAGTACCAGTCTCAGTACGAGCCGTGCCTTGATTGTATAGAAGGCCATACTTAGAACCATGATGAAATTCAGAAGGATAAGTGGAAGAAGACAACCTACGCTCTCAAATTAAGTTGTACCACAATGAGTACAGTCGTAACTGATCGTGGAAATATTCAAAAGAAATTGCACAAAGGAAGCTCCTGGCACAGATGGACTCATGAACCATGGCATTAATGTACGATTCCTACTAGGAGCCATGGTGAACTTCAAAATATTTTCAGTACTTGGCAAAACTTCCAGACACTACAGACGGTACGAGTTGTGGCAAGAATGTTTGAGTCGTCTTGTAACACTTGTGAAGAATTCGGAGAAATGATGTCAAAGTTCTCAGGACAAACCACGGACATAGTGTACGACTCGTAGGATGAATGTACAATTTGTACCAGCATGCCAACCCTTGAACAAATATGTAGCATCCAAAAAGATAACGAAAGCAGAGTACGAGCTGCATTACAATCCACTACGGGTCGTAGGACAAATCATGGCAACACAGTCGGCACAGATATGGAAAACTCCTGTTAGCTTAGGAAAAAGTTTCTAATGTTTGTATAAATATCCATTATGTTTATTTAGTTAGAAGAGGACAGAATTGAATTAGTAGATGTGTGAATAGTTACTTTTGTGAATTTTATCGTGTTTTTGAGGAGCAATTCTTTGGATCAACTTCTTGATTTCTCACATTGTTCTTGAGGTTCTTTTATAATAAATAATCTGATTTGCTTCCAATTATTGTTTTAAGTATTTATGTGTTCATGTGTTTGTCCATGACTACAAATTACAATCTTACATTCCATGAGAGGCTAAAACCTCCAACTAGGGAGTTACCATAGTGTATTAACAAACTAGGGTTACACAAAAGTGATGCAAAACCAATGCAAAACAGATTTTATTGTATTGTCTTCATGTTTAAATGTTTCTTAACGATGTACAACATTAGGAATTGCCCGAATTCTTTACTTTCTTGAACCTAGAGAAGTAGAGATTAGGAAAAGAGAATTACAACAAAGCCTTGGTCTTTATGATCATTGTATTAACTTGAGTTGTGGTCGCAGGACAGTTAATTTTGGAACATATTGATAACGGTTATCTTGAAATCTCTCATGAGACCTGACCCGGTGATTCAGTATAGTCATCCAATAGGAACGAACCAATCGTTTGGATGAACCCTAGTTATTAGTTCTACAAGTAAGCATTGGGATTGATCACGTGTGTATACCTGAAGTTGTTATGAACCTATGGGGAACATTTGCCCTAGTTGTTTTCAAATCTTGATTTAAATCACAATTTTAATCTGTACTTTACCATTGTTTTCTTGAAACTACAAAATTAGGAATATCTTACCAACAAGTTCACTTACCGACATTAGTTTAGATCTTACCCTATTCCTTGTGGATTCGACCCCAACTTCTTAGTTGGGTTCTTATTGACAATGTCCACTTCATACTTTATTAGGAAGTATGAGTTTGAGCATTATCAAAAATTGGCGCCATTGCCGGGGAATATGACCAAGATTAGATTAATTGCTTGTATTTGACTTTTTGTTATTATTTCCTGAATTACATTTTCTTTTTGTTTTTGGATATCCACAGGTTGTTGCTTGGTGAATGTCAAGTACTTGTTGAAGTGGAAACCCCCCGATTCGATTGGATCTCGAACTTGAACGAACACTATGAAGGATGGAAAACCAGTAGCAAAGAGATGCTTGCATAGTTGAAGAAGCTAGGCAAGTCGAGCTAGATCGGCAAGCTGCACTTCAGGATGTGGAGGATGCTCGAGATGAGGTCGTGAATACTAGTCGATATGGGAGGGGCATCAGAGGACAAAGATATGCCCCTCAGTTCTTCGATGAAGATGACCCAGACATCGATGAAGTTGGGTCAACCGGAGCAATTATACCACCACCACTGCCTGCTGGGGCCAAATTTTACATCAGGAGCACCATGATCAATTGCTAAACATGAAAGGGGTGTTCCGTGGTCATGCAGCTAAAGATTCCAACCTGCACCTGATGAACTTCATGGGAACAGGTTGCCCGGAGTCAGCCAAGATGCCATCAGACTCAGACTTTTCCCCTTTTCTTTATCTAGAGAAGCCACTTTATGGTTATCGGAGTTGCCCAACGACTCCATAACCAACTACAGAGAGATCAAGCAAGCTTTATTAGAGAGATTCTTACCACCCTCCAGGATGCTGCAGCTCAAGGATGAAATTTATAACTTCCAACAACTTAAAACTGAGGCACTTCATGAAACCTGGCTGAGGTTTAAGAAGAAATTAACAAAATGCCTGAACCATAAGATTCCAGATGACAGTTTGTTGGAAATCTTTTACAGGTCCTTAAACAACAATACCAAAGCTGTAGTGGACACAGTGTCGAAAGAAGCACTGATGAGTCACACCTGGGAGCAACCCGCTACCATTCTTGACAGGGTGACAAAAACAAACAGGGAATGGCACACCTAGAAGGAAGACGCAGTGACCGGTACATATGTTGTTGGTTTGACTGCAGACCAACGTAGAAAAGAAGAAGAGTGTGACCAGGAGATGGCTTATATGCGCACATCGTTGGATTTTCTCACTAAGCACATCATGGGAGTTGAAGCCAAAAAGGTGAACGTAGTGGGGACACAGGGACAGGAGCTAGGGCCAGACCACTCAAATTCTTATGAGGAGGCAAAGTTCTTGGACAACAAGGTGGCGGGTTTCCGATCCAACGCTCAAGGTTCTGGACAACATACTTGGCACCAAGGTTCTGGAAACCAAGGTCGAAACCAATATAGAGACAAATATAACTGGAATGGGTATAGAGATAGAAGCTGAGGTCGTGAGCGTGAAGGATATTGGAGAAGGAATGATGGCTACTGCAATGACCGAGCTGGATTATACGTGCCTCCTAATGCACGTGAGGGGGAGGCTAGACAGTCAAAGTTAGAGAGCATGATGGCTGAGATGTTGAAAAAGGTAAGGTCCACAGATGAACAGTTGAAAGACATCCGTAGTGATATATCAAGCATGCGTCAGAGAGTGGAGTCACATGCGACGGCTATTAAAAGATTGAACAGCAGCTAGGGAAACTATTAGCATCTATGAACCCTAGGCAAAAGGGAACTCTACCTAAAAACACAGTCCAAAATCCAAAGAATGATGGTCACTATATGGTTGTGATGACTAGGAGAGGAAAGACTACTATTGACCCCCCCTCTACTCGTTGTAGATGAAAGGAAGAAAGAGAGTGTGATTGAAGATAAGGACGATGTCTTCGAGAAGGAACATAATGAGGATGCTGAGTTGCCTGATGCCCAATTGGTGAAAAAGGGCCAGAAGTTGAACAAGGAGAAATGCAAATTTACAAGGCTATTCCGCGACCATCCCCACCATTCCCCCAAAGAATGAAGAAGAAGGCGGAGAATGGTAAGTTTCAAAAATTCTTGTCAATGCTCAAACAGTTATCTGTGACATACCATTGATCGAAGCGTTGAAACAAATGCCGGGATATACTAAGTTTATGAAGGACCTTGTGATGAAGAAGAGTTTTGTGAGCTATGAGACTGTTGATAATGTACACTATTGTAGTGCCATAGCTTCACGAGTCTTGGCCCAAAAAAAGGAAGATCCAGTTTCTTTTACTATTCCATGAACAATTTGCGATGTTGAGTTCACAAGAGCACTCTGCGATTTAGGAGCAATCATCAATCTGATGCCACTGGCTATGTTTATGTTGTTGGGCTTCGGAGCCCCAACACTGACTACCATGTGGCTGATGATGGCCGACAGAATTATGAAGAAGCCTGTGTGGATCCTGTTCGATGTGCTTGTCAAAGTTGATAGATTTATACTCCTAGAAGACTTTGTGATCCTTGATTGCGAGGTTGATTATGAGGTCCCCGTCATTTTGGAGCGACCATTCCTTGCTATTGGGAGGGCCTTAGTAGATGTGGAGGTTGGCTAGTTAAAGTTCAGACTAAATAAAAAAGAAGTCACCTTCAATGTCTGTCGGTCAATGAAGCAACCGAAGGAATATAGAGTGGTCTCAGTGATAGAACATAAATCCAAGTTCCTTGACGAAATCTGAGTAATCAAGAGACTTGCGTCGTGCTGCAACATTAAATCAGGCGCTTCTTGAGAGGCGACCCAAGTGGTGGCTTGGTGAATTCTGAGTAACCGAGCCACCTATGTCGTGACACGACGTTAAATCAAGCGCTTCTTGGAAGGAACCCAAGTGAATTAACTAATGTGTGTTTAGTGTGTAGGGGAAACAAAAACATGTGGTAGAAAAAATTGCTGAAGAGGCAGGTGCGACGGTTCTCAATACGACTCGTGAGACAGTTGTACGAGTCATAACATTAGTCGTGGTAAGAATCAGAGATATACTTCAGTGCATGAGTTCAGGATACGATTAGTCCTATGACTCGTAACTTCATTGTATGGATCATAGTACTCACTGTGCCTATGAACTATGAAGGGCATGGACCACAATGAATAGCAAAGACCTATGAGTCATTGCACGAATCTTACTCTAGTTGTATGAGACGTGGGATGTGCTCCTAGGTCCACATGTAAGTTTCCCAATCTCTCTGTTACGGGTCCAAGGGAAAAGTTGTAAGGACTTCCTACAACTCATGGTCTGAGTTGTGATGGGTCAAAAATTTTAAAAACACCCGACTTGCCCTAGATTTTTCAAATCTGCCCTAAAACCTATTTAAACTCAAAACAAATCATACCCTTCTCCCATGGACTCAAAACCAAAGTCACGACCAAGACTCATGACTCCCTCACACCCGTAACTCAAAATCAAATATCAATCGAGAAATTTCTTGCTCGGTTAACACCGAGAATCCCAACTTCTAACCCTAAATTTTTGACTGCCTATCGAATTAAGCTATTATCAAGTAAGTATATTTCTTTGAAATTCATAAAACTTGTATTCTTGGTGTAAATGTGCTAAACCCCAGCGAGTCCTCATTGTTGCTTATAAAAATTTTGAAAAAGACAATGACCAGGGGTGTGATTAAGCCATGTGTGATTGGGAAAGAACTCGAAGTTGATGAAATTGTGTGCTGAACCATTAATAATTGAGTTATGGGTAGTGATTAAGAAAGGGAGGGATGATTAGTTGTAAAATGGGTTAAAATACATGACTAGACTTGGGGAATTCTGAGTACCTAAAATGTAAAATAGAACTCCCTATAAACTGAACCAAAATCGAGGTAGGGACAGGCTTCACGATACTTCTTACGACTCGTGGCTACATACTACGACTCGTAGGATGGCTCGTTGGGACTGTTCCAAGCCAAATTTGAAAATACACAAGGTACAAATCCTTGTACGGCTCGTGGTTTAGTAGTACGAGTCGTACCAATAATCTGGAGGAGGTCAAGTACACAAGTGACTATACGATCCTTCCTATTACTCGTGGAATCGACTTACGGGTCATACCATGAGCCGTGGAAAATACAGAAAAATTGGTGAATAGGGTATCCTCATACGACTCGTGGTACAGACCGTACCTTCATGGTACAAGTCATACCTCAGAGGCATAGCACTGACTTGAGAAATCATGGGTCTCAGTATGAATCGTACCTCCAAGGTATGACCCTACTATTGACCCGTGATAAACTTTATAGGACTTAGTTCTTGCTTTTTTTATATCAGTTATGAAGTTCTAACCTTCTTTCTCTACAGGTACAATGACAATGAAGCGCAAAGAATCAAAGGCAACTACACGGAGGACTCTACTTGATGAAACCTCCGAATTAGGTCAAGCAGGAAGCTCCCCTAGTGGTTCAGTAGAGGAGTACAGGGTTGATACATCGGACACTGATGGGACCCGAACCACTAGGGCAAAGGTCAAAGACAAAGCCATGGAGGCCACTACCACATCTACTGGAGCTCCTCAGTCTGAGGAGGGAGCTGAGGAAAGAGCTCGGGAGTCGGGAAGCGGATCTAATGCAGAAGAGGGGTTCGAGGAAACCTAATTCGGAGAGGCAAATAGCGGTGCTGGTTCAGAGGAGGAGGCACCTAACACTGAGCAAGACCAAAATCTGCCTAGGGAGAACTGCACTATCCAATGGAGAATGCAGGAGCTCAGGAGATATATGAGCAGGGAATTGCTCTCACCGCCAAAAACAAGCCTAGGCAGAGCATTAAAGAAGAGCTGCAGATCCTCGCAAATTCATTAAATGAGGTGGAGGAGATGAAGCGAATATTCAGTTTCTACAGCTTCGAGTGGATGGCTAGGGCTCCAGACCAGTACACTCAAGAAATTGTCTGTGAGTTCTACACCAACTATTTGGCGACCATGGAGCAAAAGGCCAAAGAAGGGCAGAAGTTGAAAGATCAGCCCAAACTGCAGAGTGTCCTGGTCAGAGGACGAGAGCTCGACATATCCGAGCGCACCATTTCTTGGATACTATATGGGCCTCAATTCATACCTTCACATTCTATGCCAAAATTTGAGTACCGAGCGGAGGAATTGAAACAAATCAAGCAGCTGGGCTTTGATGAGAGGAGGAGGTAGATACAGTGGTTGTATGGCTTTATTGTTAAGGACAAAGAGGAAGCAGAATGGGTCACTAGCGGAAAGCAAGTTACAAAGAATTTTCTCTATTTTATAAAAAAGGCCTGCTGGACATTAGTGCGCCACAGGTTGGCACCAATGGTCAATGACAATACCCTCAGTGCGATAGAGCAGCTCTAGTGGCTTGTATCATGTCCAGATACCCCATCAACATTTCGAGGGTCATCGCAGAGGAGATGCGAGATCGGTTCATGGGATTGAGAACTACTATCCCATTCTCGAGCCTCGTCTTTAGAGATTATGCACAAAGGCAGGCGTCACGTTGTGTCGTGGTGAGGAGCACTTGATTGGAGGACAGCGGATAATAGATATGGGCCTGATCCAGGATGAAATGAACCCAGTGAGTCGGGCCCGACTTTCCACCGCCATTCCACTGACTCGACCTATTAGGGGCACACAGGTGAATGCCCCTACCTCACAGGAGCAGGGCGAGACACCGACTACAAATGTATCTCCCAGAACTTCTACTTTACCACATACCAGCCTCCCGAGTCAGAACACAGATGGATACATCCTAGTTCCCCAGGATTTTCTCCAAAAGCTGGCCAAAAGTCTGACCATGGCTGAAAGAAAGATACGATCAATGATGGAGAATGTTAAGCCCTGGGTGAAAGACGAGATCGAGATAGATGCACAAGCCTTGCATGCCTGACTTGATGGGTTTGTCGATTCAATATGCACATGTATGAGCAGACAAATACAGGAAACCTCGATAAGGAGTTGGGGGCTTTTCGGAGCCAAGTAGCCGAGTTGTCATCACGACAGCCAACAGTCATAGAAGCCCCCACTCTTCTAGACCTTGATGAGGAGCTTGATCTGGAGGCCTACTGGGATCCCACAATAGCAGGGCTTAGAAAGGAAAGAAGAGGGTCTCAGAGGATGTTGAAGAGGAGACCCCAAGAAAGAGAAAGAAGAGAGAGAAAAGAGAATGCAAGCGGACATGAGTAGAGAGCCTGCAGACTCATGACGCACACTTGTTAGAGCTGCAGGAACGAGCTAAAGGGGCAGGTAGCTACACGATGGAATAGACTGAGCTTGCTAGTAGAAGGTACCTTTCGTGTGAGTGACATTCAGCTTTGACCATTCTAGAGGTCGTAGAAACGATCGAGACTACTAAGGGTGTAGCCACTCCCCCTGTTGATCCACCACTGAGTGCGTCGGCCACCGCCAGCTCCACGATTGCAGTGGAGGCACCTCCTCCGCGGGATGATAGGAGCACTTAGAGCCCTGCAGGCATGTTCTTTTCCCTCTATGATTACATTCTATGCTTCCAGGATGAAACATGCTTTTTAAAAAAAAGGAGGGGGTGTACTTGTATTTTTTGGAATTTTGATTCATCCGAGGGTTTTTCTTGTCGTGTTTCTTTTCCCTCGAGCATTCTATCTAGTAGAACTAACATGTTTAGGATTTTATTTTTGTGTGGTTTTTATTTTATTAGAAAGTAGTTTAGGAGTACTCAGCAAATATAGTGCACTAGATTTGATATTTTTGAAAATTGACCCTGTTAAACTGTTTTGATGAATTAGTTGTGTACTTGTGACATGATTCCTGTGGATCTTTTTATATCATTTATCATATTAGCATGTGTAGTTTTTGTTAAGCCATGATTAAACTAGACAGGTAGAGTGAATATAAATCATGTACCATGAGTTAGTGAGGTCTGATACCTAGATCAATATTGTTTAGAGGATCTAGAACTTGCCTGGTTGGTTCTTGCAGAGGTTTTAGGATGGTTGGTTAGGAAAGGATCATAGGCAATTTTTGTTTATCCTAAATAAACCTACCAAAATTATATGATTCCCTTGATCCAAATTTTTGAATCTTAAATAGACCATTTTTCTTTGATCAACCAATTAACTGTACCCACTTTTATAATGAACCTGTTTTGGCCCTGGTCCCTCTTTGGACATTATGAACCTCAACATAGGCAAAATGCCTAAATTGAGGGTGGCTAGAATAGTGGTGCATAAAGACTGGGAAGGTGAAAAAAGGGAGAGAAAAGAGAAAAAAAGGTGAAAATAGAGGTGTGGTATGAAAAAATATAAAGAAAAAGAAAAGAAAAAAATTGAAAAAGAAAAATTGAAAAAGTTGATGATGCATGAAAAGGTTGAAAACACACCACACTCATACATGTGCATAAATACGGTGAAAAGGGAGGAAAAAGAAAGAAGAAAAAGCAAAAAGGGTGAAAAAGTGAAGAATGGAGCCACATGTATGTAGTGCCAAGGAGGGGTTTTAGTCACTCAAAAATTTCCATATCTACCTTACCCAGCCTGAATGCCTACATTACAAGTCAAAGAAAGTCCTATAGTTATCCTAACCTAACTATCTGACAAACCGAAGTAGAGAAAATAAGGGCAAGCCTATGATATCCAATATGAAGTATTTGGAACTTCTTTGTGAGAGTGAGAGTCTCTCTTGTTTATTCCCATGTCATACATTTTGCTATATCTATGAGTGGGGGACTTCGTCTGCTGTGAGGGTATATGGTTTGTGTTTAACTTTGCCAGTGGTCTGTGTGAAAAGTATTGGTGATAACTTGACTACCTGTTAATAGCTAGATGAAATTTCTTAATCCCTGTTTATCATGTTTCATAGTTGCTTGTAGTGCATATGCTAATTTGGTTCATGGAAAAGGTTCAAAAGCTTTTTGAGTCATAGTGCAAATTTGGTTTGATAATGACTGTAGTGTCCTAGGTTTATTTTCTAGTTAAGAGTCGTGTTTAATTTTTCTTTTTCTTTGCCTGAGGACATGCAAAAGTCTTAAGTTCAGGGTGTTGATGTGTTATGAGTTTATAGCACTTTCGACGCTTAAAACTGAGGAAACAACATGGACTTAGGTATGTTTATATAGATATAAGGCACTTTTACTTTTATTCCAAGTAAAATAAGTGTTGGAGCAAAGATGTGCAAAAGAAGCCTTAAAATGCAGAAAATCAATCGAAGTACTAGTCTCAGTATGAGCCATACTGAGAACTATGATGAAAGTCAGAAGCCTGAATTGGGAAGAAGGCAACCTATGACTCTCAGTACGAGCCGTACCACAATGGTACGAGCCATAACTGGAGTAATGGAAATATTCAGAAGAAATTGCACAAAAGGAAGACTCCTAGTACGGATGGACTCACGAACCGTGGCACCAATGTACGAATCATACCAGGAGAAGTGGTAAACTTCAGAAGATTTTCATTACTTGGCATAACTTCAGACACTACAGAGAGTATGAGTCGTGGCAAGAAAGTATGAGTCGTACCATCACACTCGTGAAGAATTCCAGAAAATGTCAAAGTTCTCAAGGACAAACCACAGACGTAATGTACAACTCGTAGGATGAAGGTACGAGTCATACTAGAATTCCAACACTTAGCCAAATCTGCAATAGCCAAGAACCTACAGAAAGCAGGTACAAATTGTACAATCCTGCAAGGGGTCGTAGGACAAATCGTGGCACAGTCAGCACCAAATATGGAAAACTCCCTGTTAGCATAGGAAAGGTTTGTAATATCTATATAAATATCCTTTATATTTTATTTTAGTTAGAAAAAGACAGAATTGAGTTAACAGATGTGTGAATAGTTACTTTTGTGAATTTTTATCGAGTTTTGAGGAGCAATTCCTAGGATCAACTTCTTGAATTCTCACATTGTTCTTGAGGTTGTTCTTTGATAA
>JACEIK010000892.1:38780-87770 GCA_018107945.1 Datura stramonium
ATATGTAAATGGGGATAAACGATGTTAAATATTTATTTGGCCATGCATCTCATGAATGATGTTTATGATTTACGTACGAGCCTAATGTTCATGTTTTTGGGAGAAATGTCTAGCACTGAGTAGACCTGCGTTCAAAGGACTACACCAGTGTCTCATAACTACGTGCCACCATAGGTTCATATTGATACATTACAATGTTAATGGATCCCCTTTTTCATGACATCACATACTGCACGTCCCTTGCCTGGCAAGCCGGCACGACTCTGCCCGCTTGAGTGAAATAGTTGGGGAATCATATAAGGCTCTACCATGATGGTGTCAGTTATGACGAGTCATCCCATTGTTACACGTGTTTTTTTATGCATTTTTATGTTTATGTTACCTTGGCTCAACTTATGATTGATAAAGTTTTTTCTTTTATGAGTATGACGATGAATGGATTACAAATATTTTGAAAACCTTGAGCCTTATGTTACACTATGATATACATGATATGAGCATGTTGTCTTAATCTTATGAAGTTTTATGTGTTTCAAATTTATGGTTTACTTACCTTGCATACTCGATACATTCCACTTACTGACTGCATACTCTATGTTGTATCATTTCATGATACAGGCTCCGATCTTTAGACCCAGCACCTTCATTAGCTCATTCCCAGAGTTAGCATCTAGTTCATTGGTGAGCCCTCATCCCCTGAGGACCAATTGATATCAGTTATCTCTTTATGTCCAGTTTTATACACTTGTCGGGTTAGTTGGGGGTGTTTTCCCATCAGCCCACCAGATATGTTAGAGCCTTTCAAACTATGTGTAGTATTCAGCTGTCATGTATGAAGTGTTTTTCTCTTTCCATGTTATGTTATGATTATTCTTTCACTATTTTATCGTGTCGAGCAATTCCACTTTACTAGATTGAGATAGATGTATGTTCATGTCATGGGTCGGCTTGGAGTCTCTCGGGGATCCTTTTCCCGTGTCTCGATCCAGGCCTACATTCAGGTCATGACAAACTTGGTATCAGAGCAATAGGTTTGAAGTGTCCTAGGGTGTCTGAAAGACACATTAAGTAGAGTCTTTTTCATGGGTGTGAAGCGCACCACACTTATGACATAGAGGCTACGAGATGTTTAGGAAATGTTCCCTTCTTTAATGATTTATGTCATGGGATGAAACGCCTCCCCATCCTTCTAACTCGTGCTATTCACGATTGCATAATCATGGCTCCCCGTAGAGTTAACGGTAGGAGGAACGAGAATGGAAATGGCCACGAGGATGTCAACGGAGACGGGCACCAACAAACCCCACTACTCCAGGAGCACCATGCACCGGAGCCGGTTGCCCATGCTGAATTCCGGGCAGCTATTCAGATGCTAGCGCAGGCCTTGACCGCTCAGGTCAACCAGCAGGCAATGGCACATATTCCTTAAAATGGGAATGCGGCGTTAACATGGGTCAGAGATTTCTTGAGGATGAACCCGCCAGAGTTTCTTGGGTCAAAAGTAGATGAGGACCCGTATGAGTTCATTGATGAGATTGGTGAAGATCACCCAGGTCATGGGGGTGAATGGAGTTGAGTGTGCTGAGTTGGCCTCATATCAGTTGAAAGGGGTCGCACACATCTAGTTTCAATAATTGAAAGATAGTAGGGCTGCCGGGGCAGGCCCTATCACTTCGGAGGAGTTTTATGTTTTTTTCCTAGATCGATTCTTCCTTCGAGAGATGAGGGTGTTGAAGGCAGCTGAGTTCATGAATCTTAATCAAGGGAAAATAATGGTACAGGAGTATGCCCTTGAGTTCACTCACTTATCAATGTACACCCCAGAGTTAGTGGTCGATCAGAGGGCGCGAGTGAGCATGTTTGTTTATAGGGTAGCGAAATGTTTGCACAAAGATTGCAGCACCGCTATGATCCACCAAGATATGGATTTCCCTCGGATAGTTGATCACGGGAAATAATATAGGTCCCGTGATACGCTTTACAACTTAAATGAGTCGTGTTTTCTAAGCAATTTGATACATTTTCATGTGATTTTATATAAAAGTGAAGATATGTGCTAACCAACATGATTAGCTTTGTTTTGTAGGTTTTTGATGACTTTTGAGGAGCTAATTCATGAGTTGGTGAAGTAGAGGCTTGGAGACGGAAGAAACACGCAACGTCGGCAAAGAGGAGGCCCAAAACAGCCGCACAACGCGTGCTTAGCGTTCCACGGCGAGCGGGCTGCCCAAGATAGCCCCACACGCGTTGGCAACGTGCCCCGCGGCAGGGTGGCACATGACAGTGAGCCTTGTGCAACGCGCTGCCCCCAACAGCGTGCCTGGCCTGCGGGTCTTGCCGAGGGTCGAGTTTCGGGCGATTTCCGAGAAAGCCTGCGCGTTCGGGCGTGTCATGGAGGGCAATGCTTTCACGCGTTACACTGTGACACGTTGCTGTTATTAGGGACAAATTTCTACTATTATAAATAGCACACTAGGTTTATTTTCACATATTCGACTTGGTGGAGCAAGAACGTGGGTTACGAAGCGGTTTGAGGGCCCGAAATTCTAGGGTTTTTCTCTATCTCCTTCTTCTTCCTTTCAATTGTTTGTATGATTAACACTTGTTTAATGATGTTTAATCCACAAATAGTGGCTAATTCTCCTTCTTCTTCGAGGTTATAACTTTGTGTTGAAATGTAGTATTGATTCTTTGGTTTATTTCTCTTTTCTTCCATGGTTGTTCTATTTAATTCTTGTTCCTACTACATTAATATCGGCCAATGTTAATGTAAATCCAAAAATTCGGTTTCACAGGAGAATGAAATTGGAAAGTTGTGAATTAATAGGATATGATCCTTTCTTGCTTTGGGAAAATTGGGAATTGATTTACCTTCAGGATAGAAATATACCCAAAAGTCGTATTAGTCATGTGTGGAACCGATTTTGTATAGCTAGAACTTGAATTCCTTCTTATCTGAAAATGTAGGTGGAAGGTTCATGAGATTCTTAAGTTGGGTTAAATACGGAAGTTTTAATCCATAGGCATTAGTAGACTAGCAGCTGGAGGAAAAGATAAAATCACGTATATTGATAGTTCGTTTCTTCACTGCGTTCTTTGTAGCCTCGGCATGCTCTCATCCCATAGTTAAGACTCAATTGTATGAATAGCTTAGTTTAGTATAAAAAATATGTTACCAGCACTCCTTCTCTTTTGCAACATGTCTTCATTATTATGGTTTTAGTAAATTAACACTTGAAAAGGTTTACCAGTAGTAGGTCCTTTTGGGTTCGACATTAGTGTTCTTAAAAAGAGCCACTATATTACTTATGTCGACCTTGCATTACACTTGCGGAGCTCATCAAGTTTTGGCGTCGTTGCGCGAGGATTGGCAATCGGTAAATTTTTTTTTTTCTTAAGTGTTAGTTAACGAATTCTATACAAGCGTTGACAACGTGTTTTTAATTTTTATTTTATTTTTAAAAGAAAAAAAAAATATTTTGATTGTTTTTTGGATACCCTTCTTGACATGACATCTTGGAACATAAATGGTTTAAATGGTGAATACTCATACTTTGATGAGTCTTGTCGTAATTTGGAGGACACCACTTGTGGCAACACTATAACTTAGACAACATATGTGGTGGTCAAGATGGCCATTGGGATGGCTGTCCGAATGCATATATTGTCCCAGAACCCCAGCTATGATCCTTATTTGTTGTTTGCGAATTGGGGCATGATGAAAATGAGGACTTGGGGCCTTGAAACTCGAATAGAAGACATGCTAAAGCGGTGCGAGCAAACGAAACCTGCTTGAGGGGTGATGGAAGCAATGAGAATTCGGCTAGCGATGAGAAGCTCTAAAAAGGATGAACATTAAATTCACAGAGATGAATGCGAGAAATTTGAAGCTTGTGGCGGGTAGTACTTGATTGTAGCGATATTGAGGAACTACAAGAGAAGACAAGGGTGAATTTTGGATGGCTTAGACATTTAAGAACCTCTTGAGTGTCCTAGTGAGGAGCTCATACTTGTAGAAAATCCATTCGGGGGAAAGAGATTGAGTATACCACCATTTGCAAATGTTGGAGAGATAGTGTTGATGCGAAGGAGAGGTAGCCACAGTAAGGGTCAATTGCATTACGGTTCGGAACCAAGGTGCATTGGACCTCACTCGAAAGCATTTTTCCACCTTAAGTTTGGTTATTGAAATAGAAATAGAGTCTTCCGAGCTTATGGAGAAATGTCAAGAGAGGACCAAGAGCCATATATTCTGAAATTTGTTGATTATAATAGAAAAAATATGACTTCACTGCAGGAGGACCAATAGCGTCAAAGGCGACATCTTGCTTGGTCCTTACAATTTTCACCACCACCCAGGGAGCATAAAAGAAAATTAGAGAAGAAATTAGGGGTGAGATCATATCCTCAAGGCGGAGGAAAAGCGGTGAAATGTAATGCGTCGTGCCGCATGGAGTAAGCTGACCTTGGGAGGCCAGCAAGGGTACCACGGAGTACCATTTTAATTTCTCGCATTTTATTGATCTGTTTTTATTTTCCTTTTGCTTTTTTTTTTGGTGGAAAGTTAAGCACGAGATGGAGGAAGTGCAGTACGTGAAAGGAAGCTAACAAGCGTGGAAGAGAGAAAAAGTGTGGGGTTGAACACCCAGCACGGCCACCCAGAAATATGAACGAAAGCATCTTGTTGGCTAGGCCTAAAGGCCTCGGGGATTTCTCACCCTCTTTAAATTTTAATTTGATGCTATGAGGACTAATGAGCACATAAAGTGTACGGGTGTTACAGAAGTGGCTCTTTTGAAGAACTCCAGTTGTCGAACCCACGGGGAATAGGAATACGGGGTGAAAACTTTCAAACATTAATTTACAACTATACGGTGAAGACGAGTAACAAAAAATAATTGGTTTTGCGAGTCTAATTTTTATACTACACCAAGCTAATTATACAATTGAATCTAGACAATGGTTAAGAGCATCTTTGAAAGATTCACGAAAAGCATGTGAAGAAACGAACTGTCATTCGTGGTTTATCTTTCCTCCCGGTTGCTGTCGAGGCTCCCACTATTAGTTAAAACTCTCGTATTAACAAGCTTAGAATCATGAACCTTCACCATTTGGGTAAAAGGATTTCAGTTCTGGCAATCTGGCTTAGGTTCAGCACATGATATACATTTTCCGTATATTTCTGTATCAGAAAGGTAAATCAATTAGTCTCAACCAGAAAAGATCATATCTAATGGTCAAAACTTTCTAATTTCTTGCCCTCTCGGGGGAGTAACAGGAACTGAATTTACATAACATTGGCAGTTATTAATGTAGTAGGAGACAAGAATTAAACTCAAACAACCGTAGATAAAGAGAAAATAAACGACAGTCAACCCATTGCAACACAAAGTTCTGGCCTCGGCTAGAAGATAGCCCTTCATTTGTGGTTAAATCACAAAACAAGTGTTAATCACAAGCAATTGAAAGGAACAAGAAAGAGATATAGAGGAAAAATTACAGAAATTTAGATCACCGATGTTACTTTGTAACCCCGTTCTTGCTCCCACCCGGCTCGAGCTCAGTGAAAATGCCCTAAGTGTTCTATTTACTGCTAGGGATAAATTTTCCGGAATAGCAGGCAACGTGTCACCCGGCGTGCACATACGCCGAGCACCCCTCCGTGTTCTGTTCACTGTGGGGAAGCCCCTCTGAAGTGTCCGCGATGTTGCTACACCAACGTGGCTTGCCGAGAAATCGCGAGCAACGCCCGCGTGCCACGCAGATTCCCCATCGCGGACCCTCTACGGAAATGCCATCTTAATAATTCACTTCCAACGTGGCACGGCTGATCGCGGACCTTCCTTTGGAATTTATTTGGAATTTCCATTCCGAGCGAGCGCATCCGCGATGGCGGCGTGCCACGGCTCCTCCATGAGCCTTATGTCTCGCTTACATGGCTTCCTTGCTCGTTCAGAGTTCCTCCTTGATTTCTTCCAACATGTCATTTTTCATCGACAAAAGCATGTTTTCCTACAAAACAATGCTAATCATGTTGGACTGATATGTTCCTTTACCACTTATTTACATGAGAATGTACACATTGTTAGACAACTGAATGAAAGTTTCTAGCTGAGTATCGATTTGGCATATAAATATGCCCTTATCCTCTACACTTAAATCTTGTTCGTCTGGTGAATACTCATACAACTCATGCAGGTGATATCCCTTCATGGCACTATTTAGGCTCGACAATTCGAACTACGGTCATACCGAGTTATGTTCTAAGCCGTCATCGAAAAGCATGCATAGCATCATTATTACACAACACTTAATAAATCAAGACTTTTAGCACAGAATCGACTCTCGATATAGGCAAACTCCGCCCATATTAAGAAGGCGGCAAAAGATATCAAACACGAATGTATTCTATCATCAACATGTGCCTAAACACTAGGAGAGAGATTCCTGTTTAATCACATGAACTCTAAGAAAATCCATGTCAGGTATATATGTACACCATTTCACTCCCACTCTCCCAAACGAATTCATGCATTGCGTCATGACCCCATAAGCTTGCCTCTAGTGTTTACTCCACTAATATATGGATGCGTGATGTAAGATCACGTAGGACTTAACGGTTATAATAGCTACGGAATTAGTATATACTGGGCTAATCAATATTAGCAACCCAGCTTCCTTAAGCGCTTTTACACATCCCATCAACTTCGAGAATTATTCTTCCTTGCTCCTCCTCTTGAAGTTATTTTATATTTATCACCGCTTTCTTTAACACCCAGACTATGAGAAATTGAAGTTAACCAACTTTCTTCCTTCAAATCGGCTATTTCACCCATGGCCCATTCTTTTTCTTTCTTTCTCTCTTTTCTTTTTCATCACTTTTCTTTTTTTTTATCACTTCACTCTGTGACACCATGGGAAAATTATACTTTTTTTTTTGTGCGCTTAAGAGCAGTTTTGGTTAAGGAACATGAAAAGAAGGTGCTCACTTGGTTCGCACCCTTTTTGACAAGGAAAATCCGAAGAAAAATTTATCAAGGTTAAAGGCTCAACGGGCGACTAGGGTTTAATCTTCAAGGTGGATATGAAAAAGAAAAACAAGAAACATTTTTGGTTGACAAAAGAAAATGCCTACATCCTTTCTACACTACACTTCCTTCATTTCGTTTTCGTACACACGACAGACGGATTCTAGACAATCAACAATAGCATGGAATAACCAATTCCTCACTATACACTCAATGCCATGCTCGACTCAAGATGACTTCGAGAATCTTTAATCGGCTAATCACAAGAATTCAAGAATTAAGCTTCAATCATGCACTTAGAATCGATTCTACGGCAAAGTGTCTTACATATGTACGAAAAATTTGCATGTTTCTACGAATCATCTTTGCTATACATTATTTATATGCAACACGCAACACCGGATATGGGCCATCGAATAACAACATGCATGGGATACATCCAACAATCAACTAAGCAAAATTAAATAAAGGAAAAATTTAAAAATAAAAAATAAAATGGTATAACTACTCCCTATCGACTACCTTTCCCTTAGCGGTCGTCATCCATCCATCATAGAGAAGGGTCACTATTTAAGACCGGTTCAATGGGACTCTTCTCGGCAAGGCTCAAAAACAAACTCCGAGAAACCCAAAAAAGAAAAATAGTTACGAAAAAATTTTAAAAAATGGTCGATGATTTCGACAAGACTATTTATGCGGCTAACACATTCCACGAGCACACAACAATTTTCACAACAATATTTACAATCAATGAACATACAAATAAACGAGTCAGAATTAAAACAAACCACGACAACTGAGAACATACAATGATGATATACACAAAAAAAGGCAAATTCGGCCACCTAACTACTCCCACGCCCACACTTAGGAATCGAACACTTTGTCCACAGGTGTTCATCACGATCAACAAAAGGTGGTTGTGAAACTCCACGATCAGTCAAAGTATTCCCTTCCTCATCGGAGTCTTTGTCGCCTCGTCCCCCATATCCCGGAGTCTCCACCGTCATCCTCCTCAGGCCCAACGTCGGAATCCTCACGACGTGTCTCGCGTCCGTGGAGCGTCATCGTCAAGCGGCTCCTCAAAAGTTGGGCCCACCCCAGGCAGTGCCTGGGCGTTCTCGCCAAATGGGTAATCTAAGTCAAGCACCACAGCTCGTCTCAGATTAAAGTCTCCACTTTATGCGTAGGCGGAGCATACCATCCAAACATGCGGGACATATGCGGCTCGTCAGAGCATGTCGCGCAAGCCAATGTAAGAGACGGGCCATGAGTGGTGTCGGGTGCCTTTGTTTTTTGTGACATCAATGGCACACCAATCCAATACGTGGGATGTAATCTAGGGCCTCCTCCTCGACCTCAAGGCCTCTCGGGAACGTGTCGGCGATGCCAGAATCAAATTTGTGCCCCCCCAGTGCGGTCGGGCCCTCGCCCGTAAGGCGGAAATGATCACGCCCCAACATTGATCTCCGGCCCTTTCATAAGGGCGTATACCCAACATACACGATCCCGGGTCACATCTGCTCATGTGTGCACCCCCGGAATCAAGCAAGCAAAACGATCTTAAGCCATATTAAAGCTACAATTTCATCATTGCATGGAGCGATACGATGGTAGCCCTGTTCTTATGCACTCCAACGCGTCGTAGACACGGATCCACATAATGCGTCGATATCCGCATAAGGTGGAGTGATCATTTGTCGGAGTACATAGGCGTCTGTATTTTGCGCCCCTATGATGGCATTGGTGGTGAGGCTCCAATGTAATGATTTGGCCCCTTATTTTGATGGTGTGATACCATGTGTCGGGTTCCAATTGGCGTAGAATTCCCGGACTAAGTGCGGGTTGCACTCCCTAGGCTCATCGAAAATGAAATGTAGCCCGGCAAGCGTCAATCATTGCCATCAGGAACTCTTTGTGCCAAGGGTTCCAGTGCAATGTGTTCCTCGGGAAGTATTTGTTCTCTTTGTGCTTAGTGTACCACTTCTTCCCCTCTTGATCTTTAATCTTGTTCCATATTGGCGGCGCGCGTGGGGCCTGCCCGGTCTTCAGGGCTGGCTGCTCCCCGAGTCTTCATCTTTTTCTCGGCGCGATGTTGATGCGCCCTTTCCTTTGTCTTTGCACCGCTGTGTGGTTTTACGCTCGAAGAAAACGAGACGGTACCACGTATTATGTTGATTATCATTTAGCTTTTGACTAAGGTTGGGTCTTGGCTCGGCCACCCCTCACTTAGTTTCTAGCTCACATTATGCACAGCAGAACATATTTATTCCATATTTACAAAAAGATCAATAAAAACAAAAAAATCTAGAACAACTAAACAAAAGAAACGAAAACAAACAAAGATAAGCCATGCCTTCTTAAAATTCGACGGCATAACCTGCATTGCACTACTCGGACTTCGTACGGCTACTTCCACATACTATCGATACTCGGTTCATTACATGGCATTCCAGCTGCAGTACAAGAAAATAAAAATTCTCACAACTCAACTAAACGATTCCCCGATTTTCATGTAATTTGATGAGTTTTGGAGTTTCACCAATTTGCACCCCCCGAGAACTGCATCGTTAATTAAGCGCACACGCGATAAGCATACACAATACAATTCACCTTCATGCACAACCCACAATTTTTCAACACTTCCTCTTCATTTCAACTTTTTCAACTTCACAATCATACCCTACCCACAATCTAGCACAAATTTCATTTAAGTACGCAGTGCTGAGTTCATATGATCACAACGTACTACGAACAGCAATAATTAACATTAACCCAAATGTATTTAAGCTCAAATTGATATGGGCATGGATTCTTCCTCTAGCATGCTAAAAATCGACATTTTAGCTAAAGAAATTGAAATTGAGTTCAAGCGTACAACTGATTTGAGTAAGGCGAGAAGAAAAGTTGTGAATTTGTACTCTTTAAGTAGTGACACGTTGAGGGAGGGGATTTTTGGGGTTTTGTGCGGAGGATGTGAGGGGGAGGAATGGGAAAAATGAGGTGATTTGGTGTTTAAAAAGTGGAAATTTGTGCGGGTCGCAGGTGACACGGTATGACTGACGTGGTGCTCACGTCAACGTGTCACGGAGGGTAGCAGAGGCCCTCCTCGCGTGACACGGAACCATCGCACGCGAGCTCAGCATTTTTGCCACTTTGAAAGCCAATTTTCTTACCTCGTTTTCCCTTTTAAATTCCTCTTTGCTTTTCCTTCGTTCAACACATGCAACATCTTATCACATGAAATCGGTTAGAATTTCCAAGTTGGAGAAACAACAATATTTCTATTTTTCTATTTACACTCTTATTCTACAAAAATATAAAATACAAGAAATTGACAAATCTTTTTCTTCTTTTTTTTTTTTTTTCGTATGTACATTTTACAATTACATTTCACGGGTTACACCTCTGCCTTGTGCCCAGTTTCACCGTCTCGGCTCGACGTCATTTAGGCTCGATGCGCCCCTAGGGTGACGGACGTTTGCTCAACACGTCCCCACACCCCCGATCAAGCTTACCTCTATCGGGGCTCTCCCTTCGGCTCTCGATTGTTCAAAGCCTTGAACACCACTCAGGTGTAGCTCAAGCACGTTGATCAACGAGAGTTCTTCGGCCTGACAAGGTGGTGGCCTTGTACACATCGAACACCTCCCACCTTGTCGTGTGTGTGCCGACATCATTAGGCGCACTGCGGCTACATCTATAAACTCGGTTGCCAAGAAAGGTCGTCCCAAAATAAATGGGACTTAGAGTCGGCTCCAAAGTCGGCACAATAAAATCCACTTAAGAGGAGAAGATTAGGGCCAGAGCTTGCCTTTAGCACGTCCTCCCACCAATCTTATGTGGCCTTGCCAAGGAAACGATGCAAAGGCGCAAAACCCTTTGTTGTGGGTCTAGGGCTTCCTAGACCTAACTTCTTAAATCTTTTGAAGTTGGCATCAAGTTAATGCTCAGCTCCCCAAATCACATAAGCGCGAGCTCGGATACTTTGCCGATTGTGTTGGTGTAAGCTCGGGATCTTTGAGCTTATTAGACACTTGGATTTTGTGTCAGGAAGTGCATTCCTCATTAAGGGCCGTGGCATATTCGAGTCAGCTTTGCTTTTGTTGGCCACGATGTCCTTAATGCGCTGCATATTTAGGCACTCCGCAAAACATCAACAAAGAGGTAAGTTAATGTGTACTGTTTGAGCACCTGCGAACTTTTTTGGCTCTAGCACTCCTCCTTGTGCTTCCTTAATCGTTGAGGAATGGGGTGGAGGTCTTTCTTATTCAGCATTCTTGTGTTTCCCCCTCTCATCATTACGCTCCCTCTCCTCTTCCACCTGCAACTCCATTGGTTGAGGTGGTCTTTCGGGTTCCACTTATCCTTCAGCCCCCTAAGCCACTCCTCGTGATCCCTTGCATTGACTGCTTGGGATTGGGATGCGTATCCTTGAGAGTCCTCCTCTAGGCTGGTGTTACGGGCTCCGGCCAAAATTACCAAATTGATACTCCGGTGCCTTGGTAGCCGGAGTTGAATATTTTTAACATCGGCGCAATTTGACATGGTCGACACACCCAGTGAACGCAGGGTACATTATCAGTTGCTTAGACATTTCCTCAATCTTTGGGTGATGGTGGTGGAGGAGGGGCATTGTTATTTTACGTATTGTGCCAATGATTACGCTGGCCCTCCTTGGTCACATTTGCATCCCCGACTCGAACTACGCCCTTGATAGTTTATTGCTACCGCAAGAGAAATTAGGATGATTCCTCAGGTTAGATTGTAGCTCATTCCATCTTTCTTGAGGTAGTTTGCTCCTTTGTGCATTCTAGGCAAAGTTCTAGAGTACTGGATTTGCTCCACAACACTCGGTGAGTGTTCATTGCTCCGCACACTTCACCAAATCTGCGCAGCATTAGCTGGGGCTTGGTGGCTCAAGTTCATATTGCCGAAGTGGGTGTTCAGCGGTGCAAGGCGGCTATACGTAGTGATAGCGCAAACCCATCCCACTTCCAAGACTCCATTTCCTTTCCTTGCTCACTCCCCTTGAGAGTCGCATTCCCTCCCAGGATTTCCACTGCAAAATACGATTAAGCAAAGTATACGGAGTTCTTCATAAGTCTTTTCTAAGCACCTTGTTCTTGAATCCCAGCAAAATTTTAGTGTGGGGTTCCAAACCCTCTATAAAAGTGTGCACCGGCACATCATTGTTGATGGTGATGAGGGCGGAGTCCCTCAACAATGATTTAAATCTTTCCCGAGGCTTGATATGAGATTCTCTCCTTCCGCTTTGTTTAAAACTTAGAATTTGAATTCAAACGCTGGCATTTTCTTAGGAGAAAGAATCGGATCAAGAACTTCTTCGCGAGATTATCCCATGTAGTTATAGAGTTCGGTGGCTCATTTCAGCCACCTCTTAGCATCTCACAAAAAGTGAAAATGGGAAAAGTGTAAGCGGACATAATCGGTGACACTCCGGCGGCGGATGTAAGTGTCACTTATCTTGAAAGTGCGAAGATGTTGTTGCGGGTCTCCATTGAGACACGTAAGCTTGCCAGCTTGTGTGCGGCTTAGCGCATATTTTGTTTATTCCGAACCTCCCTTCTGGCTCGGGTTTGCGAATGCTAGAAGTAACATTGCGAGCTTGTGGGATTGCCATGCTTATGTGGTGGCACGGCCCTTAATTCCTCGGGCACTATCTTGCCGCGCTATTGAGTAGATTACGTGGTTGCTCCATGATAGTTTATTTGAGCAACTGCGGCTTTCTCTCTAAAGCTTCTCTCGGATTGACGATGAAATTGTCGTTAAAACCTAAGGATAGATCCACCAACCCTTTGTCTCTTGCGAGTGTCCAACGAGAATCTGTTTTAAAATAGAGGCTAAGACCAAGTTGTCAACAATTAAATATTGAAACAACTGACTAACACTTAAAATCAAAGTAAAAATGAAAGTTTCACCAGTGGCCTATTCCTAGGCAACGAGCGCCAAAAACTTGATGAGCCCGCAGAATTATGCAGATTGGTACAAGCAATAAAGTGGCTCTTTTGAAGAGCAGGATTGTGAACCCACGGGAATAGGAATACGGGTGAAAACTTTCAAACGTTAATTTACTACAACTAGAGCAGTGAAGACAACGAGTAACGAAAAATAGTTGGTTTTTGAGAATCTAATTTTTATACCACACTAAGCTAATTATACAATTGAATCTAGACAATGGTTAAGAGCATGCGAGTTTACGAAGAACATGTGAAAGAAACGAACTATTAATTTACGTGGTTTATCTTTTCCTCAGGTTGCTAGTGAACTGCGCATGGATTAAAACTCTCGTATTTAACCCAACCAAAAATCGTGAACCTTCCACCTACATTTCGTGATAAGAAGGATTTCAAGTTCAACAATATGAAGAAGCAGTTCCACACATGACTAATACGACTTTCGGGTATATTTTTATCCCGAAGGTAAAATCAATTCCCAATTCTCTGAACCAAGAAAAATCTAATCACATTAATTCACAACTTTCCAATTTCTTGCCCTCTCGGAGTGAACCGGACTTTTTGAATTTACACTAACATTGGCCCAGGTATTAATGTAGTAGGAACAAGAATTAAATAGAACAACCATGGCGAAAAGAGAAAATAAACCGGCAATTCAATAATTACATTGCAACACAAAGTTCATAACCTCAGCAAGAAGGAGAATTAGCCACTCGTTTGTGGATTAAACATCCTAAAACAAGTGTTAATCATACAAGCAATTGAAAGGAACAAGAAAGAGATAGAAGACCCTAGAAATTTTGCGTCTCAATGTTGCACTTTTGTAACCAGCGTTCTTGCTCCCGCCCCGTCCGAATAATTGAAAATGCCCTAAGTGTTCTATTTCATACTAAGGGATAAATTTTCCCGGAATAACTTGAGCAACGTGTCACCGGCGTGCATCGCGAACCTTGCCTCCCAGTGACACGGTGCACTGCTGTGAAGCCCTCCGGAAATTGTCCGCCCGAGGTAATTGCTACCAACGTGGCCACGCGCGTGCATCGCGAGCCTTGCCAACGTGCCACGGTGCAATCCGCGAGACCCTCTCTGAAATACTGCTCCCAGATAATTCACTTCTAGCATTGGCACGGCTGATCGCGGACCTTCCTTGGAATTTATTTGGAATTTCCATTCCGAGACGAACGCATCCGCGATGGCGGCATGCCACGGCTCCATCCAGCCGAGCCACTTGTAATCCTCGCTTCACCATCAAAACTTCCTTGCTCCGTTCCCGAGTTCCTCCTTGATTTCTTCCAACATGTCATTTTTCATCAACAAAAGCATGTTTTTCCTACAAAACAACGCTAATCATGTTGGTTAGTATAAATTAACACTTCCATACAATTTACATGAGAATGTACACAATTTATTAGACAAACAAGGCGAAAGTTATACATTTGAGTATCGATTTGGCATATAAATATGCCCCTTATCAAGGACATAGCATGATTCAAGTGTGGGGTGAGGGGATTTCTTCTGAAATTTCAAAAAAATTTATGTGCTTAACAAGTTTTTGGTGAACATAATGCTTGGGTGAAAAAAAAAAAAAAAAAAAGAGAAAAAATTTTTTTGGAGAAATGTGAACGTTTTTAGTCAAGCATGAATTCATCACCCGTTGGTTTTCTTTTCGGTTCTTTTCGGCCGGGGGTCTTTGAACCGAAGAATAAGAATTTTTTATTTTTTTTTTTATTTTTTTCGTTGTATGTATATAATGTTTTAGTCATAGTTAGGGACTGTTTAGAAAGATGGATGGATGACGGCGAGTCTTGAGGAAAAATTAGTCAATAGGTTTTTGTTCTTTTTTGTAAACTCATTGCTAATGGATGTAGAATATTCTTTTAATGTGTTATGAATGATTGTGAGATGCAAGTATGTTTAGTATTAAAGCATGTAAATGTATAACTTTGTTTGAGACACTTAGGCTCTTGAACTTGACTCGATATGATTGAAGCTTAGTTTTAAATTCTTGTGATTAGTTTGAGTAAGAGTATTTGGATGTGTCTTGAATTGAGCATGTGCAATGAGTGTAAGGTTTTAGTATTACGTGCTATTATGGAATGTCTAGAACTTGCACAGTGTGTGTATGAAGCGAAATGAAGGATGTAAAATTGTAGGAGATGATTTAGGCATTTCTTTGAATGAACCTAATCTTTATCCCTCGTTTTACCTACCTTCGAGAAATTAATCCTAAGTAAGCCAGTTGAGCCTCAGAACCTATTCTTTGATAGATTTGCAACATAAGCCTAAACCTTTTCTTTCATTAACCTTGAATTTGACCCAAAGCTCCTAAGCGCTTGAAGAAGAAAAATGAAAGAATAAAGGGTGAGGAGAATGAAAAGAAAGGGGGAAAGTGGACGTTGTAAAAAGTGAGAAAGGTCAAGGTGCACTTTTGTGAAAGTGCTTGATTGTTAGTAAGGAGTAAGAAAACAAATGAATAAAAAATTATTTATACAACTCCTTACTAATAAACTAAAGAGATGCACAAAAAAAGAAATGGGGGAGCAAAAAGGAAAAATATAAAACTACAAAGAGATAAAGAGGCGAAATAAGGAAGGGAAGTTCCACTGATAGGGAGTGATGTATTGAAGACACTTAGGGAAGATAGTCACTATTTGATCATAATAGTACCTACCTACATCGGGGTTATTACAACCTAAAAATTCCTAATTGATCTTACATTCGCACATCCTCAAATTAGTGAAGTCTGACACTAGGCAAGCTTATGGGTCATTACATGGTGCATGTGAATTCTTTGTGAGAGTGAGTGAAATTTGATTTATGTTCCCACACATGTTGTGATGTAAAATTGTTTTTTGCGTGTGATGGGGTAAGCTATCTTTCAGTGAGGGCACATGTTTAATGAAGGATAAGAATTCATGTGGGATTTTCTTAATCGGTTGATTGACATGAGTTTGCTAAGATTGAAGTTGATTCTTGAGGTTAAGAAGTCTTAACATAGTTGTATTTCATAGCATATTTTATTTTTAGCTTGTATCTTAAATAATCATCGTGTAATTTGAATTAACTTGCTAGATTAGTTATGTCTGAGTCTTTATTCATATGATATGTAAAAGGTTGTTCGAGGACGAACAAGATTTTAAGTGTGGGGTTGTGATCACGGGGAAATAATAGGTCAGTGATACGCTCTAACTTAGTAGTCGTGTTTTTCTAAGCAATTTTGATGCATTTTCATGTGATTTTATATAAGTGAAGATATGCTAACTTGACATGATTAGCTTTGTTTGTAGGTTTTTATTGACTTTTGAGGAGCTAATTCATGAGTTGAGGTGAAGTAGAGGCTTGGAGACGGAAGAAACACGCAACGTCGGCCAAGAGGAGGCCCAAAGCAGCCGCTGCTTGGCGTCGGCTTAGCGATGCCCTGCAGCGAGCGAGCTGCAAGGCAACCCGCACGCGTTAGCCGCGTGCTGCAGCCGAGGGTGGCACCGCGACGACCTTGTGCAACGCGCTGCCACAGCAGCGTGCCACGCTACCAACGCGCGAGAGGAGTCTTTGCAGTCGAGTTTCGGGCGATTTCAGAAAGCCTCTTCAGCGTTCGGGCCGTGTCCACGGAGGCAATGCTCGCGTTACACTCCGTGACACGTTGCTTGTTATTAGGGACAAATTTCTACTATTATAAATAGCACACTAGGTTTATTTTCACATATTCTAACTTGGTGGAGCAAGAACGTGGGTTACGGGGCGGTTTGAGGACGAAATTCCTTGGGTTTTTCTCTATCTCCTTAACAACTTCCTTTGATTGTTTGTATGATTAACAACTTGTTTAGGATGTTTAATCCCCTGGAATATAGTGGCTAATTCTCCTTCTTCTTTGAGGTTATGAACCTTTGTGTTGAAATGTAAGTATTGATTCTTTGGTTTATTTTTCTCTTTTCTTCCATGGTTGTTCTATTTAATTCTTGTTCTTACTACATTAATATCGGCCAATGTTAAATATAAATCCAAAAATCCAGGTTTCACCAGGGGCAAAAAGAAATTAGAAAGTTGTGAATTAATAGGATATGATCTTTTCTTGGTTTGGAAAAAATTGGGAGTGATTTACCTTCGGGATAGAAATATACACAGAAAGTCGTATTAGTCATGTGTGGAGCAGGTTTTGTATAGCTAGAACTTGAATTCCTTCTTATCACGAAAATGTAGGTGGAAGGTTCATGATTCTTAAGTTGGGTTAAATACGAGAGTTTTAATCCATAGGCATTGGTCGGAGCCCCAACTAGCCGGAGGAAAAGATAAATCACGTATATTGATAGTTCGTTTCTTCGCACGTTCTTTATAACCTCAAACTTTCTTCATCCATAGTTAGACTCAATTGTATAGATAGCTTGTTTAGTATAGAAATATATTTACCAAAAACACACTCACTTCTCTTTACAACGTGTCTTCATTATTAGAATTTTAGTAAATTAACACTTGAAAAGGTTTCAAGTGATCCAGTCCTTTTGGGTTCGACATTCAAGTTCTTAAAAAGAGCCACTATATATTACTTATACGACCATGTGCACTTGCGGAGCTCATCAATAGTCTTATACGTCCTAGTAGATGAAGAGGAAAAACATGAGGGAGAGAGGCCAAAAGGACAGACAAACGGCTATGGGTTCACCGGCCAAAGATCGGTCTTGGTCACGCCTTTAGTTCGGCAAAGTCACTAGCTACAGCACCATCATCTTCCGGAGTGTTCCATTCGGGCCCAGGGTGATCATAGGAAAGCGGAGTCCTCGGTTTGAGGGACTGAGAGGGGCATGCGGTAGAGCACATCTTTCACCTTACGATGGGAGGTATGGAAAGAGTCATGTCAGAGTGCTTGCTCGGCTCGAGATATACATTATGGGTGTGTGGTAGATCCGGCCACATGCACTAAGCGTGTCCATTTGCTAAACGAGGATGATGATAGAGGTTGTGCACAAACTGCCCGGGCCAACGGCATCTCGCCACCGCTCGGCGCCGGGGGCCGTTCAGGGTGTGGGTGGCGGACAACACCAAAAACAAATTCTATGCCTGCGCCTCGCGTCAAGAGCCGGGGAGACTTCACTTAGAATGTGGATACTAGTATGTTACGAGTGTCTCACCTTGATGTTTATGATTTTTAGATTCGGGGGATACCTTGTCTTTGTGATACCTTATGACTTGCTAGTAACTGGAGTCAATCCGAAATTATTGTCAAAACCATTCTGGAGTCTCTACCCCCTTGGTTATTCAGTTGTAGCTAGACGGGTGTGAGGATTTGCCCAGGTCACATGTGTCAGAAGGACACCTCCATGGAGACCTAGTAAGGATTAGCCATGGCCGACTTTGATATTATTCGACATGGATTGGTTGTATGCATGTTATGCTTTTGTGAATTATAGAACCGTGTAGTGGAGTTTACATTTTAAGTGAGTCGGTTTGGAAGTGGAAGGGTAGTTCAACCATTCCTTTAGGTCGTTTATTTCCTATCTTAGGAAGATCCCGGAAGATGATTTCAGGGTTGTATATATCTAGTTAGGGTTAAGGATGTTCGGTTTGAGACCCCGACTTCAATCGAGTCAGTTCGGTGGTATGTGAGTATCAAGATGTTCCACGATGATTTACGGGGTATTCTCAAATTGATTTTGGTATTGACCTCCCTTCTCTACACGCGATCGATATCTTTTCCTCCACCAAGAATGGCTCGGCGAGCTAAGAGTTGAAGAAACATTTGAAGGATTTCTTAGATAAGGTTTCATTAGACGAAGGTCATGGGGTGCTCGATTCTCTTTATAAGAAAGAAGGATGGCTCCCTTTGTATGTGTATTTATTATCGGCCAGGTGAACAAGGTCACCATCAAAGGCATAGTGCATCCTCTTTTTGGGTTTGTTATTTTGTTTGTGACACCTTGCAGTTGCCCAGTGTTTTCGAAGATAGATCTCGGATCACGGTACCATTAGCTGGAGTTCGGAGGCATCACTTAAGACGACCTTCAAGGCGTGGTATGGTCATTTATGGTGTAGTTGTGTCTTTTGTGCTTGCGAATGCTCTTGCATCTTTTATGGACTTGATGAACGGGGTGTTCAAGCCATATTGGATATGTTGTGATGCGATTGTGTTTGTGTGCGTCACGAGATACTCTCGGGAGCGGGGAGGGAGCACATCTCAGCTCATTTGAGAGTGGTGCTACGAGACTCTCGGATTGGCCGGCTATATGCTAAATTCAGAATTTGCGAGTTTTGGTTGAACTCGATTGTATTTTTAGGCCATGTGGTAGCTATCAAGTGAGGGCATACAAGTGGACTCTTAGAAAGTAGAAGCGGTGAATAATGCTTGGCCCCAAGCCCAGGGTGAACCCTTTAGATATCAGGAGCTTTTTGGGCTTAGATGGCTACTATAGGGCTGTTTGTTTGAGGTTTCTCTTCATTGCGGCACCCATGATAAATTGACCCCAAAGAAGGTTAAATTCCAATGGTCGTAGGCTTGTGAGAGGAGCTTTCAAGAGTGAATACTCGGCTTACCTCGGCACAGGTGTTGACTCTGCAGGAGCCCATAGATGGGTTCATGGTGTATTGTGATGCCTCAAGGATCGGACTTGAGTGTGTATTGATGTAGCACGGAAGTTATGGTATGCTTCTAGATAGGCGAAAGTTCATGAGGAAGAATTACATTATAGTCTTGAGTATGGCGGTAATTTGCCTTGAAGATATGAGGCACCGTGGCCCCATCACGAAATTCCACGTGGTGGAGGTTTTTCTCGGATCATAAGAGTCTACAATATGTGTTTACCAGAAGGATCTAAACTTGACAAAGGAGGTGGTTAGAGCTACTTAAGGACTATGATGTGAGTGTGCTTTACCATCACGGGCAAGGCTAATGTATTGAGGACTTGCCCGTAGACTCTCCATGAAAGTGTGTATCCCATGTGGATGAGGGAAAGAAGGATCTAGAAATTCAAGACGTGCATCAACTTGCAAGGTTGGTAGTTCGTTTGGTTGATTTGGCGGATGGCGATGTTATTGTTGAGAATGGATAAAAATCGTCTTTGGTGAGATGATGTGAAGGCTAGACAAGCGAGGACCCTATTTTGGTAAGATTAAATGAAGTGGTTCAAAATCTGAAGGTAGAGTCTTCTCCAAAGGGGAGATGGTGTGCTTCGATACCGGGGTCATTTATGTGTTCCAAATGTTGATGGTTGAAGAAACCGGATGTTACAGTATGGATCTAGGTATTCAATCCCATCCAGTGCCACCAAGATGTCGTGACTTACGCGGGAAGTCTATTGGTGGAATGACATGAAGAGAAGGACAACGCGAGGAATTTGTAGCTAAGTGCATAAGCGTCGGCAAGTAAAGGTTGAGCATCGAGGCGGGGTGCTTGGGGATCTCGGTATTCCTACTTTGGGAAGTGGGAAGAAATCAATATGGACTTCGCACGGGGTTTCCTTGCACTCGTGATAATATGACTCCATTTAGGTTGTTGTAGATGAGTTGACCAAGGCCGGTCATTTTCTAGCGATCAAAACTACGAATTCGGTGGAGGATTATGCCAAACTATACATCCGAGAGCTAGTTCGGTTGCATGGAGGTCCTTTGTCCATCATATTGAACGGGGTACAATTACCACTCTGATTTTGGAGGTCATTTCAAAAAGGACTTGGTACTCGAGTTAAGCTTAGCACAACATTTCTGCCAAGCAGATGGTCAAGCGCGCGGACAAATAGTAATCTCGAAGATATGTGGAGAGCATGCGTGATTGACTGAGTAGTTGGGATGACCACTTTCCCCATATTGGGTTTGCATACAATAACAACTACCATTCGAGTATTCATGGCTCCATTTGAGGCTCTCTATGGCGAGATGTATCACTATTGGTTGAGTTTCAAATTTGCGGAAGGCGCAATGATAGGACCGAGATTCGATCCATGAAATCATGGAAGGTTAGGCTTATATGGGACAAGTTGAAAACGACAAGTCACCAAAGTCTATCTTGACTTAAGAAGGAGAGGGGCTTCGAGTTGAAGTGGATGATTGGGTGTTTTTGAAGGTGTTCTTCCATGAAGGGGAGTGATGCGATTTGGAAGGAAAGGAAAACTCATCCCTCGTTATATTGGCCCCTACCGGATTGTGAGACGGCTTGGCAAGGTGGCATATGAAATTGAGTTTCCCTCCGAATTAGCTTTTGTGCATCCCATTTTCCATGTATTGCTCTTGAAAAAGTGTTTGGGTGATCTAGCTCTAGTTGTTTCGGTGGATAGTGTCGGTGTGAAGACGACCCATAGTTATGAAAAGTTCCAGGTGGAAATCACCCCAGGATTGTCGGAGTTCGAAGGCTGGGAACAAGGAAGTAGCTTCAATCAAGGGTTATATGGAGAATAAACATGTTGAGAACTATGCCGGGGCGTCAAGAGCGGAGACATGATGACTGGAAAACCCATATTTATTCTCATAGGATAAGTTCCCGTTTAGGTATCAGTTTCTCTCTATGTCTCTATTTAGTTCTCATGTATGTGGATGTGTATGTGATTTGCGAAATTCGGTTCAACAGTGTAGTTCAGTGGAATTAGTCATTAGGTCAGGTTTTCAACTTAAATGAGTAGAGTATTTGAGTATGATGATTGCATTTCTTTGTTTACGTATGTTTTCCCACGTTCGGTATTGAATGTTCCCAAGTAGGAGATATTCATTAATACACAAAAGCCCCAAGACTAGACGAAATTTAAAAATGGAAGTTGGTAGAAATGCGGGAAAATATCACGAAACGGGTCATGTAAGGGATCATTGGATTTCCACCAGCGATGCATGAGCTTTCATGGTGAGATAAAGAAGAGGTTGAAATGGGGAGTAAAGGAATTTCAGCGACTTCGTGGGTCGATGTCACGAGTCATTGTTGGTGGTCGTGGTAGAGCTGGTCATAGTCGGGAGGAGTAACGGGTGCGTAAGGATGGCTTCGTTGCGAGAAGCGATGGATCGGGGTACCTGTGGGAAGGAGTAGGAAAATTCCCGATTGAAGTGATGGAGACCATGACTCTTTGGAAGTAGGCACGAGTGGGTGGTGTGGTTTTGTCAGGAATGCCAGTGCCGGGACGTCGGGAAATAAGGGGAGGGTTGATGGACCATACCTTGTTGTAACAACTCATCTGTCGAGTCGTGGGATTGAATCTGAGATGTTAAGAATGGAAAGGTAATGTAACGGATGGACACCTACGAGTCATGGTATCAGAGCGACCTATTGGGTTAGTCGTTGTCGCACCGGTCACAAACTTTTGGAAATTCATTAAGGATATTTTCATCATTCCTAAGTCTTAGGGTCTAAACTACGTCGTTTAAGGCTTGAAATGCGAGTGTTTTATGAGGGAAAAATCTATCCTAGGCTCATTCACATCAGCCGCATGCATATTGAAGGGGTTTAGGAGGTGATTAAGTTAGAGTTCTTCAAGTTTTCCTTCTATCTTCCATTGGGATTTCAAAGGAGTAGTCAAATGATCTTCCCCGGTATGTAGGGTTATGAATGGTGAATCGGTTCACACCCATGCCTACGAGTCTCTTTAAGGCATAAAAATTCCTGTGTTGATTCTATGGGGTTTTAACCCGATGCATGAAATTCCCTAATTCTATACATGGGTATGATTTTTATTTTTAATCATGTTTTATTATTGAATTGTGTCATGAGCAGTGTTACGTTGTTTTTCGATTAAAAATCATATTTCAGTTTTATAAATTCAAATGCCCAATTTTAAGAAGTTCATGAAAGTTGAGATTTATCAGAGCTGTTCATGTATGATGAAGTAATGATGATGAGAACATGTTTTCCACCCATGTTTATAATCATGTTTTCAAGTTAATTGGTATTTTTAAGCATGTTAAAGTATTGAGCAATGCCCACATGTTCAAGTATGATTTATGACTTATGATATGAATTTCATGATTTATCGATTTATGACGTTGGCCGATTAATGGGCCCTTGATACATGGATAAACATGTATGTAAATGGGGATCAACGATGTTAAATGTTTATTTGGCCATGCATCTCATGAATGACATTTATGATTTACGTACGAGCCTAATGTGCACGTTTTTGGGAGCAATGTCTAGCATCGAGTAGCCGAGCATTCAAAGGACTATGCGGTGTTTCAGAACAAATTGCCATAGTGGGATTATATTGAAACATTACAATGTTAACGATCCCCTCTTTCATGATACCACATCTTGCCACGTCCCTTTCACGGCAGCGGGCGACTCTGCGCCCACTTGAGTAAGATAGTTGGGGCATGCATGTAGGGCTCTACCATGATAATTTGTCGGTTATGATGAGTCCTTCCAATGTTCCTCATGTTTTTTATGCATTATGTTTATTTTTACCGTTGTCTCAAGTTATGATTTATAGAGTTTTTCTCTTATCACTATGACGATGAATGGATTACAAATGTTTTGAAAAACTTGAGCCTTATGTTACACTATGATATTCATGATATGAGCATGTTGTCTTACTCTTATGAACTTTTATGTGTTTTAAAATATACATGTTTTACCTTGCATACTCGATACATTTCACATACGGAAGCATAGTCTGTGCATCATTACATGATACAATATCCGATCTTTAGATCCAACACCATCATTAGCTGGATTCTCGGATTTAGCTTCCAGTTCATTGGTGAGTCCCCTCGTCCCAGAGGACAATTGATATCGATTGTCTCTTTATGTTTTAGTTTTCTAGACTTGTCGGGTTAGTTGGGGTGTTGTCCCATCGGGCCACGAGATATGTTAGAGGCTTTCGAGACTATGTGTAGTATTCGCTATCATGTGAAGTGCATTTCACTTTCCATGTTATGTTATTATTATGTTTCCATATATCATGTCAGAGAAATTCAGCTTTCTTTGGATTGAGTTAGCTGCATGTTAATGCCATGGGTCGACTTAGAATCTCTCGAGGATCCTTGTCTCGTGTCTCGATCGGGGCCTACATTCGGATTGTGATTTTATTGCCCCATTCTTTTACTACTTGTTTGCTAGTTTTCTAACCACAGAATAACTAAGGATTTTGCAATGAAATCTCTCTTTTTCAATTCTGGCTGACAAGTAGACAACACAACATGGGCACCGATCTTCTCACTTTTCTTTCCCTTACCTTTTTTAAAAAAAAATTACTTAATATTATCTTGATGGACCTTAAATTTCAAGTCTCAAAGTGCCTAAGACTACTTTTGATCAATAAGTCTGAGGTCTCACAAAAAGAGGGATTAAGCTACTATTGAGGCTAAGAAAGAATAAAGCTTTCAAGCTCAATGGGGTTAGCTAGGGAGAATTACTAGGAAGGTAAAAAAATGTGGGAAAATATGGCTTATCAAAGAAATGTCTTGATGATCACTTAATTCCCTACCAACTAGTTATCATACATTCACTAAGGCAGAGTTCTAGATGCTAAAAATATATACACACAAAACAATTCATCACATATCTCATGGCGACAAGATTCTAATCGGGTTTCCACAATACACATTCACACAATCTGTTGAATGACAAGTTAAATTCATAATTAAGCCCTAAGGATATGTTGAGTCAAATTAAAGAGATATGTGTCTTTCATGGATTCTAGCACTCATGCAATAAAGATGACCACTCTATTTACTCTAGCATAGAGGCTAAAAGTATCAAAACATACAAGTATATGACCATACGACTCAATCCTTAAAAAATATGACTAAATTCCCTTAAGACGGTCGTCATCCATCTATGTTAAGGAAGGGTCACTACTTGCCAATACAACAACTCCTACAAAAATAAATTTACCCGATTCAAAGGACTCCCGCCGGAAAAGAACTAAGGCCATAAGAAAAATTGAAGGTTGGTGAGATATGCCAATTTTCAAAATTTCAAATAAATCTCAATAGACATACGCACCCTTAACTAACAAATTTCGGAGATTACACCCTCACCCCATGCTTAGATCATGCTCACGTACTCCAAAGCATCTAAAATTAAAGATCGAGATAAGAGTGAGAATTACTCTAGTAGGCCCCTCTGGTCAGCTAGTAGCATGTCTCTTTGATCCATGGGTCGCATGACCAACACCTAGGCTCAGAACATGCTCCTTATTTTATTCAGTACTCGAGGCTTCCCACTTCTCTGCACACAAAAAAAACACAAAAGTGACACTATATATAAGAAAATATTAAAACTACATTATTACAAGTTGGGTTGCCTCCCAACAAGTGTCTTATTGCGTCGCGGCATGGCCAGTTTATCAAGTTTCACCACTTTTGTTTCCACTTTGATCTTATGAATTTCACCCCTAGTTTCTTTTCCAATTTTGTTATGCTCAAGGGCGTTGGTGTAAAATAAAGGGACAGTAATAAATATTGCATCTTGCCCTTATTGTGGCCCTTAAGTAAGGGATATTAAATAATGTATCTTTGGCATAATAAATTTTTAGTATATAGAATTGTTGTTCCTCGTATACACATTTCTCCATAGGCTTGGAAGGCTCTATTTCTAGGTTTCCCCCAAAACACAATGTCGAGATTATTTGGAATGAGGACCAATATGCTAACGCCAAGATTGCATTATGCTTGACATCCTCACTTTTATCCATATCCTCAGCGTCGACATCTACGATAGAGAATGGTCTAATGGTTGGAATTCTTCTTCTTGTTCCATACATTAGCTAGTATGCAACACTCTGTAGTTGGGCCTCGGGCAGCCTCAACTTTTTCATTCAAAAGACCACTGCAGGTCATGGATACTTTATCCAAAGTGATCCCGTCTCTTGTCGGCACTACATTCTCCCTTCCACTTGGTTCCTCTTGGATATTGGTTAAGAGCGTGAAGCACAGAGTTAATACAAGTTATATTCTCGGCCATCATCTCTGTGATCTTGGCACTCCAACCTTTTTAAGGCTCCTGCCACATTGATAAGCTTCTCCTTCATTACTTTCATATGCTCCACGATCAGTTTTTCCATATTACTTATTTTAGCATGATGTTCCTCCTCTTCATTATTCTTGTAAGCATAAAAAACAATAGGAGGATCATAATAGGGGCTTAGGGGAGGGAATAAAAGTGTGGACAACTACTCCAATGGCCATACGGATCTACATACACCACAAGTATAACCCAGAGTGCTACCACAATTGAGGTCCTCCACAATTCGGACATGGATCACCAAAATATGAATACCCAACATTCAATTCATTTACATTCCAAGATGTCAAGTTAAGAAGATTGGTCAAATACTAAAAAGAAGAAAAAATAAAAATCTATACAATATTGGCAGAATAGCGAATAAAATCCTAATCTACAAATGATTAAACATATTCAAATTAGGTGACCCATGGTTCAAAATAGTTGGGAGAGTTAAGGTGTTGGCAGTGTAGTTGACAAGTGGGTCACCAGGAGTCATAGGGTACACCACGAGTCGTGGTGTCCCTCGTGGTGACCAATAGGGGATTTAGGGCGGTGGACTCAACGTAGTGACCACGAGTCGTGGTCACGGGGCACGAAGTCGTATGATTCCCTACTGGGGACTAGCGATCAATTTTTCCCCGTGAATTTCCTAAGGGTGCTTCGAGTAATTTCCTAACCTCCTAGATCCTAAACTAAGTGATTTAGGGTTTTTTTGAGGGGATTTATAGGGAAAATGGTTTTTCCACTCATCTTCGAGGAAAAATCTATTAAGCTTTCCTCTCAAATCTCAAGAAAGACTGAGGTTTTCCTCCCGTCGCGACGATCCAAATTCCTTCTCCAAGGAAATTCTAACTCGGGTATGTGGGAATTCAACAAAGGGGATAGTTATTCCCGTGTGTCCCCTAAAATCCTTCTTTAGTTTCTCTATAAATCCTAGCCTTGAGCTTTTAAATGTGAAGAAACATACATCGAGTTTTCTTTTTGAATTCACATAGAATGATATCTTATCATAATTATTTTAGGCATGATTTATATCGATTCATGATTAAATTGGCGTTATTCTATGAAAGTGAATTCTAACCACGAGCTTTTGAATGAAATTGAATTATGTGTCGGATCCCTTATGGCTTGTGAAATATGCTAAAGTGATTGTTAGATATTTTTCATTATTTAGATATCTGTGATTGCTCTCCTAGTAAGATATTTGGCCCTATTGTTGAATGAGAATACCTATCATTCTATTGGTTGGATAGACTTCATTATTACTTGATTTTAGCCATATTGTGGATTCCATTATTGTTAGAATAAGTTGAAATCTGTTAGCTTCTTAGTAGTTCGGTTAAACCTGATGTAGGAATCGAGAAGTGTTACTTTCCCGAGAATTTGTCGGTTTGATCGGTTTGACCACAGAAATTCTTGAGGTGTATGTGATACCTCTCAATTATCAATATTAGACTTAGCATCAGATTTAGTGGTTTGTCGGCGGTCGCAGTGTTTCAGATAGTAGCTCGACGAGACTTAGAACTTGATTACAAAATTCGAGTGCGATGGAGCTCTTGAGGGTACTTCCCGAGATAGGTATTTACGACTGGTCTTGGCTGACTTCATAATATCGGCTTAGCGGTCGGTCTTGGATTATCCGGTGGGAGTAGGACTTAGCAGAGCGGACGGGGTTCAGTAGCACCCAGGGGTTCCCAAAACTGCGTTGCCACCGTAGGTTATAGTTTATTTGGCCTTATGGCCCCGGAATTTTGTGATCATTCTGTTCATGCCTTTATACCCTCGAAAGATATATTGGGTCCCTCTTAGGTGGGCGTATACATCGGACTCCACGTCCCAGGTCCGCCTGGTTATATGTCGGTTATAGACTCTCCAATTAGTCAGTTCAGTCTAGTCTTAGTCCAGGTTAAGTTCGAGATAAGTATTCCGGACTTAGAACATGCTTTTACCATCGAGAAAGTGCTTCTAGACCACCTCGGTATTTTAGTTATTCGGTTCGGTAGCTTTAGTTGGTCATTGCATGTCTTTTAGTTCAGCATTTATTTTGTTATTTGTCTTGGTGTTATGTTCCTCTACTTATGCAATACATTAAAAGTATTGACGCATACTTTTATGTTGTATCATTTTATGATCTGCAGTACAGCAGGATCTCGGTCACCGGCCGTTCGCCAGCACGCCCATCGAAGACCTCGCTGGGAAACTTACTAGTTGGTGAGTCCTCATCCTTCGAGGACGGATATTTATTTATTTTAGCTATATCTACATTCCTTCTACTTATATTTGGAGTTAGTTGGGGCTTGTCCCGGCCAACTTATCACTCATAATGGCTTTCGGACTCAGTTAGTATTTCGGACTTGTAGTGTTGTTTTATATTTTTCAAATTCTATGAACTTGACTTTATTCCTTTTGAGTATTTATCTTTTCACTTTAAACTTTCGTTGTATGTATTTTTTTAATTAAATAATTTATCGTTTTTTTTTTTTTGAAGGGATTTATTTTGGGGTCACTTGTGACTTCAAGTGCAGGTATTCAAAATCCCGAGTATAAACTTCGGGCGTAGCCGATCCTCCGTCGATTTTAACATGTATGTTAAGTATTTGAGTGTGATGATTGCATTTCTCAGCTTTTCAATATGTTTTACCTGATTAGGGACCAAATGTTCCCAAGGGGAGATATTGTAATACCCCGATCTAAGAATCGAGACTGGGAGTTGAATTGAAAAAAATAGAAATTTTTGCAGATCACGGGGACAAGTTGTTCGGTGACCGAGTCGAGACGCCACAAGTCGTTAAGTGACTCGTGGGGAGGGGTTTTACTATGTTGAAAATTTCATGTTTTGGGGTGACCATGGGTGTGACCACGAGTCGTGGTCGGCTCACGTCCGTTAAGTCGATCGTGGTCAAAAGGGGCTTGAAGGATGAAGGAAACGGCGGAGTGTTGGTAGCGGGTGCGTCTCCAGTCGTGGTGACCCTCCGAGAAGGGATTTGCGAGTGAAGGGTTATGGGAGGTGACCACAGTCGTGGTCGCGGCAACGATCCATCCAATCCCTGGATTGGAAATTTTGGCAGCATGTTTTTCCTGCCAATTTATTAAGGGATTTTCATTAATTACTAAGTTCTAAGGCCTAAACTACTTCGTTTTAAGCTCAAAATAGAGTGTTTTAAGAAGAGGTTTAGTCATTCCTAAACCTATCCTAATTTGTTATGCAAGCAAGCTTTGGAGTTTGAAAGGTGATCGAGCCTAGTTCTTCAAAGTTCTTCTTCAATTCTCTTTGGAAAATCAGGAAGTGGTGAAATGGAACTTTTCGGGTATGTAAGGCTATGAATGGAGTAAATTTGTCCACACCCATGTCCCAATCCTCTCAAGTTCATGAATTTCTAATTGATGATTCTATGGGAGTTTTTACCCAATGCGTGAATTTCTAAGTTTCAATCGCGGGTATGATCTATACAAGTTTCTAATGTTGAATTGTGATTTATGGGCATATTTTAGAATGTTTTCAAGTTATATAAATTATGATGCCCCAATCATAAAGAAATTCAAGCTGAGATTATGATCTATGTTTCCAATTATGATGAAAGGTATTTGAAGAACTTATGATTCGAGATAACCCATGTCTATAATCATGTTTTGAATAATCAAAGTCTATTTAAGTTTGGGCAAGCCCATTTGATCAGGTATGTTTTTATAATTTATCTAAATTTCATGTTATCGGCTTACCACATGGATTTTGGAGTCTAGACTCCCATTATTTTCATCTTGTTGTATGGTTTGAGCCCGAGGCTCCTCATATTAGCTGTTTTCAAATTTTGCATGTATTATTGCATTGCTTTGTCACAGAGATGGATTTCGGCTTCATTGAAAAATGATGGGGAGCAAATGCATATTTTCGGGTAGTGTCTAGCATCGAGTAGGCTAAGGGGTCAATCAACCTGTGCCTTAGAGACTTATGCGCCAACGTAGGTTATACATACATATTTTGGACCTCCCTTGTGATCTTCCCACCGCCCTCAAGGGGCCTTCGGCTTGATATGCTCGATATCATGGTTTTGTCCTTAGCCACGACAAAGCTTTGAAGCGGCTCTACCCTCTTTAGTATAATAGTTGGGACCACTTAAGCTCTTATCATGGTAATGTCGGTTTATAAGATGAGTCTCCCATTGTTCCTCTACGATTTCGGTTACGCGTGTACATCGGTCATGATATTATGTTTTAAGCGAGTTTTGGCCCAATGTTCGGTCTTACTTATGATTATCGAGTTTTAGCTTTGTGTCGTCGATTGATTTGATGTTTCGGTTATGTACGAGATCATTATTTTTTAAAATAGTATGCAAGCTTTACTCTCAGAATCTTATATTGATTATGTTTTATACTATGCATGTTTAATGATTTTACTTACCTTGCATACTCGGTACATTTCACGTACGAATACATACTCTATGTTGTATCATTTTTATGATACGAGGCTTGATATCCGGACTCGAGTCCAGCCACTAGTCGAGATTCCTAGGTTAGCATTAAAATTACGTCTAGCGGGTAAGTCCTCATCTTTGAGGTCCCTTCTTGCTCCGGTTATATTTTGCATTTTCAGTTTTGTTTTAGTGAGTTAGTTGGGGTATTATCCCATCAGCTCGTCGGTATTAGAGGCTTTTCGGACATGGTGCATTCGGCTTTACACTTATGTCATATATTTGGATGTTACGTTATGTTTAGACTTAAAGCTATGTTATTCATGTTTACCTTTCATTTTTATTTAAATAGAGTTAGATGTTATGTTCATGCCATGGTCGACTTAGAACCTCTCGGTTTTCTTTGCCCCATGTCTTGATCCGGGCCTATGTTTGGGTTGTGACAAAAATATTTCATCGCAGTCGGGAGTAGGGCTTGCATGCTATTATCTAAAAATATAAACTTAAACTAGCTGAATATCATAAGCTGAATCGAATGACCCAAAGCTGAAAACTATTAATCATAAGTAAAAGCTTGAACATTGGAAAACCTGCTAAAAACATAATAACATGGGCGATAGTGTAATACATAATTGAAATCATGAATATTTAATGGGATGCTATCGCCTGTAACATTACCACGATAGAGGCTTTCTACGTGGTCTCAACATACACTCAGTGGACAGGCAGATCCAAAACTGCCGCTGAGAGCTACCATGATCAATGAGTATCAAGCTCAATACCCCTTGGGGACAGGGGGAAGCTCACAAGGAGGTTAATATATATGTAAATCTGCGTTGGCGCCTTACGAGCCACGAGTTGGCGCGACCCATAGCACCTCGATGCTAGGCTACTACTCCCAAATATGCATTTGCTCCTCCTTTATTTCTCCCATGAAGGCCGAACCATGGAGCTCTGAGATGAAGGCGAATTTTATTAATACATGCAAGAATGCGAAAAACTTATAACATGTCGCCTTGGCTCGAAGAACTCCATACCAAAAAAGAATTGAGAGTCACAGACTCTAAACCATGTGATAAGATCTTTAATATGAATTTAGATAAATCATGAAAACATACGGTATATGGGCTATTGATATTTAACCATTCTTGAAATAGACTTTGATTATTCAAAAGCATGACTGTGAAATGGGTAATTGAAACATATATTCATATACATCTCATCATATTTAGAAAACATAGATCATAATCTCAATAATTCCTTTATGATTGGGCATCATAATGCTCGCGAAAACATAAATTGTATTTAAAACATTAAAAAACATGAATCATAATTCAACATTAGAAACATGAATAAAGCATACCCATGATAGATACTTGGGAATTTCACAAGTTGGTTAAAGCGCATAGATTCCATCCTTGATTTCCATGGTGAGAGGATTGGGCATGGGAGTGGATGAATGCACTCATTCATAATCCTACATACCTGGGTACTTCTGATTTCGCACCCTTCTTGAATGCCCAAGGAAATTGAAGGAGATTTGATGAACTTCTAAGAGCTTTATCACCCTTAGAAACTTCTAGGATTGAGGCATGGATCCATGGGATAGGCTTAGGAATGAGCTAAACCCTCTTAAAACATACCTATACGAGCTTAAACGACATATTTTGAGTCTTAGGAACTTAGAAATTATAGAAAATCCCTTAATAAATTCGCGGGGAGAATCACGCTACCAATCCCAAAAAGGGACTAGACGATTCTTTACCTAAGAGGACGACTCATGAAATGCACTCGCCGTCAACAACGGAAATCTTACCTTTATTTGGTCACCACGAGGGACACCATGACTCGTAGTGTACGAGGACTCATTGTGATTGGTCTAGGAAACACTTCCAATCATTCAACTTCCCATCGGCTCTAACCACAACCATCCCAATGACTCGTGGTCTTGACCACGAATCAGCTGCCTCTGTTGTGATCAACCCAACCCCCGAGACAACCATCACATTCGCGTCCTTTTAATTGACTACACGCAAGTGCACATGATCGAACAAGTAGTAAAAAGTCTCAAGTAAGCCAAGTATCGATCCACGGGGGTGGACTAAGGTACCAATCTAATCAAGTGTCAATAAACTTTAACTCTAAAAATACGAGACAATAGTGTACGAGAGAAGATTTTGAGATTTTTTCCTAATTTATACTAAATCTAAAATGAATATATACAATTTGAGTCTGAACTATGGTAGTAGGCATGCTGGCTAAAACGAACATGTAGAGAAATAATTTATCGATACAATTTTCTTAATCTCTCCTTTGGTTGCTAGTCGAAAATTATTTCTATGGATTAAAACTCTCGTATTTAACCCAACTTAAAATCATGAACCTTCCACCTACATTTCTGTGATAAGAAGAAATTCATGTTCTAGCCATAAACCGATTAGTAATTGACTAATACGACTTTCGGAGTATATTTCTATCACAGAAGGTAAATCAATTCTCAATTTTCCCAAACTAAGTAAAGATCATATCCTATCCAATTCACAACTTTCCAATTTCTTGCTCTCTCAGTGAAAGCGGGACTTTTAGATATACCATTAACATTGGCCACACATTAATGCGACAAGAACAAGAATTAATAGAATAACCATGGAAGAAAAGATGAAAAACCAAAATGATCAATAATTACATTTCACTACAAATGTTCTTAACCTCGGCAAGTGAAAATTGCCACTCATTTGTGGATTAAACATCGTCAAATGAGTGTTAATCATCAAACAATTGAAATAAAGGAGAAAGAGATAGAGAAGAACCCTAGAATTTTTTTTCCCCTCAAGCGCACGTAACTTCGCGTTCTTGCTCTACCAAGTCGAGAATAATTAAAAATGAACCTAAGTCTTCTATTTATGCGAGGTAGAGATTTTCACAGGAATAACAAGCAACGTGTCGTAGAGGTGCATCGCGAACCTTTGCCCTCCGTGACGTGCTCAAGCCGCCCTCCAGGTCGGCCCTCCGGTATTTGCCCAACGTGCCACGGTGTGCAACGCGGGAGCTTGGCCAACGTGCACGGCTCGACACGGCCTTCCTTTGGAATTCCTGTTCGGTAGTGAGTCCACGTGCCACGGAGGCAACGCGGACCTTCTGCAGGAGCTGTCTAACTTTAATCATCAGGGCAGAATGCATCCGCGATAGCGGCATGACACGGCTCCATCGCTGGCCTTTAATTCTGCTTTCCTTGGCCTTTTCCACCTTTCGCTTAGGGTCCATTCCCGTTCTCCCACATGCATCTTAGCTTCCTAAAATTGTATTTTCTGCCAAAACAACATAAATCATGTTGGTTAGAAGTATATATTCACATTTTACTACAAATTACATGATATTTTTCTTGATAGATAAACAAGACGAAATGAAGCATTTGAGTATCACTTGGGCATATAATTACGCCCAGTCCACTTACCCCACACTTAAATCTTGTTCGTCCTCGAACAATAAACTCACATCTCTTACGGTGACACCCACACATAGCTACTTTGGCTCGACAATTCAAGCTACGATCATACGGGTTATTTACTATAGCAAATCATCAAGAAAACATGCATAGTCTAAATCAATACAATGACATTCAACACATCAAGACCTCCTAGACTCGAATCGACTCTCGATATTGGCAAACTCATGCAAAATCGGTGATCAAGATATCCAACACGAAACTCAATCTCTCGTCGAGCATGTGCCCTCACAACATAAGAGAATTTTCCCCTTTTCAATGATATGAAATCAAAAACATTACATGTAGGGGCATATAAACGCGTTTCACTCTCTCTCCCAAAAAGAATTCAAATGCATGTCATGAACCATAGGCTTGCCTCTAGTGTATTACTCCACTAAAGTAAGGACGCGTGATGTAGATCACGTAGGACTTAACGGGTTATAATGTAAGCTACGTAACTAGTAAATCTTTGGCTAACCAATAATAGAAAATAGCATCCTTAAGCGCTTTTCAATACATCCCATCACATTGTAGGCATTGTTTCTTCCTTCATCCTCCCATTCTTGAAGTCTTTCTTTATTTTGTCCCCATTTCTTTAAGCACACTTGACTAAACAACAAAAGATTAGTTATACATCTTCATTTTATTTAATTTGACAAGTGCACCTTTGACCTTTTCTTTTCTTTCACCACTTCGGCTTTTTTTCTTTCTTTTCTATTCTCACTCCTTGACAACGCCCAAGGAAAAAATATTTTTTTCTTGAGCCCTTAAGAGTTTTGGATCAAATTCACGGATAATGAAAAGAAGGGGTTAAGCTCGGTTTACAACTTTTCGATGAAAGAAAAATATAGGCTAAAGGCTTCGATGGGCTAACCCCAGGATTGACATTCAAGGTGGGTATGATAATGAAAAAAACTTTCGGTTGTTGATCAAAAAACGCCTACATCCTTTCCTACACTACACTTCGCTTCATTTTATTTCGTACACACACCAGACAAGTTCTAGACAATTTCTGTAGCATGGAATAATCGAAACCTCTCCACACACTCATTGCACATGCTCAGCTCAAAGAAATATTCACACACTCTTCAATCGGCTAATTACAAGAATTCAAACATTGAGCCTCAATCACAGGAATCGAACTCTATGGCCTAGGTATCTCGACATATTTACAAAGTTGCGTAGTCATATGAATCACTTTTGCATTCTAAATATCATGTACAACACGCAACAAGAATTTTGCACCTTAAAGTAGCGACACGATTGGGATACAAACAAACAAACAAAAATAAACAAAAGAACAAAAACTACTCCTATCAACTACATTTCCCTTAAGACGGTCGTCATCCGTCCATCTCATAGAGGCGGTCACTATTGCGACTTGATTCAATGGGACTATTCTCGGTAAAGCACTGCGAAAAGCAAACGGCGAGAAACCTAATCATAAAATAATTTAACTTGAAAAAAAATTTAAAAATATCGATCATTTCGATAAGCCAAAAATGTTACCAATATTTACCACGGCCCATTAACAACATTCAACGGCACACACACTTGACTTCACATTAATTACAATACCAAACATAAACACAAAAATCACGGGGTCACAATTTTTGTCCAAGCACAACAACAGAACATGAATATCAACAATAACAAGACAACAACCGGCACCTAACTACTCCCCACCCCACACTTAAAGCAGAACCTTTGTCCCGGTGTTCATAAATTCGGCATAGCACAAAAGTGGGCGGTGAAACTCCTGATCGATCGAAGTATTCAGCTTCTTCGTCGAGTGCGCTTCCTCGTCTCCCATGTGCAGATCGCCAGTCGTCCTCATCGACTCAACATCGGAGTCCTCGCGGCGTGTCTCCTCATCGGTTAGGACGTCTTCATCCACCGAGGCTCCACAAAGAGTGGCTCCACCAGAGACATGAACCCCTAAGCGTTCGTAGGAAGGGTAGTCTAAGTCGGGCGCACGGCTCATCCTCTCATTTCCGGCCTCCCTCCTATGCGCAACTGGAGCATATGCATCCCATTTCATGCGGGCATGTGCGATCATCCGAGCATGGCTCGGCTAGTGTGAGCGCGCGTGAGTGGTGTGGGTGCCTTGGTCTTTGTGACATCATGACACGCCTATCCATGCGGCATGTAGTCAGGGGCACTCTTCCTCAATATCAGGCCCGGGAACGTGGTCGGCAAGCCGCAAACTGCGTACACATTGCCCTTGATGCCAAACGGAGCTCTGTTCATGGCGGATATGATCATAGCCCCCAACATTGATCTCCGACCCTTTCGTCGGGGCATGGGCCCGAGGAACACACGATTCCGGGTGACATATGTCATGTGCACTGAATCAGAGGGAGGAACAAACAATTTTAAGCCGAGATCACGGCTACATTCATCTGCTTGGTAAGAGGCGTGTCGATGGTAGCCCTCTCCTTATGCACTGCTCAGCGTGCTGACCAGTAAGCCACACGAGCGTGCGTACGATATCATATTGTGGAGTGATGTTCGGCTACGAAGTACATAGGCGTACGTATTCCCAGCGCCCCCAAAATGGCATTGAGGTGATGGGGCTCAAGAGTGACAATTTTCCCCCTTATCTTGACGGTGTGGCTATGGGCGTCGGGTTCGTTGGCGTAGAACTCCCGAATCAAATGGATATTTCACTCTTTGGGCTCTTCAAAAATGAAGTTCGGCCACAGAGTCAATCGTGGACAATTTTGGAAATTCTTTGTGCCAACGGTTCCCTTCTGCCGATATGCTCCTCGGGGAAGTATTTGTTCTCCTTATGCTTTTGTACCACTTCTTCCCTCATTCGGTCACCCATCGGAGTTGCGTGACAGGCGTTGGCAGCGCAGGCTGATAGTCTTCTTTGGGACTCTTTGCTCCCGGTTTGATTCTTTTCCTCCGGCGATGTAGATGCGCCCACTTACCTTTTCTTGCCTACTTGCCATTGTTCTGTGGGATCAAGCGGGAGCCGGTCCCAATGTTAGTCCAAATCAAGAATTAGCTCTCAGGCCAGGTTGGGTTAAACTATGCCACCCCACACTTAGTCTTTAGCCACAAATTCACAACATTACGGCAAGACAATCCTCTTTTCCAATTTACATTAAAAAAACAAACAATAAAAATACCTCGTGCATTCAGAGAATCCAATGGTATAAATTCTATGTACTACTCAGACTTCATACAACTAATCAAATATTACCCATCGGTAACATTTCATCACATAGCACTTAGCGAAAATTTCTAACAACAACATACCTATACAATTCACCCATTTCATGTAATTTCAACAATTTCATTCTCCCAAAAATCCAGTGTTTATTTAGCATATTCACATTAAGCATAACACAATTCACCTCAGCCACGTACACAACCCGACAAAAATTTCACATTTCAACTACATTTAATTTCTTCGTATTCAAATTTTAACCCTAGCTACAAATTTCACAAAAAATTCGATGAAGCTTATGTATTTATCGGAGTTCATACAATCACAATGATACTAAGAACATCAATCAACAATAACTTAACTGAATTCAAGCTCAATTTACACTTGGGTGGGTTTTACTCACCTTACATGCTCAAAATCGAAAAATTAGGCAAGAATCGAGATGAAGTTAAAGAACATACCTTAAATTCGATGAAATCGAAGAAAAGTTGAAGAAAACTCGTGCCTAGGTCGGAGTGTCACGTTGAGGAAGGGGGGATTTTGGGTGTTTTGTTGCGGAGGAGAAGGAATGGGGAAAAATGAGGAAATCGGGGTTAAAGTGGGATTTTCGCGCGAGGTCACCCGGTGGCCGGTGTGACCGGCCTTAAAAATAGCCCTCAATGTGTCACGGAGGGTAGCATGAGACACCCCCTCCATGACACGGAGCCATCACGTGGGTGCGAAATTTTTAAAAATTCCGAGAATTACACCTCAACGTGTCACGGAGAGAATCGCGGAGCGTCTCCTCCGTGACACGAACCACTCCAGCGCCAAACTCCTTTGTCTGCCACTTTTAATTCTCTTGTCTTACCTAGATTTTCCTTTGCGGTCCTTGCATTTGCCCTCTAGTTCCAACGAATATCTCTCACTACAAGAAATTGGTTCAAATTCATAGGTTCCAACGCTACAATTTTTTCATTTTTTATTTATTTATTTATTTCTTCTTTTAAAAAATTATTTCTCACAAGCATTACATTCACCAAAAATCGTTAAGCACAAGAATTTTAAAAAATTTTCCTCAAGCGACACCTTAACATTTAACGAGGGTGAGAAATACTCCCGAGGCCTTTAGGCCTAGCTAGCGACATGCTTTCGTTCAAAGTTGCACAAGTGGGTGTTCGACCCCACCTTTTCTTCACGCTTGTTGCTTCCTCTTCCACGGTACTCGGACTTCCCCTCCATCAGGTGCTTAACTTTCTGCAAAACAATAAAAGATGAAAAATCAATAGAATCAACTCTAATGCAAGAAATTAAATGGTACCCTTGGGTTGCCTCCCAGCGGCGCCTAATATTACGTCACGGCCTGACGTATCCAAGTTTCACCGCTTTCCTCCACCTTGAGGATATGATCTCACCCCTAATTTCTTCTCTAATTTCCTCTTATGCTCGAGGGTGGTGGTGAAAAATTGTAAAGACAAGCGAAGATGTTACCTTTTGAACTTATTGGCCCTTAAGTAGCGAAGTCATTTGTCTCTCCTAGTTAGCAAATTTCAAAATATATGGGACTTGGTCCTCCTCTGAACATTTCTCTATAAGCTTGGAAGACTCAATTTCTCGGTTGTCAACCAAACTTAATATCGAAAAATTCTTTGAGTGTGGTCGATACACCTCGACTCTAAAAATGCATTGTGCTTGACCTCCTTACTTGTAGCTACACCTTCTCATCAACATGTGTCTCTCCATTAGTGTCAAGTGGGTATACTCTGTCTTCTTGGGTGCATGAATTTTCCATAAGTGGCCAGAGCCCATCACGGGGACACTCGAGATTAATTGTTGGGCGTTATCCACAAATTCACCCTTTCTTCCTCTTGTAGTTCCTCTTGATCATTGCCTATAAACGTCACTGCCGATTTATCACAAGCCTCGGCCATCATCTCAGTGACTTTAACGCTCATCCTTTCTAGAGCCTCTGCATTCTCTTCTTACTTGAATCCTCAATCTTGTCGTCGCCTCTTTCATTGCTTCTGATTGTTCAAGGAGTTGTTTCGGCATGTCTTCTATTCGAGCTTGGCGTCCCAGAGTCCTCATTTTCGGCATGCCTATATTCATCAAAAACAGAAGGATCATAGTAGGGAGCTCGGGGGAGGGTATGCATTGGACCGCCATCGATGACCCATCTTGACCACCACATATGTTGCACGTGTTACGGTGTTGCCACAGAGTGGTGTCCTCGCAATTCAAGCAAGATTCGCCAAAATATGAGTATCCACCATTTAAACCATTTATGTTCCACGATGTCATGTCGAAGGGTATAGAAAAAAATCAAAAAATTTAAAACAAATATCGAAGACCACGTTGTCCAGCACTTATATAGAAATTGTACACTAACACTCGGAAAATAATTTTACCAATTTACTTTGTCTCTAGGCAACGGTGCCAAAAACTTGTTCGTGTCCTTTGGATGACTACACGCAAGTGCACGTGGTCGAACAAGTAGTAAAATAACGAAGTAAGCCAAGTATCGATCACGAGGAGGCCAGACTAAGGTAACAATCTGTCAAGTTTCAATAAACTTTAACTCTAAAAATACGGACAACGGTGTAGCGAAAATTTTGAGATTTTGTTTCCTAATTTATCACTAAATCGAAAATGAATATACAATTTGAGTCGAACTATAGTGATGAGCATGCTGAGGCTAAACGAACATGTAAGAGAAATAATTTATCGATACAATTTGATAAATCTCTCCTTCGAGTTGCTAGTCAAAAATTATTGCATACGGATTAAAACTCACGTATTTAACCCAACTTAAGAATCATGAACCTTCCACCTACATTTATGTGATAAAAAAGAAATTCATGTTCTAGCCATAAAAAAGCGATTAAAGTAATTGACTAATACGACTTTCGGGTATATTTCTATCCTGAAGGTAAATCAATTCTCAATTTTCCCAAACTAAGTAAAGATCATATCCTATCAATTCACAACTTTCAATTTCTTGCTCTCTCTGAGTGAAACCCGAACTTTTTAGATATATACATTAACATTGGCCACACATTAATGCAGTCAGAGCAAGAATTAATAGAACAGCCCATGGGAGAAAAGATGAAAAACCAAAATGATCAATAATTACATTTCACTACAAATGTTCTTAACCTCGGCAAGAAGTGAATTTAGCCACTCATTTGTGGATTAAACATCATCAAATGAGTGTTAATCATCCAAACAATTGAAATAAAGGAGAAAGAGATAGAGAAGAACCCTAAGATTTTCGTCCCCTCAAGCTGCACTTTTGTAACCCACGTTCTTGCTCCACCAAGTCAAAATAATTAAGAAAATGAACCTAAGTGTTCTGTTTATCTTTGGTGGAAATTTTCCGAGGAATAACAAGCAACGTGTCACGGAGTGCATCGTGGAGCACTGCCTCCACGTAACACGGCACGACCGCACCCTCACTTGGAGACTCAGGCCCTCCGGGTATTTATGCCCAACGTGCCACGCGTGTGCAGCGGGGAAACGACGCGTGCCACGGCTCAAGGTGCACCATCAGCACAATTCCATGTTCCGGAGTAATTAGGTCAACATTCCCTGCAGGCTTAACACGGACACTTCTACGGAATTTGGCTAACTTTAATCATCGGGCGAGAATGCATCCGTGATGGAACGTGACGGCTCATCACGGAGCCCGCTAATTCGCTTTCCTTGGCCTTTTCACCTTTAAACAGGAGTCCATTCACGATTTCTCCCACATGCATCTTAGCTTCCTAAATTGTATTTTCACGCCAAAACAACACTAATCATGTTGGTTGATATAAATTCACATTTTACTACAAATTACATGATAATGCACAAATAACGATAGATAAACAAGACGAAATGAAGCATTTGAGTATCACTTGGGCATATAATTCTGCCCAAGATCACCATCCATAGCCATATTCTCCTCCAAACTACGAGTCCCTTAAAGACTCATGGTATACCTCACGAGTCACTGGATGACTAATCCTATGACTTGGTGTAGAAAAATTCTTTTTTCTCCATTTCAACCCTCGAGTTTGATCTTAGGGCTTTCAGAAATTATAGTCACGGACCTGGACGCCTATATTTGCCTCCGTGACATGACTAGTCATGCAAGCTCACTAGAAAACTCAGCATCGTAATGTCAAAGGTGCAGGCTATGCGCGTTGCATGGCGTGGCACGACACTAGTCGCACAGCTCTCACAGGCGTGACACGGCAGTAACAAGCAGGCATTGCCTCACTTGTCTTCTCACGCATGCATTCCTTCACGTGGCACGACACCTAGAGCGCACACGCACAAGCATGATATGGCGCCTGTCGCGCAGGTCAACCGACATGGCACGCTAGGCTGTATGGCAGACTGTTCTTCATGCCATTTTGTGCAATTGTCATCCAAACTCCATCTGAAGTTGCTTATTGATCGTGCATTGTCATATTCAGCACTTCCTAAGGATAATTCACCTACAAACAAGGGATAATCACATTGGTTAGTTCATGCAAGAAAATGTACACAAAATGCATGAGAGTATAATTCTTTTAATTAACAAACATGACTTAAACTTAGTTATAAAATAGCACTTGGGCATGCAAATATGCCCAAGATCAATCTCCATTGCCATTATCATGGATATTTTCATTTTCATTCCTTCTACCATTCACTCAGTGTGGAAGGATATTTCTGCAAATGCGGATAGCATGAGTTAGAGGAGTAGAGAGGTACATCATCGCACAACATAGATCATGAATGAAGGAAAATTTCCTAAAACATCTTATAGCCTCGTTCCCATAAGTGTGGAACGCTTCACACCCATGAAAAAAATCTACTTAAAGTGGATTTCAAACACCCTAGGACACTCTAAACCATGGCTCTAATACCAAGATTTTCAAGACCCGGGCTGGGACCTCAAATCGAGACACAGGACCTAAAACCACGAATGGCTCCAAGTTGGCCCATGGAATGAACATAGCAACTAAAGAGCATATATCAAAGTGGAAACTGATAACTTAAACATGAATAAGTGAAAGTGTAAGTAACATAAAACATATGTCAAACGATACATCACAATGCTAAATCCTGAAGGTAAACATACTAGTCTATGTCTGAAAAGCCTCTACTAACTGATGAGATACTGCAACAAGCCCCCACCTATCTCCAAGTATAAAACAAACTAAAAACACAAAACTGAAATGATAGACGCCCTTGAATGATGAGGACTCACCCAAGGCATGGCTAAACTGAGCTGATAGAGGAAGCGAGATATCGGCGTGACTGAGATGGATCGCCTAAACCTATATCATGAAATGATATAGCATAGAGTATGCGGTTAGTACTTTAAATGTATTGAGTATGTAAGGTAAGTAAAAACATGCTTAGTAAATGTTAACTGAAATCATGCATATAAATATAAATCATTAGATCATGAGAGTAGGGACTGCATGATGAAATTTGTATCTGAGACATACATAGTCATAAGCTGATTATCATAACTGAACATAGTGACCCAAGATTTTGAAATAGAAATCATATGACTTTCCATAGCTGAAATCGTAAATAAAAGCTCATAAACTGATCATTGGGTCAAATCTTCTGTAAAACAGAATATCATAAGTCATGAACATGAGTAACTAAAATCATGAGGAACAATAGAAAATTCGTCATAACCGACACTATCAGGATAGAGCTTACTGATGCCCCAACTATCACACTTAAGTGGGTAAAGCTGTCAAAACCTTGACAGGGCAAAGGACGATACCATGATATCGATATCTAGCTGAGGCCCCTTTGGGGCAGGGGGAACTATCTTGAGAGGTCCTAAACATGTAACATATACCTATATGAGCGCGTAGTTCTAAGATCAGGTACACTGGACCCCAAGCCTGCTTGGTGCTAGACACTACTCTCAAAAACATGTATAGTGCTCATATCGATTTTCAATGAAGCTGAAATCATAATCAATACATAGCTTGAAATCTGAACATTGGGAGTCTTGACTCCAAATCATATCATAATTTGCATTCGGAGTCTTGACTCTAGAACATATGATAAGCTAATCTTATTATCCTTGGCTAAATCATGAAAACATACTTAACTTGTGTGGGCTTGCGCAAATCATAAAATCATACATACTTGAAATAGACTTCATTAGTCAAAATCATGAAATCATACATGAGAAATTTATAAACATTCATTCATGCTAGATATCTCATCATACTTGAAATAATGAATTATAAGTTTTAATTTTCATAAAACTTGCATAATAGGGCATAACTTTTAATAAATTAAAATCATAAATTTATAATCAAATTGTATATAAAATTTTCACATTATACTTAAAACATACTTTAGAATATGGGGGGATTAGACCCATAAACATATTATAGAGAATTTCCTAAAAGATTGGGTTAAAACCTTATAAATCCATACACTTGAATCAAAATTTGAATTCATGAACTTGAGGAGAAATTTAGATATGAAGATGCAAGAAAACCCTTATTGATAGCCCTAAATACCTAGATAAAATGATCTTCAAACTATCCTTGAAAGCCGAAGAGAATTGGAGAAGAAATTGAGAGAATTCTAGCTTGATCTTGAAGAGGGTTCTCAATAACTTGCGTGCATGGGATCCTAATGGCTTAGAGTAGGCTAAACCCTCTTAAAACACTTATTTTAGGGCTTAAAATTATGTCATTAGGAAGTTAGGAGCTTAGGAATTTTAAAAATACCCTTAATTATTTGCTTGGAAAATACTCACTGACAGTCACCACGTTTTGTACCATGAGTCGTACAATCAACCTCGACTCATGGTGTCCTCTAGTAAATAGCCAGTCCATTTTTCTCTAACTCTCTAATTATTTCCACTACTCCTACCATGACTCGTAATTCAATATTACGAGTCGTACAATCATTCGTAGGACCAATACCTGATAACCCCGTAGCATACTACGACTCCATGACCATGAGTCATACCACCAAATCATGACTCATGGTGTGGACTCGTGGTTTGGGAAAAAATCCTTTGAACTGAACCATGGGTCTTCCTATGGCCTGTGCCATCTGACTATGACTCGTGCCTTCGGTCGTACAGGGAGAAAATTTCAAACACCTCTGCTAAACATATTTAACTTCTCGAATCTAGTCTTAAGAGACTTTGGGGGTGTTATATTCGAGGTAGGTGAGGCTATATTTATAGGACTCAATTTAGTTCATGAAGCTATGGAGAAAGTTCAACTTATCTGAGAGAGGCTGAAGACAGCTCAGAGTCATAAGAAATCATATGCGAATGTTAGGAGGATAGTGCTTGAGTTCACCATCGATGATTAGGTGTTTCTGAAGGCGCCTCCCATGAAGGGAGTCTTGAGGTTTAGTTAGAAGGGGAATCAGTAATGCCCAGATGTGCCTAAGACTAGAATCGGGAGTTGTAATGAAAACTGGAAGAAAAATCTAAAAATTTACTCAGAACGACTCATTGTATGGATCGTTGATGGGACCAACGACCCGTGGAAGGTTTTCGTGGTGAGAAGCTGCAGAATCGGCTAAGAAGTAACGGGCCACAGGATGACCCATTGGACATTGCAACGAGTCATTAAATGGAGTCATTTTGAGGTTGGTTCTTGATCAAGGAAGAAGCAATGAGTCGTGGTACAACTCATTGTCAGAAGCAATGGGCCGTTGTCAGCACTCATTGGAAGGAATCCCAAGTTAGGGCAGTGGTCACAAGGACTGGCAGCAACGAGTCATTGGAGCTTGTAACGACTCGTCATGTCCGGTCATGGTAGGGGATCTGAGACTTGAATTGGGGATGAGATGATAAGGGGTAGTAACGGACCGTGGGAGCTAGCAACGGTCCGTTGTGCCGACCGTTGCCACTAGCAGAGCAATTTTTCCAGAAAATTCATTAAGGGTATTTTCGTCATTCCTAAGCCCTAGGGTCCTAAAATACATCATTTTAAGCTCGAAATAGAGTGTTTTAAGAGGGGTTATGTCATTTTAACCCTATCTTAATTCACGCGTGCAAGCTTAGGGGTTTTGAGAGGTGATCAAGTCTAGTTTTCTACAACTTCTTCCTCAATTCTCTTTGGGCTATCAAGGAAGTGTGAGAATTAGATCCTCTCAGGTATGTAAGGCTATGAATGGGTGAAATTGTACACACCCATACCCAACTTCCCTCTCAATTCATGATGTTCTAATTGATGATTCCATGGGATTTCTACCCAATGCATGAATTTCTAAGTTCTAATCATGGGTATGATCTATGCATGTTTTAAATGATGAATTATGATTAATGGACAGAGTTTACAATGTTTTAAATTATAAATCATGTTTTCAAGCTTTCTAAACAATGATGCCCATCTATGAATGTTCATGAAAGTTAAGATCTATGAAATATGTGTTTAAGCATGATGAGATATTTATGAAGAAAGTATGATTTCGAAATAACCATGTTCATGTTCACATTTTCAAAGTGAACCAAGTTGATTTCAAGCATGTTTAAGTATTGGACAAGCCCATATGATCAAGTATATTTTATGATTTCATGAATTAGCTTACCACATGGTTTTGGAGTTAAGACTCCCATTATTTTCAGCTTGTGCTATGGTTTGAGTCAAGGCTCCTCATGTTATGATTTAAGATTATGCATGTATATTATTTTTCAGCTTCGCCACTAGACGACGGTCAGCGTCATTGCAAAATGATGGAGAGCATATGTATGTTTTGGGAGTAGTGTCTAGCACCGAGTAGGCTAAGGGTCAATCAACCTCGTGCCTCAGAACTATGCGCCAACGTAGGTTTACTTATATACTTTGGGACCTCCCTTGTGAGCTTCCTATACCCCCAAGGGGCCTTGAGCTTGATATTGATATCATGGTAGCGTCCTTATCCTTGTCAAGTCTTTGGACGGCTCTTCCAACTTGAGTGTGATAGTCGGGACCACGTAAGCTCTATCATGGTAATGTCGGTTATGTAACGAGTCTCCCATTATTCCTCATGATTTCAGTTATGCATGTACATTAGTCATGATATTATGTTTTCAGTAGGTTTGACCCAATGTTCAGTTTTTACTTATGATTATCAGTTTTTAGCTTTGGGTCATTCGACTCAGTTATTATGTTCAGTTATGTTCAGACCATGATTTTAGAAAATAACATACTAGCCCTACTCTCAGAATTTTATCATGATTATGTTTTATATTATGCATTTTTAATGATTTTACTTACTTAGCGGTTTTACTTACCTTGCATACTCGGTACATTCCACGTACTGGCATACTCTATATTGTATCATTTCATAATATAGGCTCCGATATCCAGAATCAGTCTCACCGATAGCCAGCTTCTCAGCTTTAGTACTTTCCGCATCAGAGTTGGTGAGTCCTCATCTTGCGAGGGCCCTTTTTATCACTTATTTTTTGTCTTTTAAATTTTCAGACTACAGTGAGTTAGTTGGGATTTTGTCCCATCAGCTCGTCAGTATTAGAGTCTTTTTTGGACATAGTTGTATTTCATCTTTAGACTTATGTATGTACTCAGATTTTATCTTTTGTTTAGACTTCTTCTATGTTATTTATGATGATTTTCCATATTATTAATTGTGTTAGATGTATGTTCATGCCATACGTCGACTTGGAGCCTCTTGGGGTTTCTTATCCCATGTCTCGATCCAAGCCTTCGTTCGGGTCGTGACAAAAGCTTAGTCCCTGGTATGTTGGTCCTTATAGGATTCTGAGACATGTTGGCAATGTGGCTTATGAGTTGGGGTTTCCAACAAAGTTAGCTTCGGTACATCCAGTTTTCCATGTGTCCTTGCTGAAAAAAGTACATTGGTGATAGCTCTAGTTATTCCGGTAGAGAGCATTGGTATGAATGATAGTTTTACCTATTAGGAGGTTCCAGTTGAGATCCTTGATCATCAGGTTAACAAGTTGAGGAACAAGGAGTGGCTTTGGTGAAGGTTTTATGGATAAATCAGCTAGTCGAGGGAGCTATACGGGAAGCCGGAGTAGACATGATGGCTAGATACCCGCATCTTTTCCTTCCAACTCAGTTCCAGGATAAAGTACCAGTTTTCTCCTTAGTACTCTATTTAGTTTCATGTCAAGTCCATTTATCTCAGTTCCTTTTATGTCGTAGTATGCATGTATTTTCATCAATTTAGTTCAGTCATGTAAGTCAGTCCGAAGTTAGTCACTCCGTCAGTTTTCAGTTTATAGCCTTTCCGTTTTGGGATTGCAGTTCATTACCTAGCCTTCATTCGGGGATGAATGTTTCCAAGGAGGAGATAATGTAAAATCCTAAAATTCTCTAAGATTAGATCCTAGACTTGCAGCAAAAACCAGCAGGAAAAATGGCACCAGGACATAGGAAGAGCCATCTTATGAACCCACAGCTCATTGGTTGTCCCGTGGTGGAGAACTTCTAAAAAATAAAAAAAACTACCCATAAACGATGAGTGAATTTTATGACCCGTTGTTAGATTGTACCAACCATTTGTTTTAGTCATTGGAGCAGGTTTAGAGGATGATTTGGAGGAGAAGCAGGAACCAACGGTCCTTCCTATTGGTCATTGGTTCTATCGGTAAAAATTTTAATTCGGTAGTCTAGTGGTATTTTAGTAAAATCCTATACTTTTAACTCTTAAGTGGAATTTCTTTACACTTACTAAAGGGATGATTAATGGGTTATACTTAGCCAAAGTCCTTATTCTCTTTAAAACACCGTAAGTTGGAATTTCTCTCTCAAGGAAAGGCTAGGGTTTTTCATCATTTTCTTCTCAATTTCTATTGGGTCTTCAAATCAAGTCAATGATTCCTCAAGCCCACATATGTAGATTCATGAATGGGGGATTCTTTCCACTCTCATGCCCAATTTATAAGTAATTTCATGAATTCAAATCTCTAATCATGTTTTATAAAAATTTCAGGGTTAGACCCAATTTTGATAAAATCTCTCATGATCTTCTATGAATTCAATTATCTTATGATTCAATCTATTATTCATGATTATTATTATATATTTTCTACAAGAACCTCTTATGAACCTATATTTTTCAAGTTCTCATGATTTTACTCAATTATATATGATTTTAATGAATCTCAAGCTTATGTATCATGGCTGACTCAGAGGCATTGTTTTCATGGCTAGTTCACGTATGACAAGTATGATTAAGATTTTTATATTTTATAACTATACCATGCAAAATCAATTATGTTTCATGATTATGACTATAAGTAATGTGCATGTTTTGGGAGTGGTATCTAGCACCGAGTAGGCCAGGGTTCTGCATACTCGGGTCTTAGAACTACGTGCCACCGTAAGTGTATATTCATGTTTGGGGCCTCCACAGAGAGTGTTTCCCCGCTCGGCAGGGCTCACGAGTGATATCACATCTTTATCGTTCTTTACCCTGGCAAGGCTTAGGCGGCTCTGCCAACTTGAGCGAGATAGTTGGGCATCATTGCTCATTATGATAGTGTCAGTTATGAGAGTCTCAACTATTCCTTGATTGTCTATGCATGTTCATGTTCATGACTTATGCTTTTATGACTTATGATATTTTGGCTCAATATATGCTTTATGAGGTTTTTACTTATGAAATCAGCCATGTCCAGCTTTATGAATCAGTTTTGAAAACTTTGGGCCATTATACACAGTTTATGATCAGAAACTCATATTTTAGGTTGCTATACTCATGATTTCAGAATATCGTTTTACTATCATGTTTTACTTATCCTATATGCTCAGTACTCAAAGTACTGATCTCATACCTTTAAACTATATCTTCTCATGATATAGGTTCGGGTGATCAGTTCAACCCCAGCTTGGGTGAGTCATCATAATCCGAGGATGTCAGTTTTGATACATGTTCTTTCATTTATGTCTTTCAATTTTCAGATATTGGTAGAGTTAGTTGGGGATGTTTTCCCATCAGCTCATCAAGGACTAGAGGCTTTTCAGACAGCTATGGAGAATAGGCTCCGTGACACGGTGCCATCGCGTACCTTCACTG
>JACEIK010000892.1:88952-111155 GCA_018107945.1 Datura stramonium
GTGTGTGTTGATCACGCTCAAATTACACCTCACAATGAAGTATAAAGAAGTCGCTATCAAATATAGTAACCCAACAAAGGTTGGGTTCGATCACACAGGGAATAGGCAAAAATAATATGTTAATGATGAAAATAAGCTAACTTGTATTCAATATTTCGGAAGGGGGTTTGCAAATAAAGAAAAAAAATAATGTTAACTATTGTTGAGTTGTTTATCAAATTACTAAGACTAAACTAAGATTGCGTTCCTCATGACTTCATAACTTAGTAGGCTTTGACTAGTGATCTATCCTGGTGAATTTTGTGTAAGACTTACGTTTAGTTCAGCTAAAATTTCTCGGCCTATGAATTTCACTTACCTCCTTACGGTCTCAAAGTGTATATATGGTGCCTCCGCCAATAGACATAGGGACTTTCCACTTATCACCTCTCGGTCTCAAAGTGTGTATATTTTAACTTTGCAATAAGTCTTGACTTAACTATCCTCGGTTAGAGCTCAAGTTAATTTAAAGAAGGGTTAATAATCTCAAATTGCCATTGTTATTCTCTTTTTCTAATTTTAACCTCCTTGGTCGAGCAAGTTGAAGATACGGGAAATTACGCATTAAGATGAAGAAAATAACAATCCACTCAATTCACCATTCACAAGTCACTATTTTATTATGCCCACATTCATTAATCCATCATAGTTCCCACAACCCTAGCCTAAGAGATTTAGACACTTATGTTTACGAGAAAATAAGTAAAAGATGTACAAGAATTCATAATGAAATACTTACTTTAATATAAACTTGTTTGACAAAATCTCCAAGCTAAAAGGATTCACAAGAACTTGATGAATTCTTCACCAGAAACTATACTAAACTATTACACAAATTCTTAGAATATGAATTATGCAAAATTATCACTATGTAAGCACTTTTTATGTTATAATTGACACTAATTGACATGAAATAAAGGATAGTTATAATAGTAGATTAAGTTTTCGTTGTTCCCTCTTGGATTTGAATTGAGTTTTGCAGCTTCTGTCTGTTGTAGAATTGGGATTTGACTTTCTGGCCACCCAATAGGCCCTGTGCAGCGCAGGCCATAGCACAGCTATGTCTATGCGGTGCCAACTTCTATATACTCGTCTTGTCAATCCCATTTTTCCATTTTTACTCTTATAAGCCACATTTAAGCCCAAATTCATCACTTCAAGCCTTGAAAGCATCTAATCATGTGTGTTAGCTCTTTTCACAAATATGTTATAAAATATATGAAAACACACACAAAATTTGTTCTCAAAATATAGTAAGGTATGGGCAAAATATGGCTAAGAAATGCGTAAATTCACCGTTCATCACCACCCCACACTTAAACTATTGTTCGTCCTCGAATAATCCACTACTTCCCTTCTCACATTCCACCATAAAATTCACCCTAAAATAGGTCTACTTACACTTAGGATCATTTAGACAAATCAATTAAGCTCGAACGATTCACTCACATGCACATAGGATCAATATTCAAATGCTAATATTCGAAATCACTTAGCATCTAGAACTAACTCAACAAGATATATTTGGGCCAACCTGAATCATATGTAATTTAGCAATCAAGAAGTACCAAAATCTTACCATTATGTGCCCTCACCATTTGGAGAGTTTCCCTTTCACACACAAGATATATAATAATATTAACTTGGGCGTAAGTAAATAATTTTCTCTCACTCTCCTAAAGAACTAAACATGCATGCAAAAGATGATCCATAAGCTTGCCCCTAGTGTAATACTCCACTAATATAGAACATTGAATCAAGGATCAATTAGAACTTAATTGGTTGTAATGTAGGCTAAGGGACAGGTAGGAACCATTTGGCCAAGATAGTAAATAATCCCCCTAAGCACTTTAATACTTCACAACTCTTTAACTTTTTAGCACATTCTTCAATCTCCTATCTTCTCCTTATATCTTCTTTTATTTTTTAATTTTTCAACTTAGGTGACTAGTGGGGATTCTTCAATATTAAGCTCATTCACATATTTTTTTCTTTATTTTTTTCAAAGCTCTTTCTCCTTTTTGTTTTTTCACTAATATCACCTTCCTTGTTTAGAAAATTTCACTCTTTTCTTTTCTTCTAATTTCCACACTATCATGACCCGACTATACACCCTGAAGAGACACGGTACTTGGTGCCACAAGTGACTCCAAGCCAACCCATGGTCTATCATTGCACTGGTAAACTGAGAAAAACATAAGCGGAAGCTTTAAATAAATGAACCATTTAAGCAAAACTGATTTAACAAGAGTCAATACATCTTAAAGAAAAACAATATTGAATATCTATGTCTGTGCCTAAAAGCCAACTAATAAATCATGAGTTGCTGGGACAAGCCCCCAGCTAACTCAAAAATCTAACTGTAAAGAACTAACTGAAAGTAAATATCTTCCTCGTAAGATGAGGACCCACCCAATGCTGGTGCTGATATCATCTGAGGAAACTACTGACGATGTTGGGACTGAGAACCTGCGCCTGTATTATAATACGATACAACATAGAAGGTATGTGTCAGTACTTTGAATGTACTGAGTAAGTGAGAGATATAATAAGCATGAAAGAACAAGTAACTGAACTGATATGCCATGAAATGACCAACTGAAATACTGAAAACTGATACAACTGAAGTGTAACTGATATGGTCAGTAATGACCCTGAATGATGGTCATAGACATGTCCTGGATCTGAGATACTAAACTGAGCTAAACTGAACTGAACTGAACTGAGTTGAAACTATACTGACTAGTGGGAGAGTCTATAACCGACATATAACCACGTGAGCTAAACATAGAGTTCGATGTATACGTTCCATCGATAGGACCCAATATACCTTGCCAGGGTATAAAGTCATGAACTGGGTCATCACAAATCTAGGGCCTAATGGTCCAATAACCTACGGGGGCAACGTAGTTCTAGGAACCTGGGTGTGCTGGAACCCCGATCCGCTCGGTGCTAAGTACTACTACCATTGGATAATCATAAATTGACTACTAAGTTGATAGCTCGAAGCTGGGGCCCAACACTAAGTCAGGAATACTTATCTGGAAGTACCCTGAGAGTCTTTTTGGACCAGATAACTGTAACTGGTGTTCTAAGACTAGCCAGAGCTGCTTATCTGGAAGCATCGTAACCGTCTATAAAACTAACTAATATCTGATAACTGATAACTGAGATATGATAATTGGGAGGCATTACTGATACCTCAAGAACTGATTATAGTCAAATTGATCAGCTGACATTACTAAAAGATACTAAAGATATTAACATCGTGACTAAAACTGAGCTAGCATGCAACTGATTAAGCATTTAACTGATAATAATAACATGGAATTTCCAACACTGATAGAGTCAAGCAACGTTATGTCTATATAATTATGCATGACCTTAGTTACTACACTTATTGAATTAGAGCTAAAGTCACTCTTCATGAAAACAAGTATCAACATGATTACTAGATAGTGGAAATATAGTAACAAATCGTATGAACCGCATTTCACATAATTTAATCGGAACATGACAAAAAATTCCTCTAATTCGAAAGTCTCAAGGCTTAGAGTTGATAAGAAAATTTAGATGGATTTTGAGGAACAAGGAAAGGACGATTCCCTTTCTAAATTCTCACATACCTGGTGGAGAAATCCCGGAGAAAACCCTCGGGAAATTGAGAAGAAAAGTCGAATGCCCTAGCTTTGCCCTGAGGAGTCTGTCTAACAGTTGTTCATAATGAGTCTGAGTGTTGAGAGAGGAATGAGTGGAATATGTCGATCACTCCTTTAATTCTTGCTAAGCGTGTCCAAAATGGCATAGTTTAGAGTCTAGGAGTTTAGAAAATTACGGATAAGTCCTTGGAAATTTTGCAGAAAATCACACAGCCAGTCCCAACGAGGGATTGGACAATTCTTTTCTACTGACCACGACTCATGGTCTACCTCGTCACCAGCACTGGAAATTTCTCATCACGGATCACCACTAGGGACACCACAACTCGTGGTGTACCCGATGACTCGTGGTGACCAGTTGATGGGAACACTGCCAAATTTCAACATCTAAGGCAAGACCTTGACCACAGCCAACCTAATGACTCGTAGGGTTGACCATGACTCATGGCTTCACCTGTGGTCAACCCTAAAGCCAAAAATCCAACCAAGCTCATCCTCCTCCCCACGAGTCACCTAACGACTCGTGGTGAACCCCACGGATCACTGGACGACTCATCCTATGACCTGATGCAGAAAATTCTGTTTTCTCTGTTTCAACCCTCGGGTCTGATCTTAGGGCTTTCGGTGTATTACAATATCTCCCCCTTGGGAACATTTGTCCTCGAATGTTGGTATACATACTGAAAAGCTGAGAAATGCAATCATCATACCAAATACTGAACATTTAAAGTTGATAACTGACGGAGCGACTGACTCCGGTCTAAACTACATGGTTGAACTGAATTCATGAACGATACATGCATACATTGACATGAAGAAACTTGGGGCACATGAACTGAACATGAAACTAAATAGAGTACTAAGGAGGAATTTAATACATGATGCTGAAACTGAACTGGAAGGGAACAAATGAGGGTATTTAGCTATCATATCTGCTTCTACCTCCCATGTGGCTCCCTCAACTAGCTGGTTCCTCCACAAGACTTTCACTGAAGCGATTTCCTTGTTCATCAGCTTACGGACTTGACAGTCTAGGATCTGTACTGGGACTTCTTTGTAAGAGAGACTATCTTTCAGTTCCACACTGTCTAATGGTACAACTGAGGCTGGATCACCTATGAATTTCTCAACAGTGATACATGGAAGACTGGGTGCACAGATGCTAACTCTGAGGGTAATCTAACTTATAGGCCACATTGCCAATTCGCCTCAGAATCCTGTAGGGTCCTACACACCTTGGACTAAGTTTCCCTTTCTTTCCAAACCTCATCACCCCCTTCATAGGTGAAATATTTAGGTAAACCCAATTACTTACAGCAAATTCTAACTCTCTTCTCCTACATCAGCATAAGATTCCTGTCGGCTTTGAGCTGTTTTCAACCTTTCATTGATAAGTTGCACTTTCTATATATCTTCATGGCCTGAGTCTGGTCCTATAAAGGTAGCTTCACCAACTTCAAACCACCCTATAGGAGACCTATACCTCCTACCATATAATACCTCAAATGGAGCCATCTAAATACTGTAGTGGTAGCTGTTGTTGTATGCAAACTCGATGAGAGGTAGGTGATCATCCCAACTGCCCTTGAAGTCGATCACACAAACTCTCAAAATATCCTCTAAGGTCTGATTAGTCCGCTCAGCTTGTCCATCGTTCTGAGGGTGAAAATTTGTGTTGAGCTTGGCCTAAGTACCAAGTCATTTCTGAAATGACTTCCAAAAATGCGAGGTGAACTATGTACCTCTATCTGAAATCATGGACAAGGCCACCCCATGTAGTCTGACTAACTCCCGAATGTACAGCCTAGCATAATCCTCTACTGAGTTTGTAGTTTTAATTGGGAGGAAATGAGCTGACTTGGTCATCCAATCTACTATTACCCAAATTGAGTCATGTGTCGTTGAGTACAAGGTACACCTGTAATAAAGTCCATATTAACTTCTTCCCACTTTCATGTGGTTATGCTGATATCCTGAGTCATACCCCCAGGTCTCTGATGTTCCACCTTAACCTATTGGCAGTTCAGGCACTTAGCTACAAATTCTGCAATGTTTGAAATTCCACCAGTAGATATCCTGTAGGTCACGGTACATCTTAGTGGCACCTGGATGGATAGAATATCTAGAGCTATGTGCTTCTGCCAGTATTTGCTATCTCAAGTCACCTACATACGGTACATAAAATCTTCCTGTCACGACCCGAGTTTACACCCTAGCCGTAACACGAGAAAAGGAATCCCAAAAGGCTCCAAGTCGACCCATGGCATAATCATAGCATAACACTTGATGACAAATTCATCTAACAAGCATAACTAAGTGGAAACTAACTTTGAAATCCAATATTTACATTTAAAGAGATATCCTAACAAAGTGCAATACATAGACTGAATCTGATTACACATGTCTGAAAGCCTCTACTAAACTGATGAGTTACTGGGACAAGCCCCAGCTAACACCTAAAATCTGAAAACTGAACCATAAAGAAATATAAACATAAGTCACGTCCTCGAGAGATAAGGACTCACCGCTAGCAGCTGGGAGGGAATGAAGCGTATCTAACCACGAGGCTGAGTCTGGCGACCTGAATCTATATCATGAAATGATATAGCACAAAAAGGCATGCGGTCAGTACTTGAAATGTACTAAGCATGCGGGAAAAATGTAAACAACTAAATATACAAATATATGATAAGGAAATAACAAAGTACATCGACATAACTGATTTAACATGCAACAATCCTCTTATGAGTCACATACATATATACATTCATGAAAATTTCATATGGATCTCATATCCTGAAATATCATTGAACTCATGCATAAGGGTCAAGATTTAAACATTTAATAAGAGCTGAATCTGAGACTAGCATCACACACTTTACTGGATCACTGTTGGTAACTGAATCTTATTCTCATTATATTAAATCTGTTGTAATCTGAAATCTGAATCATACGAAACTGAATTATGCTGATAACATAACTAAGGGAGTCATTCTCTACTATGGAGATTCCCAGCTAAACTAAGGGAGTCATTCTCTACTATGGAAAACCCCAACTGAACTAGGGAGTCACTCTCTACTATGGAGGATCCCAAACTGAACTAGGGAGTCACTCTCTGTTATGGAGGATCCCCAGATGACCAAGGGAAACATTCTTGGCTATGGAGAGTCCATGGCTGACTAGAACATGAGGAGTACTGATATGACATTATACATATGGTCTATGACTACAACATTCATTTTGAAAGGATTAGGGCTACTTTCTACTAACAATAAGCCCAAATGTCAGAAATATCATTATCATGCTTTATCATCATAATTCATATCGTCACGATGCCAAATTAGTATTTCTTCAAACGTCTTACATTAGTGAGCATCTATAGATTCACATCATGCGTTACACTTCCACAACATTTAAATTTCGAATTCGTATCAGTCAACATGTATCATAGAGTCATTTAAGGTCCATAGGTCCAAATTACACTTTAGCATAGATATATTTCAGAAGACCCATTTCATAATTCACTCCAATTCATAAGAAAGATGCAATAATTAGGCCATTATCAAAGATTTACCTCATACCCAATCAGTTCCATCGAAAGCATAAGGAAAATACATATTTTACTTTAAATTGATCAAGTCCATACACTATAATCTCATCTCAACATATTTAGCAAATAGTATATTCTAATATCTAGGGAATTCTTACAATCTTCACATATTTCATACATGGATACGAGTCATTGATTCAATTGAGCGGACAATAATAAAATCCCAATCATCGTTCAAGCCCTCTCATGAAGAACATTCTAAAATCATACATTCTCACCATCTAACACATAATTCAAGATATTCAAATAGTTTTATAATCACAATTAGCTCATAATCCTAGTGGATTTTAGAATTCAAGAAGACATAGAGAAATCACCCATCAATCAAAATCTTAGGTCATGCTTTTCTAGAATAATTGAAATTGGATTTTTTGATAAAATATTTTGGGGCACAAGGATGGAAGAATATCCTTGTTGCAAAACCCGCATACTTGTTTTCGAAGAATTTCCCACTTGAACTTGACCTGAAGCCTTTGAATAATTCCTTGAAGAATCCTTGAATCTTAAGAGAAAGAAGGAACAAGGGTTTGAGAGTTATTTGATGAATAATAAGGGTTTAGGCTAGTTATCCCTTTAAAAATGTCCCATATCATTCTCAAAATGACATAGTTTACGAGTTAGAAGCATAGAATTTTATGAAAATGCCCCTGGAAAAACACAGGAAAAATCACCTTGCCAGTCCCCACGAGGCACTCTACAAGTCATGGGTTCAGGCAACGACTCGTGGGCTAAGTCGTGGAGTGCACTAGCTAACTCTCCTTTTCTGCTCTTTTATCTCCACGGGTTACTTGACGTGTTGTCAGGTGCACGATGACTCGTCCCTCTTTCCGTGGTCTCCACTGCTTCAGAACCTCATCAGGAATTTCCACTCTTCACCCAATGGCCGACCTAATGAGTCGTGGGGTTACCTAACGATTCATTGGGTCGTCCGTGGCCACTAGTCCAGACTACACCTCTGACTGCTCCCCAGGGGTCTGACCAAAACTCGTGGGGTCACCTAACGAGTCGTCCCATGACTCGTTCTGCAAAATTTTCCATCTTCTGTCTGAGTTCTTTCTTTAAGCCTAGAATCTGATCGTAGAAACATTCGGGGTGTTACACTACCTTGGTAATGAAGAACACCATCTCCCCCTTTGGAGAAATCCTCAACTTCTTTTCTAAGAATTGCTTCTTTCAGCTTAAGCAGTATGATATCTTCATCCTACTTTGACTTAACTTCAAAAACTGAGGAATCTAACCCACTCTACAGTATTATTCCGCCCTCAGCTGAATCTACCATTTGCACTCCCAACTGAGCTAACCTGTGAATATCCTTTGTCAGTTCCTTTCAGCCCTCTTCAACATGAGCCACGCTCCCCATGGACATCCTGCTTAGGGCATCAGCCACCATATTGGCCTTGCCTAGGTGGTATAACATGCTCATGTCATAATCCTTCAGTAACTCTAACCACCTTCTTTGACGAAGGTTTAAATCTTTTTGACATAACACATACTGAAGGCTCTTGTGATCGGTGAAAACATCCACGTGAACCCCATAAAGATAATGCCTCCATATCTTCAAAGAAAAAACCATTGCTACCAATTCAAGATAATGAGTCAGATAGTTCTTATCATGAACCTTGAGTTGTCTAGAGGCGTAAGTTATCACCTTACCCCGCTGCATCATAATGCAACCGAGTCCAATTCTGGAAGCGTCAAAATATATTACGAACCCATATGTTCCTTCTAGTAAGGTTAAAACTGGAGCAGTAGTGAGTCGAGTCTTTAACTCTCAGAAACTCCTCTCACACACTTCTGACCATTGAAACTTCACCTTTTTCTAATTTACTTTAGTTAAAGGAGATGTGATAGAGGAAAATACTTCTACAAATCGTTGGTAATAACTGGCTAGACCCAGGAAACTTTTGATATTTGTTGGGGAAGTAGGTCTCGGGTAGTCTTTCACCGCTGCTATCTTTTGAGGATCTACCTGAATAACCTCACGTGAGACCATGTGACCAAGAAAAGCCACAGACTTCAACCAGAATTTGCATTTACTGAATTTAGCAAAAAACTGGCAATCTCTGAGCATCTGTAACACTATCCTCAAATGCTTAGCATGCTCTTCCTTATTTCTGGAGTATACCAGAATGTCATCAATGAATACAATGACAAAGATGTCTAGATACTGCTTGAAAACCCTGTTCATCAGGTCTATGAAAACTGCAGGAGCATTAGTTAGTCCAAAGGATGTACCATGAATGCATAGTGGCCATATCGAGTTCTAAAGGCTGTTTTTAGTATGTCACATTCTCTGACTCTAAGCTGATAATACCCCGACCTGAGATCTACCTTGAAAAAAAACTGGCTCCTTGTGCTGATCGAACAAGTCATCAATCCTAAGTAGGGGATACCTGTTCTTAACTGTAACTTTGTTTAGTTGATGGTAGTCGATGCACATTCTGAGAGTACCATCATTCTTTTGCACGAACAACACTGGAGCATCCCATGGAGAGATGTTAGGCCTGATTAAACCCTTATAAAGTAGGTCTTTTAGCTGATACTTCAACTCCTTAATCTTGCTAAAGCCATTTTGTAAGGAGGTATGGAGATAGGCTGAGTGTCTGGAAGAAGGTCTATGCCTGTTGCGTGTATGCGGTCGTACAAGTAGTAAAGTGACTCTGAAGATCCGGATGTCAAATCCACAGGAACTGGACTATTTTAGAAAATATACAAGTTCAACTGCTAAATTCAAATTTCACAAGTGTTGGTTGTAGATATTTCGGTTGTTTAAACTAAATCTAGTGATGATCACAAAATACTCGGGAAACTATAATAAGAAGCATCTAGTGTTAAGGCCGGAAAATCATGCAATGCTATATTTCACGATGGTTCAAATATATGAAATTAAATTATTGTCTCACAGAGTTAATATATAGTGTTGATGGTCTTTTGAGCCTCTAAACACAACAAACTAGTCTCACACCTACATCGTTTAGTAGGGATGTGACGTCCTAACTCGTGAGCAATTTAACACTATGGATGTGGTTTACAGGGTTTATTCCCTTGATTATTGACTTTAGTACCTCTAATCATTTAACTTAACTTAGCTTCACAACTACTTCTACAAGCGATGATGTGACAATTCTAAGTCGATGTCTAGTTATCGCCCCGTTTAATTAACCAAGCAAGGCAAATTAGGTATAATTTCCATCCTAACCGTGAATCCTATCGTAAAAACAAGAACCTGCTCCCTGCATTCTTTCATTCTAACATAGGGTTACTCTTTCGAGCTTTTGCCTAAGCTTAACACGTTTGTTTTCATGGTGATCAAGCATAAAAACAACAATAATTAAGAATGCAAGACAAAACAACAATGAGAACTCGAACCAAAGATGAATTCAAGCAATTACATTCATATCATGTGGACTCAACCCTAGAAGAAGGGTTTTAGCCACTCATGTTCATACAATTACTCAAAAACATGTTTAAAGTAATGTACTTACAAGAATGGTAAAAGAGAATGAAAGTTTATCAACCCTAGGTAGCGTTTCCTTTTCTCCCTTTACTCCTTTCCATTTCGCCAAACATATTTCGTGATAATGAATTTAGGAGCTAAGTGTTTAATTTATACTTAATGAGATTTTGCAAATTTTGGTCGGACATGGAATAGCCCCGTGCCACGCTGCCTATCACACAGTATCAGCTCCGTGGCATGGAGGCATCGCATACAACCACTGGTTTGGGGCTTCTTAGCATGTCTTGTGCGAGGCACTTGTGCATCGCCCCGTGTGGAACACTGCTGGGCGCGCCTTGCGCCTGCTGTGGCATGTTGCCATCGCATAGGGCATCTCCTGGCAGCATCTCTCGCGTGTGCAACTTAGGGCGTGGCACGCTGCCTGGCGCGACCAGCTTTCCCTTTGGCATGTCAAGTTCCCTTCAAGTTCTATCACTTCCATGCTTCTCTCTTTTTCCTTGAACATCATTTTTAACCTCTCCTTAGCATATTACACCTACAAAAAAAAGGCTAATCATGTTGGTTAGTTCCGGCACACAATTAAACATAAATACATAAGAATGCAACCATATACACTAACAAACATGACTACATTAAGATATAAAATAGTACTTGGGCACGTATTATGCCCAAGATCACTACCCCCACACTTAAAGTCTTGTTCATCCACGAACTTCTCTATTACATCTCATGCACACAAAGGACTCACCAATAACTAATTGAAGTAAGATGATTTGAGCTAAGGCTACACCGATTGTTTCAGATAGCAAGTTTAAAATATAGCATGGAATATATAACCACTAAACTCACCTACAACTAAGTTAAGACTTTCTAGCCTCAAGAATCAACTCTTACATTCCGCAAATTTATGAAAATCAACAAATCAAGACATCCGACATGAATTTTATCCTTCATCAAACATGTGCCCTCACAACAATAGAGATACCCATCTTTCACTTGCAAGTTTTAAAATTATAACATGTATGGGTATATAAATAATAAATAAGCTCACTCTCACAAATAATTTACATGCAACATGTATTGACCCATAGGCTTGCATTTAGTGTTTTAATTCACTCATTTACGAATGTTCGAAAGTAAGATCAAGTAGGACTTATCGGATTGTAATGTAAGCTAAGGGACATGCAGGTACTATTCTGTCCAGTAATAGTGAGTATCTTCCCTAAGTGCTTTTAATATATCACAATTTCATTATGGACATCTCTTCTCTTACTTCACCTTTATTCCTTTCACTCATCAATTTCCTCTTTTGTTTCCCCATTTCTTTAAGCACACTTAGCTTATTAGTAAGGAGTACTTAAGAAATTTTTTTCTTCTTTTGTTCTCTTAATCCCTACAAATACTTATGTATTTTTAAACAAGTGCGCCTCTCGTCTTTTCTTCAGATCCCACAACCACTATTTTCCTTCTTTTCTCAACTCCCACTCCGTAGCTCTTTTGTGTTTTTCACTTAAGCTCTTAGGAGTTTTGGATCAAATTTAAGGCTCATGAATGAAAAGCATTAAGCTTATGTTGTATCTATCAAAGAATAGTCTTAAGGCTCAACGGGGCTAACTAGGATCAGATATTCAAGGTAGGTAAAGCGTGGGATAAGAATTAGCCTCATTCAAAGAAATGCCTCAGTCATCTCCTATAATTAACACCCCTCATATCATTTTGTATATACACCATGAAAGTTCTAGATACTACTCAATAGCATGGAATATTCAAAAACCTTACCCTCAGTGCACATGCTCAATTCAAGACAAATTCAGTCGACTTCTACTCATTAATCACAAAAATTCACAATTAAGCTTTTAGCCCATAGAGTCACACTCAAGAGCCTAGGTGTCTCAAATAGAGTTATACAATTGCTAAACATGCTTCAAAATTAGATTAACTTGCATATCTCAATCATGTACAACACATAATAAGAACATCAAGCTATCAATCAGCTAAGGGTTCAAACTTAACACCTATTGACTAATTTTCCCTCAAGAAGGTCTTTATCCATCTATCATCGGGAAAAGTCCCTAACTATGACTGAAACGTTATGTACACACAAAGGAAAAACTTTATTTCTCGATTCAAAGTGCCCCCCTTCGAAAAAGAATTAAAAAGAAAAACTAAAGGGTGGGTGAATTGTGCTCAACTTCAACTTTATCAACACACACATTTCTAACCAAGCACCAACTTCATCTAAATTCCCTAAGCACAAAATTTTAAAATTTTCCTCACCCTACACTTGAATTATGTTGTGTCCCCAAAGCATCAAACTAAATTAACACAAGGGTGAAAAATACTTCCTGAGGCCTCTAGGCCTAGATAACAACATATTTTTCTTCATTTTTGAACATGTGAGTTAATGACCCAACACTCATATTTTGTCATGCTCCTTAGCTTTCCCTTCTGTGGGTACTTAGACTTCCCCTGAATTTGTTCTTAACAAACAAAACAAACAACAACAAGTGAAAAATAAATAGAATTACAAACAAACTGAAAAGAAAGTGTACCTGCGGTACTCTTGGGTTGCCTCCCAAGCAGCGCCTTATTTTACGTCGTGGCACGACGTGGACTATCCTTTTCAGGATATCCTCAAACAGGTGTTCCCTCTCGGGGACCATCTCCTCCTTTTTTTTTATTTTAGAGGGAACAACCTCTACCCTGTCCCTCTGTTCTTCCATCTTCTTCTTCAATTTTCGCCCTCTATCAGACTCGGGCTGAAGTGTCAACATGTACTGCCATAGTAGACCCATGAAATCTACCACCCCTCACTTAGCATCTGATAGTACACTAATCTTACAAAGATCCATGCAGTGTGTGGGTGGGTTAATCTCCTAATAGACTCTAAAGAGCTCTTCTTCATCATTAACTCTCATTTTGAGGGTACCTTCTCTCACATTAATGATAGCTCCTCTAGTTGCCAAGAATGGCCGTCCGAGGAGCAGGGGTACCTTGTCATCAATTTTAAAATCAAGAATGATGAAGTCCGCAGGTATAATAAATTTACCTACTTTGATGATAAGGTCCTTGATTATTTCCTTCAGTGCCACTGTTAACTTGTCTGCCAGCTGCAGCATTACTCTTGTGGGCCTCATCTTTCCCAATCCCAAGGTTTTAAATAGAGATAGGGGCAATAAATTCACTACTGCCCCCCAAGTCACACAAATCCCTTATAATTTCCCCTTCACCAATTTGTATTGGGAGGGTGTCCTTGGATATTTGAGCTTTTTCGGCATCTTTCTCATCACCCTATAGCTGCACTCCTCAGTAAGTGCCACTGTCTGGACATCCACCAACCTCACTTTGTTGGCCACCACATCTTTTAAGTACATTGCATACTTTAGCATCCTATGAAAGACATCAAGTAAAGGCAAATTGATGTGAAGTTCTTTGAAAATATCAAAGAACTTATTGAAACATTCTTCCTCCTTGCTCTTCTTGAGCCTTTGTGCATTGTGTTTTGCAGCACTCTTATTATCTCCTCTATCGGCTGAGGGATCTTGTCTGACTAACTCTGGTTGCACCTCATTTCTCTTTTCTTTCGGTAGTGCATCAGCCAACTGCTTGCCACTCTTCAGACTGATGGGATTAACCTATCGGGGGGTTTGTATCTGTATCACTAGGTAATCCTCCCTGAGGTCTGGTATGTTGTGCAGCTGCCAGCTGATCCATCTGCTTTTCTAGATTTCTGGTGGCCATCTGCTGATTTTTCATGTCTGAAGCCATCCTTGCCTGATTCTCTGCCATCTGAGTCTGAGTAGCCATGATTTTCTGCAACATCTCCTCAATGTTCCTACTGTTGGATTGGCCATTGTTCTGCCTATACTTCAAGGAAGTGACGCTAACTTCCTTGCTAGGTCGTCCCAAGAAGTAATGGAATTGGCTGAACCACCTCTTTGCCTCCCAAACAGTGAAAATGGGAAGAGAGTGAGTCGAACATAATCAGTCGACACTCTAGTGGGGACAAAAGTGTCACTGATCTCCAAAAAGTTCTGTAAGTGCTATTGTGGGTCCTCATGTATCATTCCAGTGAATTTCCCACAAGAATGTAACAGCTGCACCATGTTCTGTTTAAGCTCAAAGTTTCCTCCGCGCTCCGGTTTGTGGATGTTGGATGTCACATTTGTCTCTAGTGGGATTTCCACTTCGCGAACTAGTCGAGCTGCCATTTGCTCAGGAAACAACTTTGTCTGCCCAACTGGTGGATTTTGTTGTATCTACTCTTGTAACCGCTTCAACTTCCGCTCTAGAACTTCTCTCCGGAGCAAATGCAATTGACATTCAGGCTCCAACAAAGGTTCCACTAGCTCTCTATTCCTTGCCAGTTCTGCAAGGACAACCTGTTACCTGCAATAGAATAGACTAAGACCAAGTTTTTCAACACTTAAGAAAAATAAAATTCACACAAAAACTAAAAATTCACTAAACGCTGCCAGTCCCCGGCAACGGCGCCAAAAACTTATTGCGCCCTAGCACACACGCAAGCGTACGCTGTCATACAAGTAGTACAGTGACTCTGAAGATCCGGATTTCGAACCCACAGGGACTGAACTATTTTAGAAAATATTCAAGTTCAAGTGTTCAATTTAACTTTCAAAAGTGTTGGTTGTTGAGATTTTAGTTGTTTAAACTAAATCTAGTGATGATCACAAAATACTCGAAAAACAATAATAAGAAGCATCTAGTGTGAAGGCCTGACAATCATGCAATGCTACAATTCATGATGGTTCAAGTATATGAAATCCAGTTGTTGTCTCATAGGGTTAATATGCAGTGTTCATGGTCTTTCGAGCCTCTAAACACAACAAACTAGTCTCAAACCTACATCGTTGAGCGGGGATGTGACGTCCTAATTTGTGAGCAATTTAACACTATAGATGTGGTTTACGGGGTTTATGCCCTTGATTATGGACTTCATACCTCTAATTATTTAACTTAACTTAGCTTCACAACTACTTCTACGAGCGGTGATATGACAATTCTAAGTCGATGTCTAGCTATCCCCCCGTTTAATTAACCAAGCAAGGCAAATTAGGTATAGTTTCTATCCTAACCGTGAATCCTATCGTAAAGAAAAGAACCTACTCCCTGCATTCTTTTGTTCTAACCTAGGGTTACTCTTTTGAGATTTTGCCTAAGCTTAATACGTTTGTTTTCATGGTGATCAAACATAAAAACAACAATAATTAAGAATGCAAGATAAAACAACAATGAAAACTCGAACCAAAGATGAATTCAATAAATTACATTCATATCATGTGGCCTCAACCCTAGAAGAAGGGCTTTAGCCACTCATGTTCATACAATTACTCAAAAACATGTTTAAAGTAAAGTACTTACAAGAATGGTAAAAGAGAATGAAAGTTTGTGAACCTTAGGTAGAGTTTCCTTCGATGTCCCTTCGCTCCCTTCCGTTTCTCTGAAAATATTTCGTGATAATGAATTTAGGAACTAAGTGTTTAATTTATACTTAATGAAATTTTGCAAATTTTGGCTAGACATGGAATAGCCTCGTGCCACGCTGCCTATCGCGCATCATCAGCTCCGTGGCACGGAGGCAGCGCGTACAGCCACTGGTTTAAGGCTTCTCAGCATGTCTTGTGCGAGGCACCTGTGCGTCACCCGGTGTGGCACGCTGCTGGTCGCGCCTTGCGCCTGCCGTGGCATGTTGTCATCAAGCAGGGCATCGCCTGGGAGCATCTCTTGCGCGCGCAACTTGGGGCGTGGCACGCTGCCTGGCACGACCAGCCTTCCCTTTGGCATGTCAAGTTGCCTTCAAGTGCTATCACTTCCATGCTTCTCTATTTTGCCTTGAACATCAATTTTAACCTCTCCTTAGCATATTACACCTACAAAATAATGGCTAATCATGTTGGTTAGTTCCGGCACACAATTAAACATAAATACATGAGAATGCAATCATATACACTAACAAACATGACTACAATTAAGATATAAAATAGTACTTGGGCACGTAATTATGCCCAAGATCAATGCCGAAGTCTATTTCCTGCTCAGGAGGGACTCTGGGAAGATCTTCGAGACATACGTTAGGGAATTCGCTGACAACCGAACTGACTGGATAGTTGGGGTCTCGGTGCTGGAATCTTTGACCCAAACTAGGTGATAGATGCACCCTTTAGAAATGAGTTTCATTGCCTTAAGGTAGGAAATAAAACGAACCTTAGGCGCGGAACTACTACCCATCCACTCTAGAACTGGCTCATTTGGAAACTGAAATCTTACGACTCTAGTTCTGCAGTCGACTGAGGCATAACCAGAGTGTAGCCAATCCATGCCAAGAATGAGGTAGAAATAGACCATGTCTAACTCTACTAGATTAGCTGGAATAACTTTACTCAATACTGATACTAGGAAGTTTCTATACACCCGGCTGGCTCTAACTGACTCACCAACAGGGATAGAGACCGAGAATGGTTCTAAGAGGACTTCTGGACTGACTTCAAACTGGACAGCTACATAGGGAGTCACAAATGATAGTGTGGCTCCTAGGTCTTGTAGGGCATACACATCTACATGGAAGAGACGTAACATACCCGTGAGCACGTCAGGTTAGCTCTCCTGATCCTAACGAGGGGAAAAATCATAAAAGCGATGTTGGTGATGACCGCCATCCGTACCTGAAGTGTTGCCCTGCTGAGCTGGACGGCCTAGTGGAGCTGCTAAAGTGGTAGACTATGATTTCCCCCCTCCTATGGATGGATACTCCCTTAGCCGATGACCTAGCTGTCCACACCCAAAGAAACCCTCCTTGCCCTGGAGGCATTCACCTGGATGGTTCTTTTCACACTTAGGGCAAGCTGGATAACGATTGATGGCACTGTAACTCTGGGACTAAGAGCCAGATGCTCCACCCTTCCAATCCTTGTAGGACCGGAAAGTAGGGGCACTAACTGAAGTGGGTGTTGGAGCCCTTTGTTTCTACTGTTGTCGGTAACTACTATCGTCGTACCTCTAGTGGCCATAATCTGATTGATCAGTTCTAGCCCACTTGTTCTCCCTCTCCATATCTTTAAAATTTTCTGCCTTAATATGTTGGACATGAACGATAAGGCTGGAGAGGTCAATATCCTTTATGAACATCGCGGTCCTGCACTCCTTAAGTACCAGGCTTGATACCTCGTTGATGAATTTAAGCATGTAAGCTCTTGGCTCGGCTACCATCTCTGGATCATGCCTTGACAACCATGTGAACTCCGATGCATATTCCTCCACGGTCCTATTAATCTATTTTAAGTTCATGAACTCTGCGACCTTAGCCTCCCTCAACTCCTGGGGGAAGAATCTGTCTAGAAATGTTGTGGTGAAATCTTCCCACTCTACCGGCTCTGCTCCTGCTGGTCTCCCTTCATTCCACTTATCGTACCAAATCTGAGCCACCCCTTTCAACTATAGGCAACTAGATCAGCACTCTTCACGGAACTAACATCCATAATCTAGGTGATCTTCCGCACCTCATCTACAAATTCCTACAGGTCCTCTCCCACCTTGGATCCATAAAATGCTGGAGGGTTCATTTGGTGAAATCCCGAACCCTAGCAGTTACTGCGGACCCGTTTGTGTTCACCGGAACCACCTACTGGTCCACTTTGTTAGTCACTGTTTGAGCCAGCAGCTGGATTGCCACTCTGAATTCTGCTGAGGACACTTGATCATCCTAAAGGGCTGCCAGAGTTGGTGGGGCAGGTCGGTTAGCATTGTCGGCCCTCCTTCCATTTCCTCATCTTGGAGGCATATTTTTACTGAAATGAAATAGAGCACGAGTTAGGAGAATGTTTTTGGAATTGAACTTTATCGCACGATAAGGAGTATGAACAAAAGGGAGTTTTCCTAATAACTTATTGTACCCTCCCAGTCTTAAGTGTGGCGCGCTTCATACCCATGAAAAAAATTCTACTTGACGTGGCTTTCAGACATCCTAGGATACACTAAACCTAGTGCTCTGATACCAAGTTTGTCATGACCCTAGTCTACACCCTGGACGAGACACGGTACTTGGTTCCATAAGTGACCCCAAGCCAATCCATGGTCTATCATTACACTAGTAAACTGAGAAAAACATAAGAAAAAACTTTAAATAAATGAACCATTTAAGCAAAACTGATTTAACAAGAGACAATACATCTGAAAATAAAAACAATATTGAATATCTATGTCTATGTATGAAAGCCAACTAATAAATGATGAGTTGCTGGGACAAGCCCCCAGCTAACTCAAAAATCTAACTGTAAAGAACTAACTGAAAGTAAATATCATCCTCGGAAGATGAGGACTCACCCAATGTTTTTGTTGATATCGTCTGAGGGAACTACTGATGATGCTGGATTGAGAACCTGTGCTTGTATCATGATACGATACATCATAGAAGGTATGCGTCAGTACTTTGAATGTACTGAGTAAGTGAGAGATATAATAAGCATGAAAGAAAAAGTAACTGAACTGATATGACATGAAATGACCAACTAAAATACTGAAAACTTATACAACTGAAGTATAACTAATATGGTAAATAATGACCCTGACTAATGGTTATAGACATGTCCTAGATCTGAGATATTCAACTGAGCTAAATTGAACTGAGTTGAGACTGTACTGACTAGTGGGAGAGTCTATAATCGACATATAACCACGTGAGCTAAATGTGGAGTTCGATGTATACGTTCCACCGATAGGACCCAACATACCTTGTCAGGGTATATAGGCATGAATTGGGTGATCAAAAAACTAGGGCCCGATGGGCCAATAACCTACGGTGGCAATGTAGTTTTGGGAACCTGGGTACGTTGGAACCCCGGTACGCATGGTGCTAAGTACTACTCCTACTGGATAATCCTGTGACATGGTGTAGAAAATTCTATTTTCTTTGTTTCAACCCTCAGGTCTGATATTAGGGCTTTCGGGGTATTACACACACTTTTAAATTTTTCCTTCTTTTATCCACTTATGCTCCTTTCATGCAAAATTTCATTAAAGTTCTCTAGGAGTCATTTGGATTAAACTAAGTTTAATAAAACAAAAGGGATTAATCTTGTAATATGGCTATCAAAAGAATAGGCTAAGGCTCAAAATGTCTAACTAGGACAATTACATCAAGGTAGGTAAAATAGGATACAAATAGGCTACCAAAGAAACACCTATATCATTTCCTAGATTCAGCATTCTTATTTTCTTTTGTACACACACCCCGTGCAAGTTCTAGACATCAATTTGCAAGCATGGAGTATACAAAAATACCTCTCACACATTGGCACAAAAGGTTCAATAATGGAAATCAAGATTACATAAACACATATACCTATATTGCATGCATAACACAATTAAGTCCACTTTTTCAAGTATAGGAGTCAAGTTCCAAAAAACTAAGTGTTTCTACCTTTTTCATGCATTTTTGAGTGAATTACACAAAGTCTCAATGATACCTAAGTGAAGCACCTAACATTCGTTAAGTTCACGTTCTTGTACTCCTAATGACAATTTTTCCTTAAGATGGTTGTCATCCATCCATCATCAAGAAAAATCATGACTCTATGACTAAAACAAAAAGTATCTAGACCCACTAATCGGTTCTAAGGGATTATCCACCGGAATAGTACCAAAAATAAAAATTGATGAAATCCAAAATGAAACAAAACTAAAAAAATTACTACAAACAACAAGTATTCAAGATTATTCATGAATTCAAAAAAACTAGCCCCACCGTATATAAATTTACAATTAAAGCATGCATGGTAATGAAGTTTACTTTTCCCATCCCATACTTAATTGATAGCACTGTCTCCAATGCTAAAACAATAAAGTATAAAGTAGAAGAATGAAAGAAGAACTCCCTGGGCCTCTATTCCTTATCATCAGTTGGGGCAAGAACAACTTCTTCCATCTCAGAATCATCCTCATCATCATCAGACTCTATATCAGAGTCAACTCTCGCCTGCTCCTCATCTGTGGCAACATTATCATCTAGAGGCTCGTTAAATCTAGGCCCAACTCTGCAGAGAGACCTTGAATGCTCACTCAAGGGGTAATCCATGTTGAGTTGATGTAGTTGCTCCTCTGTCACACCATTCATTCTCAATTGCAGCATTTGCATGTCGTAAAGGTGACTCAGCATATTATCAAATCTTGCATGGGGCTCACTAATGGATAGAACCGGACTATATATGCCCTCAAGATCCTTAGTCTTTGTCACATAAATTCTCTTCAGGTCATACCTAGGCCTATAGTCCACATCCACCTCCTCAATTTGGTACCCTCGCAGAAATCAGGTCAAGAGACCCCCAAAAATAAACCTTTTCCCCTTTTTTACCCTCTCTCTTCTCAATACATATTTAACAATTTCCCCAACATTAATAGGCATCCCAGTCATCAATGCATAAATAAGACAAACCCTATCCCGTGTAACATGAGTCACGTGCTTTTCGGGTACTAACAAGCATAAATAATTTTCAACCAAATTCTAGCTTCTCTAGTCATATGTTCATAGGGGAAAGACACATGATACCCGTCTTTTTAGTGATCATCCCACCATGCGATCGAATTCAGGTCACTGGGAATGTGTCGAATTTCTCTATAGGGAGGTCTCAAAATCACATTTTTTTTGAAGAGTTGTGGGTCAATGCTAGGTGAATCAAGTATTCGATTCAAAATTGTGGGTGAAAAATTAACAATTTGCCCTCTAATTTTTATTTGCTTGGACCTTTCTTTCATATCCCAATTAGCAAGAAATTCGTTCACCATGTTCAAGTTACATTCCCTCGGATCACTAAACACAAAGTCAAGACCAAGAGTATGCAATCTATCTACAATATGTGAAAACTACAATGCCAAATTTTCTCTATCAATAAACATTTCATGTGAGTACTTTGATTCTTTATGTTGTTTAAACTATTTCTTACCTTCTTACACCGTGACCTATCGGAGCCCAAAACGCCTTAATGGTTGTTGTAGTAGCATCACATCCCCATTCTCCTCCTCATTAGCTCTTCTTGACCTCTTTGAACCATGGTTTGAAAAAGCCACACCTTTGCCTTTGGTTTGTTTGGTGACATTGTTGAAGAGTTAACAAGAAAAATGTTGTCTTTTGTGATTTGAGTAAAAAAGTTTGAAAGATTTTGAGGGAAAGATAAAGTTTTTGGAGACAAATCTTGGAGAAATACAGTGTGCAGCGCAGGTGGCTGAAAAGTGAGGAGAAAATTAGGTTTTTGCTCTTAAAAAACTCCCTTGGGTCGGGTCGACCCGCTGACTCGCGAAATCCTTTCCTGGGCAGGGCCTGTGCGACACAGTGATCTTGGGCATAATTGCGTGCCCAAGTGCTATTTTATAACTTAGTTTAGTCGTGTTTGTCTATTTATGCAATTAATTTCTCATGTGATTTTATG
>JACEIK010000892.1:128028-139703 GCA_018107945.1 Datura stramonium
CATTGATTATTCTTGAAGTTGTCCTATGAAGGCATACCATGACCCCTACCCGAAGACTATGAGTCTTTCTTTGGCTCGTGGTCACATAAATAATCTAATACAGTTCTCTAAAGTTTATCCTTCGATCCATTACCACGACTCAAATACAGTTCTACTGTCTCTACCATATGGTCTGCTCAAATACATAGTCTTATGATCATTTACAACACAAGTCATAGTCCACTTATGATCTAAAAAATCTTCATATCCTAACTTCTCAAACTCATCAACCGAAACTCCATAATTATTTGGCCACATGGAAAGTGGTGAAGGTCAACTCGTGGGTTCTAGAATCTTGGACCTGAAATTCAGGTTGCTCACCATGACTCGTGGTACCTTCCAATGAATCATACCAAGGCTCGTTCTGAGATAAAAATTTTCACTCCTTGCTAGTTCCATGCTTCATATCTACGATCTAGTCTTAGGGACTTCTAGGCTATTACAATTAGCCTTCCATGGATGATAAAGAACACTCATGTCATAGTCTTTGAGAAGCTCAAGCCATCTCCTTTGTTGCAAATTCAGGTCCTTCTGAGTAAACACATACTGAAGGCTCTTATGGACCGTGAATATATCAACATGCACCCCATACCAATAGTTCCTCTAAATCTTCAAGGCAAACACCGTCGTGCTAACTCAAGGTCATGTTCGGGTAATTCTTCTTATGAGTCTTAAGCTGTCTAGAATCATAAGCTATCACCTTACCATGTTGCATCAAAACACACCTAAGACCGATTCTAGAGGCATCACAATACACTACAAACTGTTAGTGTCGTCTGGTAGGGCCGAAAATGGAGCTGAAAGGAGTCGAGTCTTTAACTACTAAAAGCTCTTCTCACAAGAGTTGGACCACTGAAATTTGACCTTTTTCTCAGTAAACTTGGACAAAGGTGAGGCAATGGACGAAAATCCCTCTACAAACCTCCTGTAGTAGCCAGCTAAACCCAAAAAGCTTATAATCTCTGTAAGGTTGATAGGTCTAGGCCAGTTCTTCACCGCCTCAATCTTTTGAGAGTCTATCTGCACACCCTCACTAGATACCACATGACCAAGGAATGCAAATAACTTTAGCCAAAACTCACACTTGCTTAATTTAGCAAACAGCTGACACTCCTTAAGAGTCTGCAACACAATCCTCAAAATGGGCAGCATGCTCCTCCTCACTCCAAGAGTATATAAGGTTATCATCTATGAAGACAATGACGAACATATCCAAATATTGTTTGAACATCATGTTCATAAAATCCATGAAAGTTACAAGAGCATTCGCTAGTACAAAATACATAACTACAAACTCATAGTGACCATACCGAATCTTGAAGGCTGTCTTTGGAATGTCACACTCCCTAACTCTGAGCTGGTGATAGCTAGATCTGAGGTCTATCTTTGAGAAGAAACTAGCAACCTGAAGCTAATCAAATAAGTCATCAATTCTGGGGAGGGGATACCTATTCTTAATTAGTTTGACTTATTTAATTAGTGATAATCAATACATATCCTGAGAGAACCATTCTTCTTCTTAACAAAGAGTACTGGAGCACCCCATGGGTACTTACTATACTTGATGAAACCCTTATCTAAGAGGTCGTTCAACTGTTCCTTCAACTCCTTAAGAACGGTCGAAATCATTCTGTAAGGAAGAATGGATATGGGCTACGTATCAGGGTGAAGGTAAATACCAAAGTCAATCTCATGCTCGAGGGACTCTAGGTAGATCATCTGGGAACACCTTCACCGAGACTGAGTTTAGAGTCGGGGTTTGGACTTAGAATCCTCAACCCGAACTAAATAATATACACAACCCTTGGAGATTATCTTATTGACCTTAAGGTAGGAGACAAAGCGACCAACAGGCACTACTGAACTATCCTTCCTCTCAAGGACCGGTTCACCCAAAAATTGGAACTCTACTAGTCAAGTTCTACAATTAAATAAAGCATAGCAAGAATACAACTGATGTTTCCCAAGCGCACGCAAGCGCACGTGGTCATCAAGTAATATAGGATAGTGAAGTCTCGATTATCGATCCTTTAGAGACTTGTCAGATCAATCATTTAAAGTTACTTCTTTACTTTTCTATTCTAACAAAACAAATAAAATGAGGAATTGGTTTGGAGAATTAAACTACAAAAACTTGAAATGTAATACTAACTACAGATTGTTGCAAACTTGTTTGTAATTCAAATAATGATGAAAATCTAGAGAATTGGCACTTTTATTTGAGGTTGAATTTTCAAGACGTGATTACACTAGATTAATTCTTCCTAAGGTTTTTAGTTGAAAGTTACTATCTCATTTCTTGTCACTCTCCCGAGCATCCAAGAACTATTTCATGAACCCTAACGCCTATATCCCTATGGTCGCAGGAGAAACATGAAACGACGGTTATGCCTACTTGTATTTCATCTAAATAGGGTTGAAAGGTATATCCCTATCCTCAACAACAACTTCCAACCTTCAACCAATGGGCCAAAGGATCTTTCCTTTCCCAAGTTCAACCAAAATCCAACAGATTTACTCACAAGGTTATCAATCTAGTGAATAAGCAATTAAAACAAGTAAATATAAACAACCTTTAATGAAGAATCAAAACTAGCAATAACCAGTCTTTCAAACTTCAACCATCAACTATGGCCAAAATCCTAGAATGGGCGTTTAGCCACTCATAAATAAGCGAAACACAAAGATAACATCATCATTCAAAGTAAAACAATAAATAATAGAATAAACCTAAGTAGGAACTTGTCTCTCCTTGAAAAGCTGCATTTACAACCTTCTACGATCAAACAAAATGATGTCTAATATGCTAAAAATGCCTTAGATGTTATATTTATAGGTGAGCCCTCAAATGATGCTTTTTCCCTCAAGTATTTAGCTTTAAAATCAGCAAAAATTCATCCAGGATGTGTCTGGCACGTCACCCCCTCCATAGCCTCAAGTCTGGGTCAATTTTCCTCCGAAGTATAGCTTAGGGCGCCCCACTCCATCCATAGCACCATGGTGTTAGCCAAATTTCTACACTTCTAAACACCTCTGGCGCCCCACTCCATCCATAGCACCAGAGAGTTAGTCAAATTTCTGAGCTTTAGGACCCTTCTAGCGCCCCACTCCATCCATAGCACCAGAGAGTTAGTCAAATTTCTGAGCTTTAGGACCCTTCTAGCGCCCCACTCCATCCATAGTGGGGTTACAACTGGAATGCTTCTGGGGCTCCATGCCTCTCATCTCGCCAAGGTGTTACTCAAATTATCATATCTGAAGTTAGGGACCTAGCACCCCACACCATCCATCACACCAACTTTGGTGCAAATTTCTCTGAAGCACAAGTGTTGGCATGTTATACCAGCCATAGCCTCAGGCCGACTTTCACGAACTTTTCTTCTTCACACCTTGGGTCATTTTTTGGTCTTGTTTCCATGGTTTCCTACTCAAAACATCTAGAAATATTTATTATCTTACAAGAGACATGAAAACATGAATTCATACATTCATAAAGATTATGAACTCAAAACAAGGCTAAACATGGGTAAAAACATGACAAATGGACTTTAAAATATGCACAACATCACCACCCCACACTTAAACCATTATTTGTCCTCGAAAAATCCTCAACTCCGTACAAACTCATATTTTCTCACTACTTGTCACCCCTATCAATTCACACTCAAACAACTAACAGAGATCATACGGTTAAGTGGTTCATCAACTTGTAGCAATTCACATCAAGCACATGTAGAATTTTTACATTCAAGACTACACAACTTCTATAACCGTCTCACTTTTTCATAACAGGGCTTACATGATTAAATACAAAACATGCTATAGTACAATGACTTAGACATCTTATGCACCTCACTTTTAGTGATATTCCTCTCTCAAATTATCAATCCAAAGCATGTAACATAATAAGTAAGGCACACTCACACTCACAAAAGATGTATCATACATATGTAACATACCATAAGCTTGCCCTTTATGTACACTTAGACTACTTAGTCATTTCAAGACATTAAGATCATGAGGACTTTTCTTGGTTGTAATGTCGGCTAAGGGACGGGTAAAAATGATTTTTCTTTTATAGTGACTATCAATCCTAAGCACTTTTAAGACATTTTTCATCCTTCAAATCCACCATTTTTTTCTTATTGTTCACCCTTCTCTCTACTCACTCTTTTTCTTTTATTTACATGCCCCTTTATTCACTACTTGAATTCTACTCTTTGCTCATAGAATCAATAAGAATTTTCATTCTTAAAACTCTTTCTTTCATTTTCCTAGCATCAAGTAACCAACACATTTATGGGCACCCTTTCTTCCTATTTTCTCTTCTTACTTTCCACACTATTTTCTTTCTTTCCTTTCCCTTGTCATTTATGCATTGGTGGACCCTCACTTTCAAGTCTCAAAGTGCCTAAGACTACTTTGGATCAACAATTTTGGAGGTCACACAACAAAAGGAAATAGGCAAATTATGTGGCTAAGAACAGAATAAGGCTTAAGGATCAAGGGGGTTAACTAGGGAAGATGTTCATGAAGATAAAACAAACATGGGAAAACATGGATTTTTCAAGGAAACACCTTAATCATCTCTCAACTCTCTAACAACTAGTCATCCAATCATACACTAGGGCAAGTTCTAGATGCTACATTTTGTATAAAACAAAACAATTAATCTCACCTCATATGGAATTAAGACTCTAGTCGGTTTCCTATAGCTACACATTTATACAATCACATTGAATGACATTTTTCATTATTAAGCCCTACAAGTATATTGAGTCGAGTTAAAGAACTTTGTGTGTCTCTCATGGAATTCTCACTTAAGATGACCACTTCATTGCCTCTAGCTTAGTGTCTACGTGGAATGTCAAAGAGCACACAAGTGACTTATGTCCGACTCAAACCTAAAAAATAAAAAAAAGTGACTAATTTCCCTTAAAACAGTTGTCATCCATCTATCATAGGGAAGGGTCACTACCCTATGACAACACAAAAAAATGAAAATTTTTTACTCTAAAAATAAACTAAACAAACTCAACTACCAGAGACGAACAAATTATCCAACATCACAGGCATCATCCAGGTTATCAGTCACCATCGATACTATCTACTACAAAACATAAACTAATGAATCATAGAGCTACTACCATGGGGAATGAGACTATGCTACGACTTACTATAAATATAGCAAACAAAGAGAAAATAGAAAATCTTTCCTCCACCCCACACTTAAATGGTGCACTGTCCTTAGTGCACACACAAGTATATTAAGTAGGTAGAGAAAAGGACTTCCTAGGCCACTATGCATCATCATTAGTATTGTACTCCTGATCATCTTCATCCTCATCATCATCCTCGCCATCAATCTGCATGGCTCCAATAGAATAATCATCATCATTGTCCAAGTCATCAACTTCATTAGTGAGCGTCGTGGCCTCATCATCGTCCAACAACTCCTCAAAGGTTGGTCCCACCCTACACATCTACATGGCACTCTCCGTGAGTGGGTGCCTTTCCTCAAGGGCTGTCATCTCATCATCTGTGGCAGGTCGGCCTCTAATCCTCAGCTACAAATCAAGCATGTCGAACATACGACCTCTCCAACTATCATGTCAGGCCTGGCGATCAGCAATAGTGAGGTGGAGCTGTTGAAATGATGGGCTCCTTTACCTTTTTGACATCCATCATCTTGCCTTCTAAGGGCCTTGATCGACGTAGACAAAGGTCTACCTCTTCCTCCTTAATGCCTGCCTCTCTCAAAACTGAGTCAGGACTGCCATAAAAGTATTTCCACCTATAGTTCTCCCTCGATCTCCTCATATTGCCTCCAAGCACTACACTGAAATTGAGTGGTAGCCCTTTCATCAACATGTATACCAACACAACCAACTCTTTAGTGATGTTTGTTATATGTCTCAGTGAGAATCATAGCACATATAAGCTTCACCCACACTTTCGCCTCTTATTCATGTAAGAGAACGAAAGTGTAGCGTGAGTGCCATTATGGTCCCTTGCCCAACGGGTGAATGAATGCTCACCACAAAAAATATGGCGGATGTCGCGATATTGGAGACTTCTCTAACAGAACAAAGTACTCAGATGGGTCTACCGCTTTTGTACCGAGGAAGGAATTGAATGTTTTAGTAGTGAACCGAACCACCTATCCTTGTATTTTGGCCTCATTTCTATCCCAAAAATAAGTGTCCCATTTTGCATGAAATTCCCTTATAAAAGTGAGGTTGCACTCCTCCAACTCGGCAAAGATGTAGCCTAATCCCAACTCACGACCTTGTCCCGAATGGTGGGGAACTCAAGTGTGAGGCAGCCATTGTCAGTTCAATTCTCAAGATCATATTTGACCTTCTTTTGTTGGTTGAACCATGATAGTCCATGAGGCTCCACTGCTCTTTCTCCAAACATCCTAGCAGGGGCTCCCTTAGCTGATGAAGAACTCGACCCTTTTGTGCATTTTTGAAGCCGCTTTAGACCCTTGCCAGCTACCTCTATTTCCTTTCCTTTGTTAGCTTTTGATTCCATAACACCTTCCAATCAAAAATCAAGAACTTCACAAGATTAGTTCGTGAACAAAAGACTAAGTAATTAGGTGTAACGGGTGCAATGTGACCCCACACTTAATTCGCTAGCATAGTTGTGAGAATTTGTCAAATAGGGTACTCAAGACTTCCCCCATTTATCATCCCAAATCTCAACTTCCAAATTATTCACTAACTTTATATTACAACCAAGTTCATGAACTTTTCCACATCTCTCCTCTATATTTTTTTTCAAGAATGCCTCACTTTGGTCATTCCCTTCACCTTCCCTCCTTTAATTCATCATTCAAGTAACCCATACATGGAAGTAGCTACATTCAATTCATTCAACAACCAACATGAAATTTACTACAACCCATAATGAATTAACATGAATTTTTAACAACTCAAGATTCTTCACATTCAAGACTTTAACAACTAAGCACTTTCTCTCTCTACAATTAATGTTCTACCCACCAAAATCATGAAATTCAATCATCAACTCCCTTCATCCTCACAACTTTAAATCACTATATTAAACAAAAAATAAGCAATCCAAAAAGCATAGCACATTATCATGGAAGAATTTAAGAGAATAAAGCTCATGAAACCCACATTATGAGATTCAAGGTTTTCACCAAAAAGGGAATTTTGGGTCTTAACTTGAGAAAAAAAGGAACGGGGGCATTCTTTTCACACTAAATAACCAAGAGAGAAGAGAATTACTTACTTGAGTTGAAGAGACAAGCTACACCAAGCTTCTTGGAGAAGACAACAATGGGGGACTAGGGAGAGGGAAAAGTTACGGCCTTTTTGAGGAGAGAGAGAGAGAATTTTATTTTGCGTTTTATTTTAACTTTTAGTGAGAGGGGATGAATGGGGATTTTAAATAAAAATGTGGAGCATGGGTTTTTTTGGGTTAGGTCCATGGGTCAACTTTAACCCATTGGACCAAAAAAAATTTCGGCCCTCACACACCTGGCGCGGCATACCAGTCACCATGCCACACACTTAGAAAAAAAATTTCTTCATGAACAGGGGATGGTGCAGGGCATCACCCATAGAACCATCCTGGAAAAAGAAATTTCTTTCTGGAGTTAACACCTGGCGCCCCATTCCAGGAATCTCGCCCTAGGCTTAACCTTTTTCATCTCATTTTCCCCGCTCTTTTTTCCTCCAAAGCCCTGTTCATCTCTATAAAACCAAAAAAATGTTAGAAAGATGGGTTGCCTCCTTCCAAGAACCTTAGTTATAGTTGTGGCACGATATTCACGGGTCTCCTCCCGTGCAGCGCCTAATTTAACATCATGGCATGATGAAAGTCACTCTCACTCCTTCATTTGAGTGAGATAGTTGGTATCCTCAAAACCTGCTAAACTCTCATGCAGCACATGCTGCTCAACTGCCCACTTACACCCTCTGAGCTCTATCATTATCTTCACTGTGAAATTTTCATAATAAGGTGGCCACCTGTCCGCCCTAAACACATCGAAGACTGTCTCCTGACCATCCATAGTCATCAACATCTTGCCAGACTTCACCTTTACAACAGCATCGACAGTGGATAAGAATCCTCTCCCTAGAATGAGGAAAACTGTTGCATCTGCTTCATAATCTAGGATTATAAAGTCCACCAGTAAGATTAAAGGTCCAACCTTGATCAAGACGTCCTCTATGATTCCGTCAGGATAAGTAAGAGACTTGTTGGCAAGCTACAATGTGACTGTGGTCGGACGTGGTTCAGCCCAAGGTTCTGAACAAGGATGCAGGCATCAAATTAATGATCGCACCCAAGTCACAAAGTGCTGAACCAATTTCTTTGTTTCCAATAACAACCGAAATAGTAAAGCTCCCAGGGTGTTTCAGCTTTTTAGAAATTTTGTTTTGTTCCCGAGAACTACACTCTTCCGTGAGAGCCATAGTCTCAAACTCCGTCAGCCTGCTCTTATTTGCCACAATGTTCTTCAAATACTTAACACACTTTGGAACTTCCTGCAAAAGCTCCACTAGTGGAAAGTTAACATGTACCTACTTCAACACATCAAGAAATTTCTAGCAGGATGAGTCCTCCTTTTGTGTCTTAAACCTTTGTGGAAATGGAGGAGGTGGTCTGGATTATACCGGCTTCATCTTTGAGTTGCCTGAATCACCAACCTTCTATTTGGACATCACAACCTGCTCCACATCAACTTTGTTATCTCTGGGGATCACCTCTCCTAGCTCTTTACCACTGCGCAAAGAGATTGTGCTTAAATTTTCCTTGGTGTTCTTCTCAGTGTTACTCGGAAGTGTCCCTTAGGGTCTATTGGTCTGCTGAAGGGCCAATCTCCCCATCTGTCTCTCCAGCTTATGGATGGAATTCTACATCTCATTAACCACCTGAGTCTGCTGAACCGTCAACTGCTTCAATGTCTCTTCAAGTGAACTGCAAGGTTGTTGGCCCTGAGGCCTTGGATAGTTGTTCTGGGGCCTTAGGAAATTCTAATTCCCTCCCCATGAGGATTTTTTGCATTCCTGTACCCTTGGTTATAACTACTACCTGCAAAACCTCCACCACGACCTCATTGTCCCACAAAAAATACAGATTCTGGGTTTAGTGGACAACCTAAATAAGTGTGGCATTCTCCACACACCTCACATGATGGTGCGGTCACAATCTTGCTAATCACATTCACCAACTGACTAATATCTGCTCGGATTGTTGGCACACCATCTACATCGAGCTTTCCTAGTACCTTGGTTGTTGTGAATCCTCTACCTGAGTCTTGATAGTCTTGACTCCCTGGTGACATTAGATTCAAAAGAGCTTCAATTTCATCATAGCTCTTGGAAAAAATTTGTCCCTGTGCAGTGGCATCAAGTAAGATTTTCTATAAAATTATGCCGGATAATCTCCTTTGGCTGCATGTGGTGTGGGAAATCTCTCAAGTAATCCTTGTATCATTTCCAATCCTGAGCCAAAGTTTCACCATCCCTCTACACAAAACCATAGATCCTCCCTCTCAACTCTTTTGTCCTCCTTGAAGAGAAGAACCTGTTAATGAACTTGTTGGAGATAACCTCCCAAGTGGTGATGGAACCTGCAGACTCATTTTGAAGCCACTCTTTGGCCTCACAAATCAACGAGAAAGGAAATAATATGAGCTTAACATACTCATCTGACACGTTCTGATAGTGAAAATTCTCACTCAGCTCCACGAATGTCATCAGATGCGTGTGAGGATCCTCATGCGGTTTGCCCTAATATTGGCAAGTGTTTTTGACGAACCGCATGGTCCCTTCCTTTAATTAAAAGTTTCCAGTGATGGCTCGCTTGATAATCGCTTTAGAAGTGTCCAAGTTTGGCCTAGCAATATTCAATACTGGAACCCTCTCCTGGTTGTTGCCCTGTGCTTGCTCGTTATTCTCCATAGTTAACCTTAGAAAGGTTCTCTCAATTTCAAGATCAAGAGAAGCCAAAAGTGATTCTTTACTTCTCGTATTTGACAAACACTGAGCACAAAACAATTGTAAACTTCACAAACAATAAAAAAAACATAAAATATAGAATAGTGGAATCAAAATTCTAACCTAAAAATTATCCATCAACCTTCAACTCCTGGCAACAGTGCCAAAAACTTGATATCACCCAAGCGCATGCAAGTTTATATGGTCGTCAAGTAATATAGGACAGTGAAGTCCCGATTATCGATCCCTTAGAGACTTGTCAGATCAATCATTTTAAGGATACTTCTTTATTTTGCTATTCTGATAAAATTGATAAAAATGGGGAACTGGTTTAGAGAACTGAACTACTAAAACTTGAAATGTAAAATTAATTAAAGATTGTTGCAAACTTATTTGTACTTCAAAAGATGATGAAAATCTAAGAAATTGGCACTTTTATTTCAAGTTGAGTTTTCAAGACGTGATTACACTAGATTATTTCTTCCTAAGATTGCTAGTTGCAAATTACGATCCTATTTCTTGTCACTCTCCCGAGCATCCAAGAACTATTTCATGAACCCTAACGCCTATATCCTTATGGTCGCAGGAGAAATATGAAATGATGGTTATGCCTACTTGTGTTTCAAGTAAACAGGTTTGAAAGGTATATCCCTATCCTCAACAACAACTTCTAACCTTCAACCAATGGTCCAAAGGATCTTCGAATTCCTGTTTTACATTTACTTTTAACCCTTTAGGTTCCCTTTCCCAAGTTCAACCAAAAGTCAACAGATTTACTCACAATATGACCAGTCTAGTGAATAAGCAATTAAAACAAGTAAATACAAACAACCTTTAATGAAGAATCAAAACTAGAAATAATCATTCTTTCAAATTTTAACCATCAACTATGACTAAAACCCTAGAATGGGCATTTAGCCGCTCATAGACAAGTGAAAAAATAAAGATAACAACATCATTCAAAGTAAAACGATAAATTAAAGAAGAAACCTAAGTAGGAATTTGTCTCTCCTCTAAAAGTTGCATTTACAACCTTCTACGATCAAATAAAATGATGTTCAATATGCTAAAAATGCCCTAGATGTTATATTTATAGGTGAGCCCTCAAATGACATTTTTTCACTCAAGTATTTAGCTTTAAAATTAGAAAAAAAATTGTTCAAGATGTGTCTGGCGCACGGACCCCTCCATAGCCCCAAGTTTGAGTTAATTTTCCTTTGAAGTATAGCTCCGGCGCCCCACTCCATTCATAGCACCAAGGTGTTAGCCAAATTTCCGCACTTCTAAATACCTCTTGCGCCCCACTCCATCTGTAACACCAGAGAGTTAGTTAAATTTTTGAGCTTTAGGACCCTTCTAGCGCCTCACTCCTTCCATAGCACCAGAATGTTGGAAAATTTTCCTATGTCTGGAATGCTTCTGGAGCTCCACACCTCTCATCCCGCCAAGGTGTTAGTCAAATTCTCATCTTCAAAGTCAGGGACCTGGCGACCTATGTAATCCATAGCACCAATTTTGGTGCATATTTCTCTAAAGCACAAGTGTTGGCGCGCCACGCCAGTCTTAGCCCCAAGCCGACATTCGCGAACTCTTCTTCTTCACATCTTGGGTCATGTTTGGGTTCTTTTTCCTTAGTTTCCTGCTCAAAACATCTAG
>JACEIK010000892.1:169779-193622 GCA_018107945.1 Datura stramonium
AATATTTCTCCCTTCTGGACTTTCGAGAAATAGCAAGTTTTTGACCGTCTTTCGATAAGCCAAAGTTTGGGCTATAAATATATCGAAAGTGACGTTTTCTCTTAGAATATTGGTGTATTTAGTCCTAATTGACATATATATGAATACAGTTGGGAGAAATAGCTGGAGTACCAATCGAGCTTCATCCGTTAGTCGGATAACCCGAGGTTAAGGTATGTAAAGCCAGTTTCTTCGGCAAGTTAGTAGCATTACCCTAGTATTATACAGTAAACTCCGTAACAGAATTCCCGGAGTTGAATATTGAGTTTTTTACAAGTTTAGTAAACCTTTTTGCGTTGTTATATCGTATTCAGTCCGAAAGTTAGTAAAGCAGCGCCAAATGGCGAGTTAGCATTTCAGACTCAGTATAGCCCAGTATGCGTTTAGCAAGCATGTTTTTATCTTCGGCAAGTTAGTAGCATTACCCTAGTATTATAGCGCAAACTCCGTAATGGCACTCCCGGAGTTGAATATTGAGTTTTTTACAAGTTTAGTAAAACCTTTTGCGTTGTTATATCGTATTCAGTCCGAAAGTTAGTAAAGCAGCGCCAAATGGCGAGTTAGCATTTCAGACTCAAGATAGCCCAAGCATGTGCTTAGCAAGCATGTTTTTTAGAATAATAAGGACATATATTCAGAATAAAAGTTAGTAAAGCAAAATCAGACAGACAGATAGTATTCACAGTATAGCCATACAGTCAGTGATATCTTGCCACAAGATAGCCACAATAGCTAGATAGTATCTTGGCTACAGATTAGCCTTGCGCTCGATAAAGATCCTGCATTCAAAAGAGGGCAAGATGAGAATCCAAGATAAAACAGAAGAGTTAGAATAAGGAATCAGAATACAGATAGTATTTTTTCAGTTTAAACATGCTTGCTCTATATGTGATTATTGATTGTTGAGACTTGATTGTGTCGTGAGGGCACCTTTGAGCGTCCTCGCCGCCCGGTTGGTAACCTGTGTCGCCACTGAGCGGGTGGGTATACGTCACCCAAGGAGATGGCATGACGTCCCCAAGAGGGACGAAGATGGGATGAAGCTTCCATATCAGGCCGACAAGATTACAGTGCGTATTACTCCTGTTGTGCGCATGCGCCCAGGAACAGATTCAGATACGCTTACAGTTACAGATACAGGCCAGGAGTCCTCCAGACTCAGACACAATTATTTATATCGGAGGCCAGTCTCAGCCGAGACCCAGGCCGGCAGAGGTGCCTTTCGGAAGTTGCAGATGAGTGGAGTGACTTATTTTTTGGTTTGTTTTTAACCCTAGTAGGGGTATATAGATTGTTTGATTGGTTGGCACCATATCTAGCTTATGGGGGTTGGTATTGTTTGTTGCTTGCTATATATATATGTATTGTGTATATTATTATTAATAGATAGCAGACGTCACTTCCACGACAAAAAGGCCTACTCTATCACAATACGTAAAAGTCCGATTAAGCTTACATCAATTCCCATATTCAGCTATTTCCTGCTATTCAGAGATGTTAGTTATGTTGTTATTATTCAGATGTGTTCAATTGCTTTGCATACTGGTACCAGTGGTACCGACGCCCGTTGGGGCGCCGCATTACTTGCCTATAGGTACAAATAGACGAGGAGGCGATCCGTGATTCCAAACAAATTTATAGAGTCATCAGCTCCTGTCATCCGGAGCTTGATATTTAGAGGTGTAGTTCATTTTTCTTTTGTTGTACAGTATGGGTAGGTCGTTGGGTTCCGACCATTTTATAAGTATTCATAGAGGCTTGCGATTGTATATATACATCTCCCCGTGGTTATTATGCCGGTCGTGTGAGGCCGTGCGTTTTGTTTAGCTTTTCGTTTAGCATTATTGATTAAGTTGGTCTGTGGGGCCAAAGTCTGATAGTAGTGGTGACCTTGCCGGTCACGTAGATATACAAAGACTTTATGTTGAGTCACGTATGACTAGATATCATGGTGGCCTTGTTGGCCCGCATATTAGGTTCCCCTTTATAAGTATGTTTTCTGGTTAGCTGAAGTTTTATACAGGTGGCTATAGGCCCAGTCGGCCGGAGGCTGTATTTACAGCCGTTATATAGCTCGTTGTCTCCAGAAATCTGAGATAGAGCTAGCCAGGCACCAGATGTGCTTAGGCTCACCAGTTAGCAGCCCAGGTCCTACTAGGGCACCAGGTGCTAGTCATACCCCCCAAGGCGGGGTGTGACAGTCGGGACTCTCATTATCCGAGACTTTTTCCCTAGCTAGTCGAGACTCTCATTAGCTGAGAATGTTTCCCTAGCCAGTCAGGACTCTCATTAGCTGAGAATGTTTCCATAGTCAGTCGGGACCCTCATTAGCTGAGAATGTTTCCCTAGTCATTCGGAACCCTTATTAGTTGAGTCCTTGACCAGCCAGTGATTCCTTAGCTCATTTAGGACTCTCTACATTAATGGAAGACTCCCTTAATAATGTTATTAGCATAAACCAATCCTGAATGGTCCAGAATATAAGTTTATGATAGACTTAGAATAATGGAAATCAATCTCAATTACTGGTAGTTACCCAGTTCAAGGTGTGATGTTAAATTCAGATTTTGGCACTTATTAAATTTCAAACTTTACCCTTATAAATGAGTTCGATGAAGTTGCATAAAATGAGATCCAAGAGGAAAGTTTCATGTATATATGTGCGTATGTGAATCATAAGAGGGTAGTGGCATTATTGAGTCAGTTATGTTGATGTATTTGATTAATTCCTTATCGTATATTTGTTATTTAATTTTTTATGTTATCCCGCATTCTCATTACATTCCAAGTACTGACCGCACGTTTTCTTGTGCTATATCATTTCATGATATAGATTCAAGTCATCAGGCTTAGCCTCGTGGTTAGATATGCTCCGCCATCTATCAGTTGCTAGTGGTGAGTCCTTATCTTCCGAGGACGTGATTTATGTTCATATTTTCTTATGTTTCAGTTTTCAAATTTTAGGATTTAGCTGGGGGCTTGTCCCAGCAACTCATCAGTTTAGTAGAAGGCTTTCAGACTTGTTTAGACAGATTCAGCGTTGTATCTAAGTATTATTAAATTGATCCTATGGTTTCTATTATATTCTTGTTATTGGCTTCGGTTTATTCATGTTGTGGCAGCTTCTATTGTTAAGGGTTATGCGATGATTATGCCATGGGTCGACTTGGAGTCCTTCAGGTTTCCTTGTCCCGTGTTACGGCTAGGGTGTGAACTCGGGTCATGGCAATCTTGGTATCAAAGCAAAGGTTTAGAGAATCCTAGGGTGTCTGAAAGTCGCGTTACATAGAGTCTTCTTCATGGGTGTGAAGCGCGCCACACTTATGACGAAGAGGCTATGTGACGTTTTAGGAATGTTCCCTTTTCTTCATGATTCTTATCATGCGTAGAATATAAATATCTAAATAGTTCCTCCCCTGACTCGTGATTTACGCGCTCATAGATAATGCCTCCTAGACGAGCGGATGAAAGAAGACGTGGTAACGGCCGCCAGCAGGTACCACCATCCCAGGCAAATCCAATGGATGATCATGTTACTTATGCCGAGTTCCGAACAACCATTCACATGTTGGTACAGGCCCTGATCACTCAGATTAATCAGCAGGCGATGACTCGTGCTCCTCAAAATAGAAATGAAGTGGTGGCAAGGATAAGAGATTTTCTCCGGATAAACCCACCCCAATTCTTAGGGTCAAGGGTGGATGAGAACCCGTACGAATTCTTAGAAGAGATTCAGAATGGCACTCACATCATGGGAGTGACAGGGAATGAGAGCGAAGACTTAGCCTCCTACCAGCTAAAAGGAGTTTCCTATATTTGGTATTGTCAGTGGAGGGACAGTTGGGGAGTTGGAGCGGGTCTCGTAGGTTGGGATGAATTTATGACAGCATTCTTGGATAGGTTTTTCTCTCGAGAGTTGGGGGAGGCAAAAGCGTCAGAGTTCATTAACTTGAAACAGAATGATATGACTGTCCAGGAGTATGCATTGGAATTTACTCAGTTATCCAAATATGCACCGAAGATGGTAGCCAACCAGCGGGCCCGAGTGAGCAGGTTTGTGAATGGAGTGTCAGACTCCTTGGTCAATGAATGCAGGACTGCCATGTTACACGGGGACATAGACTTCCCTCGCTTGGTGCTATTTTCTCAACAGATGGAAGCAGAACATGTGAAAGAAAAAGAGAGAGAGGCCAAGAGGGCTAGGACTGGAGATCTAGAGTTCTCCCAGTAGATGTCGAGTGGTGGACATTGCTCATGTTACAAGCAGAAACCATCGGCCCCTGCACCTTCGACAGCCAATGTTCCGTATAAACCCAGAGTCAGGGAGATTACGTATCTGTGTGTATCAACTGTGGGAAGCACCATTTGGGAGTATGCATGGCCGGCTCAGATGTTTGTTTTTGGTGCGACAAGGTGGGTCATAAGCACCGAGATTGCGTAGTAGCTAAGCAAGGTGAGAGTAGATTCTCATCCACCTCTTCAGTAACTTCGATAGCTCATCCAGTTCAGCAGGGGGAATCCTCTAACCCAGGAGGCGGACATCGTCAAAACCGCTCCTATGTCGTAGCAACACATCAGGATAAGGGAAAGGCACCGGTAGTGGCCCTAGGTATGTTGTGAATCTTGTGTGCCCTTTTATGTTGCTAACCTATATATTGAACGAGAAGCTCTATTGTGAATGTGGGAAGATATTGTCGATGTGTAATGTGAGTAGCTGTTAGTGTAAGTCTTGCGGTGAAGGTTAGAAGTGAAAGAGGAGTTAAGAATTAGTACTTTAGTCAATCATGAAGAAGGATTTGGGAACCCTAGAATGGTGACTTTAAGTTAAGGGGAGATAGTGAGTATGTGAAGTAAGTCAGACCTTGAGAATGCTCATAAAGGGATTTCAGCCTTAGCAGTTGCAATATGTCAATCTCTTCAAGGTTCAGATAATTTCCCTTGTAATTCAGTTGAAGTTAAAATGGTGTCCATTCCTATGTGCATATTCCCAAAGTTTAGAAGTAACCGCTTCAGACAGCGATGCCAGTTTTTCTCTATGAGTCCTTTATGCTTGTTTTCAAGTTATGAATCAATTATGTGTGTCAATTCATGTTTTCCAGTGTAGTTAGCTCTAATTCATTCTATAGAAGTTGCTTAATAGTTCAGTAGAACCAGGCTATCTCATGTATATGCTCAGTTTTAGATGTCGGGAATGACTCATACTCATGACATCCTTACTCTCAGTTAGATTAGATATCATGAATTCTATCTTAGTATCAAGGAGCAATTTGAGAATAAAGGTTTAGTCTGTATCAGTTCAGTGCCAAATAAAAGGGGGAAGAATCCTTTTCAATTTCCTATCTAGTTCCATGTTGGTTCCGTGTCTTTCGGTGTATTTTTTGCCATGGTATGCATGTTCGATGTGAATATTTAGTTTCAGTGTATAAGGTTGGTCTGGAGTCAGATACTCCATTGGTTTTAGCTGGAATTGATTGATTTTGGGATTTCAGTTCTGTTTCTATCTTTTCAGTATGTTCAGCCAACATCTAAGGATGAATATTCCCAAGGGGGAGATATTGTAACACCCCAAAAAGTTCCCAAGATTTAGAACCGGAGTTTGAAAATGGGCCCAGCATAAAAGTTCAGCAATACCTCAAAACGACTCGTACAACGACTCATTGGTCGCTCTAACGACTTGTTGGAGGCAGTCGTTGGTTGGTATTCAAGATTTCAAGGTGGTAACAACGAACGGAGACAATGAATCATCTGAAGGAGCAACAATCCGTTATATCAATCGTTGGGAGGAAAATGAAGGATGGACCAATGGTGGCAACGGAAGGAACAATCGTGTCAATCGTTGTTGGGCCACCAGTCAAGAACCAGTACAACCAACGGATGGTTACGACGGGTCGTTAGAGGTAACAATGACCCATCCTGTCGGTCATTGTTTGGAGAAGATGAAAGTGCGAGGAGTTCAAGTGCATCTAATGGATGGAGACGACGGGTCATTGTATGAGACAATGACTCCTCCTGAGGGTCGTTGGTTCCAGTTCGGGACATTTTCAGGTTTTTCCCAGGGGCAGTTTGGTAAAATTACATACTTCCAACTTTAAAGTGACGTCATTTTGAGTATTATTTAGAACGCTTTAAAGGTTTTTTCATTCCTAAACCCTCATTCTTTCAACTCTCCTTCCTCTCCTCTCAATATCAAGGTTTTTCCCAAGGTTTTTCCTCCAAGCTTTGAGGTGCAATTTGAGCGGGATTTCTTCTATCAGGTATGTGGGTTCTTCAGCAAGGATACTCTTCCATCCTTATTCCCCAAAATGTGTTATTAAAAATCCATTTTCAATCAATCTAGAAAAACATGAAGTAGGGTTGTGTGATGGGTAAACTCTTTTATATTCTTCTTACATGCTAAAATCCATTGCGATTATGAATTTGTTTAGGATATAATTAATGGGTTGCCATGAATTTGTGGATTATATGATGGAAATGCATGAGCGTGGGATGTTCTTCATAAATTGGCTCGAGTATAGAATGGGATTTTCCTATTGTTCATTTAATTATCGTAGTAATTTATGAACATGATTAAATTGTGTGAATATGGTATGATTATCCCTAATAACCCAATTATTCCATTGATAGTTATGTTGAGATGAGTTGGAGTTTATGGGCTTGAACAATTGAAAGTAAATCATGTATTATCACTATGTTTGTGATGGAATTGACTGGGTATGAGGTGAATCGATGATAATGGCCTAATTATTGCATCTCTCTCATGAATTGGAGTAAATTATGAAATGGGTCTCATAAAATGAATATGTGTGCTCCTCCAATGATTTATGTTGTAAATGGTGAAGTATGAGTTGAATGTATGGGTTGTTTGTAAATATAAATAAATGAAGCCATGCATCTTTGATAAAGTATGAATTGGACCCATAAACCATGCATGACCCTGTGCTACATGATGAATGAGATGAACACGGAATTTCGTGATACTATGAAAGTATAATGCATAATGTGAACCTATAGAATGCTCCTTAGTGTAAGATGCCTGATGAAATTGTTGTTTTGACTTTATAACGAGGTGAATTATGATGATAAAGCTTGAGAATGATATTGCAACTGTTGGGCTTGTTGTTATTAGAAAGTAGCCCTATCCTATCGAAAAGAATGTTGTATGGAAAATTTGTTAATGTCCGTATCGCTGATTAGCTGTTGCATTTTTAGATTAGCATTAGTGAGTCAGGATTCTTATTAGCGAGAATGTTTCCCTAGTCAGTCGGGACTCTCATTAGCCGAGAATGTTTCTCTAGCCAGTTGGGACTCTCATTAGCCTAGAATGTTTCCCTAGCCAGTCGGGACTCTCATTAGCCAAGAATGTTTCCCTAGTCAGTTGGGACCCTCATTAGCGGAGAATGTTTCCCTAGTCAGTCGAAACCCTTATTAGTTGAGTCCTTGATTAGTTAGTGATTCCTTAGCTCAGTTGGGACTACCCTAAGTAGAGGATGTCTTCCTTAATAATTTCATTAGCATAAACCAGTCCTGAATGGTCCAGACATTAAGTTTATGATAGACTTAGAGTAATGGAAATCAATCTCAGTTACCGGTAGTGACCCAGTTCAGGGTGTGATGTTAAATTCAGATTTCGGCACTTATTAAATGTTCAGAACGTGACCCTAATAAATGAGTTTGATGAAGTTGCATAAAATGAGATCCAAGGGGAAAGATTCATGTATATATATGTGTATGTGAATCATAAGATGGTAGTGGCATTGTTGAATCAGTTATGTTGATGTATTTGATTAATTCCTTATCGTATATTTGTTATTTAATTATTTATGTTATCCCGCATGCTCAGTACATTCCAAGTAGTGACCGCATGCCTTCTTGTGCTATTTCGTTTCATGATATAGATTCAGGTAATCAGGCTCAGCCTCGTGGTTAGATACGCTGCGCCCTCTCTCAGCTGCTAGTGGTGAGTCCTCATCTTCCAAGGATGTGATTTATGTTCATATTTTCTTATGTTTCAGTTTTCATATTTTAGGAGTTAGTTGGGGGCTTGTCCAAGAAACTCATCAGTTTAGTAGAAGGCTTTCAGACTTTTTTAGACAGATTCAGCGTTTTATCTAAGTCTTATTAAAGTGATCCTATGGTTTCTATTATATTCTTGTTATTGTCTTCCATTTATTCATGATGTGGCCACTTCTAATGTTAAGTTATGCGATGATTATGCCATAGGTTGACTTGGAGCCCTTCGGGGTTCCTTGTCCCAACGGCTAGGGTGTGAACTCGAGTCGTGACAAACAAATAGTATCTTTTCATGATATCGGCTCGGAATTTTAAGTTCAGTCCCGCCGTTAGCCAGATCCTCAGAGTAGCATCTCCAGCCAAAGTGGAATACCTCAGAAGTGCCTAAGAATAGACCCAGGGGTTAAGAAATTAAATTTGCTGAAAGTTGGGAAAGATGCAGGATGGGAGGAGGAATGAGTCATTGTGACAAACAATGACCCGTTAGAAGCTATTGTGGTGAGATCTCAGACTGGGCTACTGAGAAGGAACGAGCCATGTGACGACTTGTTGGTGCAAACGATGAGTTGTCATAAGTGGTCGTGGGTTGGAAAGGAAAAGGGTGGCAACAGATGGTGACAACGGGCCATTTGAACTTGTAATGGTCAGTTGTTTTAATCATTAGTAGGAGGGTGAAGGAAGGACCAATGGTGGCAACGGAAGGATACAATGAGTCGTTAGTCCAAGCAACGACTCGTCACATCAGTCGTGGTTGGGTCACCAATCAAGGAAGCAGTATAATCAACAAGAGGTTACAACGGGTTGTTGTAGGTGACAATGTCCCGTCCTGTCAGTCGTTGTTTAAGAAGGTGAAAGTTTGTAGAGGTCCAGCGTACTCAACAGATGGAGATGATGAGTCGTTGTATGAGACAACAACCCGTCCTGAGGGTCATGGGTTCCAATTCGAGCAAATTTTCAAGTTCTCTTAGGGGCAGTTTGGTAAAATCACATGCATCCAACTTTTAAAGTGACGTCGTTTTGGGTATTTTTATGGACGTTTTTAAGGGTTCTCCTAAGCCTAATCTCTCATTCTCCCAAAAATCCTCTCTCAAACCCTTCTTCATCCCCTCTTCAAGTTCAAAGATTTTTCATCAGAGTTTCAAGGAAGATTTTCAAGTGGGATTTTCTCCTACCAAGTATGCGAGTCTATCAACAAGGATACTCTTCCATCCTTGTATCCCAAAAATATTTTTATTAAATACCCGAATTTGATAAATCTAGAAAATAATGATATAGGGTTTGTAAAAAGGGTAAATTCTTCTTTATTTCTCTTAAATGCTAATAGTTACTACCATTATTAATTTAATTGGATTACTTATTGATGGTTTATCTCGTATTGTGAAATATGGGTTGAGTATGTACGTGTGTATTATGTTCTTCCTAAATTGGTTCGAGTATTGAATGGGAATTGTTTATTTCTCCCTTGATTATCGTAGAAATTTATACCCTGATGAAAGTGTGGAAATATTGTATGATTAATCCCAATGACTTGATTATGATATTGATGACCATTTTGGGTTGTGTAGGAGTTGTGGGTTTGAGTAATTTGAAGTAAATTATGTTATTATCTCCATGTTTTCGATTGAACCGATGGGCATGACTAGATTGCATCTATAGTGTTGAACTATGAAGCTTGGGCGGATTCTATATGATTTCCTCACTAAAATTATTTTTATAAAAATCTTAGAATCTAAAACGCCCGTGGACAAAGAGTTCATAAAAGGAGTGATTATGACAAGTGTGTGGAATGTTTGTAGACCTAAATAAACGAAGTCATGCATCCCGATGGAGTATGAGTTGAACTTTATAAACCATGTATGATCTTATATTATCTATTTCATGAGGTGAGTTCGTAATTGAAATGCCATGATAGAATAATTCTAGTACGAATTATAGCATGCTCGTTTGGGGTAAGAGGTTAGAGCTAATGATGAATTGTCTCTATGATGATGTAAATCATGAAGTTATTGAATGTGACTAATATGTCAACTTGTTGAACCTGTGCCTATTATAAGATAGTGCTAATCCTGTTAAAGATGAGTATTGCATGATGAAAGTGGTGAATGTTCTTGTCTCTGATTAGATGTAGTAAATTAGACTAGCTTAGTCGTTAGTGGAGTATGTCTTCTCTTAGTCGTTAGTGGAGTATGTCTTCTCTTAGTCGTTAGTGGAGTATGTATTCTCTAGTCCGCCAGTGAATCTCTATATCAGAGCTTTCTCTCCCTTTGACAGTCAGGGATTCTCTCTAGCTGAGAACGTTCCCTTTGATAGTCAAGGACGCTTCCTTTGACTGTCAGGGACTCCCCCTTAGACGGGCAGTAACCCTCTTGATATCAGTCACGGTATCATACCTTTGCATTATTCCCGATTATTACTTTTCCTCATCAGCAGTTACTATAATAACATATGTATTTATAATGTGGTTATGTTAATTGACTATGTTAATCTCATTAAAGATTGTCATATCTCATTTCAATTACGTTGCTATTAAAATGTTTTACATTATTTCTTTCTAGTATACTTTATAAGTTAGTTTATTTACGCTTCCTGCATACTCAGTACATTACAAGTACTGACCGCACGCCTCTTGTGTTATATCATTTCATGATATAGATTCAGGTCTCCATGTTCAGCCGTGTGGCTAGATACGCTCCTTCCTCCCCCAGTTGGTAGTGGTGAGTCCTCATTTTCCGAAGATGTGGTTTATGTTCTTGTTTTATTATGTTTCAGTTTTCAGACTTTGAGAGTTAGCTAGGGCCTTGTCCCAGCAACTCATCAGTTTAGTAGAAGGCTTTCGGACTTGTATTGATAGTTTCATCTATGTATCTAAGTGTTATTAAATTGTCTTCATGGCTCATATTAGACTTTAGTTATTTTCTTCAGCTTGTTCATGATGTTAGATGTTTTTTATGTTAAGTGTATGCGATGATTATGCCATGGGTCGACATGGAGCCTTTCGGGGTTCCTTGTCCCGTGTCTATGATCCGTATGTACTCTCGGGTCGTGACACAAAGTTGGTGAGTCCTCATCCTCAAGGGCCCCTTTTATCAGTTGTATTCAGTATGTTTAGTTTCAATATTTAGTGACTTAGTTGGGGTATTGTCCCATCAACTCATCAGTATGTAGAGGCTTATCAGCCATAGTATTTTTCAGTTTCAGATCGATATTATGTATTCAGATATTCGATGTTATCATATTTCTAGACTTCTTCTATTTTATATGTTAGACTTCCGCATTATTATGTTGAGTTTAGATATCACGTTCATGCCATGGGTCGACTTGGAGCCTCTCGGGGTTCTTTGGCCTGTGTCTCGATCCGGTCATATGTTCAAATCGTGAAAAACTTGGTAGCAAAGCATTAGGTTTTGGAGTGTCCTAGGGTGTCTGAAATCCGCATTAAGTAGAGTCCTTTTCAAGCCACACTTATGACGAAGAGGCTATAAAATGTTTTAGGAAACATCCTTTCTTTCATGACCTACGGAATGCGATGTGATGTCTCTCTATCCTTATAACTCATGTTATATGCGTTTGAAAAATCATGCCTCCTCACCGAGTTAAAGGAAGAAGAAATGGGAAAGGAAATGGCCATGAGAATGGCAATGGAGATGGGCACCAGTAGGGCCCACCAGCCCCCGAGGACCATGTGCCCGAGCAGGTGGCCCATGTAGAGTTTAGGGCTGCCATTCAGATATTAGCTCAGGCTTTGACCGCCCAAGTCAACAACAGGTGGTAGCATATGTCACGACCCGAACGTATACCCGGATCGTAGACACGAAAAAAGGAGCCTCGAGAGACCCCAGGTCAATCCATGGCATGAGCGTATATCTAATTCAATCACATAAGTGGAAGACTTAACATAGGAAAGCATAAACATGTCATAAACACGGAGAAAGGGCGATACACAATCCATATATGATGGTTGAATACAACTTGTAGTCTGAAAAGCCTCTAATCATGAAAGACGGGCTGATGGGACAACTCCCCAACTAACCCAATAATTCTAAAACTGAAAGAAAAGCATAGAGTCTAAACATATGGCCCTCGGAATATGAGGACTCACCAAATAAGCTGATAGCAAACTCTGAGGAGCTACGGAGGAGAGTGAGCCTGAGATCCGGGTCCTGTATCATGAAACTATACAGCATAGAAAGTATGCGGTCAATACTTTGAATGTACTGAGTATGCAAGGTAAGTAAAACAGACATTTAAAATATAGAAATCTCATAACTGATCATAAGAGTGGAACACCATGCTTATATCATAAATATCGTACTATAACATAAGGCTCAAGGTTTTCAAAACATTCTTAATACTATCATTATCATAATCGTAAGAGAAAAGCCTTATTTAACATGACTTGAGTCCATATACATAATAATATACATGCATAAATCATGAGGAACGGTGGGAGATTCTCTTAATCGACATACCCCATATAAGCACACATGAAGCCTGACTTGTAACCCTATTGGGCAGAGTGTCCATTCACTTCCACAATTCACCTTGGGACCCCACAGAGGACACCACAAATCTTGGTGGGTGACCACGACTCGTGATTACCATCCGTGGTCCACACTGGCCAACCATCTTACCAAAATATCCAGTCCAGGACACGGGTGACCTCACGAGTCATGAGGCCTGACCACGACTTGTGGTCATGCCTGTGGTCTTCTCTACAAGTCCTGCCAACCCTACTGGACCATGAGTTACCTCACGACTCGTGGTCTCCTCATGAGTCTCCTCACGGTTTATCTTGTGACCTGGTGTGAAATTTCAGTTTTTCACCATTTTGAATCCTGGGTTTGATCCTTGGGTTCCCGAGGTATAACAGCACATGTCCCCCAGAATTGGAATGCAGCAGCGACAAGAGTCATAGACTTTCTTAGGATGAACCCTCCAGAGTTTCTCGGATCGAAGGTGGATGAGGGTCTGCATGAGTTTATTGATCAAATTCAAAAAAATACCCAAATTATGGGGGTGGCAGGGGAGGAGTCCGTAAATTTAACCTCTTATCAGCTGAAAGAGGTTGCATATATTTTGTTTAGATAGTAGAAGGATGGTTGGGCAATCGGAGCAGGCCCTATTGTTTGGGATGAGTTCTATACTGTGTTTTTGTGAACTTAAGGCAGAACAACATGGAGGTCCAAGAATATGCTATAGATTTAACCCGCCTATCCAAATATGCTCCTGAGATGGTGGAAGACTAGAGGGCTCGAGTGAGTAAGTTCGTGCATGGAGTAGCAAACTATTTGATCAAAGAGTGTTGGACTCGATGCTTTATTAGGACATTGACTTCTCATGAATAGTTCTGCACACCCAGTAGATAGAGGCAGTATAGGTGAGTGAGAGGGAGAGAGAAATGAAGAGGGCCAGGAATGATAGCTTTGGATTCTCCCAGCAGAGACCTAGTGGTGGTCACCATCAGCAGTCCCACCAGAGATCATTAGCCCTAGCGCTGTCAGTAGCGATGTGCCATCCAGATCTAGGCGCGATCAGAGGGGACGAGCATCGGGCTCTCAAAGTCAGGGAAGCGGATCTGTGGAGCCCAATATTCCAGCTTGTGATAGGTGTGGCCGGAGGCACACGGGCCAGTGCTTAGCAGGTGCAGGTGCTTATTTCGGGTGTGGGAAGCCCGGACATATGCTCAGAGCTTGTCCAGCAGCTACACAAGGCCATGGTAGAGGTCGAGACCCATCCACTAGTTCATCAACTCCTCCAGTACGCTCAGTTCAGTAGGGTTCCTCCACTAGTGCAGGTGTTGGTCAGCGTCAGAACAGGTTTTATTCCCTCGCATCGCATCAGGAGTAGGAGGCCTCTCTAGATGTAGTCATCGGTATGTTACGAGTATTCCAACTTGATGTATAAGCATTGTTAGATCCAGGGGCTACTTTATCTTTTTTGATGCCCTATGTTGCTAGTAGTTTCAGAGTCAGTCTCAAAATCCTATCAGAACCCTTCTCAGTCTCAAATCCAATCGGTGATTTAGTTTTAGCTTGACAGGTATGTAGAAATTTCCCTGTCACAGTCCTTTAGAAAGTAACCTCAGCAGATTTAGTAGAGCTAGCCATCATAGATTTTGATGTTATCTTTGGCATGGATTGGCTGCATGCATGTTATGCCTCAGTAAATTGTAGAACCCGTGTGGTAGAGTTCCAATTCCCGAGTGAGCTAATTCTAGAGTGGAAGGGTAGTTCAGATAGGACTGTAGGTCATTTCATTTCCTACCTTAAGGCCAGCAAGATGATTTCTAAGGGTTGCATGGACCATCTAGTTAGGGTAAAGTATGTTACATCCGAAACCCCGACTATCCAGTTAGTTCCCATGGTGCGTGAGTATCCAAAAGTGTTTCCAGATGATTTATCGAGAATTCCTAACCGAGCGGGAGATCGATTTTTGTATTGTCCTTCTTCCCTATACACAGCTTATATCATTCCTCCTTACATAATGGCTCCAGCTAAGCTAAAGGAGTTTAATGAGTAGTTGAAGGATCTTTCAGACAAGGGTTTCATCAGACCAAGAAAATCCCTGTAGGGTGCACTAGTTCTCTTTGTCCAGAAGAAGGGTAGTTCCCTTCAGATATGCTTATGATTACCAGCAATTAAACAAGATCACTGTCAATAACATGTATCCTCTCCCAGAATTAATGACTTCTTTGACCAGCATCAGTGTTCCAAGTGTTTCTCCAAGATAAACCTCAGATTCAAGGATCATCAGCTCAGGGTTCGGGAGAGTGACATTCCGAAGACAACCTTTAGGACTCGGTATGGTCACTATGAGTTTGTAGTTATGTCTTTTGGACTAACGAATGCTCCTGCAGCTTTTGTGGATTTGATGAACAGGGTGTTCAAGCCGCATTTGGATATGTTCATGATCGTGTTCATAGATGATATTCTCATATACTCTGAGAGCAAAGAGATGCATGCCACTCATTTGAGGGTGGTTCTACAGACTCCTAAGGATCGCCAATTGTATGCTAATTTCAGCAAATGTGAGTTTTGGTTAAACTCAGTAGCATTTTTGGGTCATGTGGTGTCAAGTGTTGGTGTACAGGTGGACTCTCAAAAGATAGAAGTTGTGAAGAATTGGCTTAGACCAGTGAGTCTTTCGTATATCAGGAGTTTCTTAGGCTTAGCTGGTTACTACCGGAGGTTCGTTGTAGGATTTTCATTGATTGCAGCACCGTTGACTAAGTTGACCCAGAAGAAAGTAAAGTTTCAATGGTCAGAGGCTTATCAGAAGAGCTTCCAAGAGTTGAAGACTCAACTCACCTTGGCACCAATGTTGACTCTACTTAAGGGTATCAATGGGTTTGTGGTATATTGTGACACCTTAAAGATCGACCTTGGTTGTGTGTTAATGCAGCACGATAAGGTTATAGCTTATGCTTCCTGGCAGCTGAAAGTCCATGAAAACTATCCGGCTCATGAGCTCGAGTTGGCGGTGGTAGTATTTTCCTTGAAGATTTGGAGACACTATATGTACACGATCATGTGGATGTTTTTACGTACCACAAAATCATACAATACGTGTTTACATAGAAGGATCTAAATCTACGTCAAAGGAGGTGGTTGGAGCTTCTTAAGGGTTATGACATGAGTGTCCTTTATCATATGGAAAAGGCTAATGTAGTGGAAGACACTCTTAGTAGGATTTATATGGAGAGTGTAACCCATGTAGATGAGGAGAGGAAAGAGTTAGTGAAGGATGTGCATCAACTTTCACGATTAGGAGTTCATCTTATTGACTCGACAGATAGTGGTATCATTGTTCAGAATGGGTCAGAATCTTCCTTGGTCACCGAGGTCAACGCTAGAAAATATGATGATCCTATTTTGGTAAAGTTGAAGGAAGTCGTTTAGAATCAAAAGGTGGAGGTCTTTTCCCAAGGGGGAGATAGTGCACTACGATATCAGGGTCATTTGTGTGTACCGGGTGTTGATGACTTGAGGGAGCGGATGTTGCATGAGGCTCATGATTCTATATATTCTATACATATAGGTGCCATCAAGATGTACCGTGACCTACTAGAAGTCTATTGGTGGATGGCATAAAGAAGGACATAGAAAATTTTGTGGCTAAGTGTCTGAATTTTCAACAGGTGAAGGTTGACCATCAAGGACCTGGAGGTGTGCTTCAAGACATTATTATCCCTACTTGGAAGTTGGAGAAAATCAATATGGACTTCATTACGGGGTTGCCTCGTACTCATCGACGGTATTACTCTATTTGGATCATTGTAGACAGTTTAACTAAAGCAGCTCATATTCTACTGATCAAAACTACCGATTCAGCGCAGGATTATGCTAACTTGTATATTTTGGAGCTAGTTCAGTTGTATGGAGTGCCCTTGTCCATCATATCAGATAGAGGTACTCAGTTTATCTCCCAGCTTTGGAGATTATTTCAGAAGGGACTTGATACTCAGGTCAAGCTTAGCACATTTTTTCACCCCCAAATAGACGGTCAAGCTGAACGGACCATTCAGACCCTTGAGGATATGTTGAGGGCGTGTGTGATTTATTTCAAGGGTAGTTAGGATGATCATTTACCTCTCATTGAATTTGCATATAACAACAGTTACCATTCCAGCATTCAAATGGCTCCGTTTTAGGCTCTTTATGGCAGAGATGGGGATTGCCTAATGGCTGGCTCGAAGTCGGTGAAGCTGCATTGATAGACTAGATTCAGTTCTTGAGACTTTGGTAAAGTTCAGCTTATAAGGGAAAGGTTGAAAACAGCTCAGAGTCGTCAAAAGTCCTATGCGGATGTGAGGAGAAAAAAACTTGAGTTTGAAGTTGATGATTGGGTTTTTCTGAAGGTATCTCCCATAAAGGGAGTGATGAGGTTCGGAAAGAAAGGAAAACTCAGTTCCCGTTATGTTGGCCCGTACCGAATTATGAGACGGGTTGCAAGGTAGCATATGAGTTGGAGTTGCCCCAGATTTGGCTTTAGTGCATCTAGTGTTTCATGTGTCGCTTTTGAAGAAATGCATGGGTGATCCAGCTTTGGTTGTCACGGTGGAGAGCATAAGTGTGAAGGATAGTCTTAGCTATGAGGAGGTTTCGGTGGAAATACTTGATCGTCCGGTTCAAAATCTAAGAAACAAAGAAGTATCTTTACTAAGGGTTTTGTGGAGGAATCAGCATGTTGAGGGAGCTACGTGGGAAGCCGAAGTAGATATGATGGCTAAATACCCGCATCTATTCCCTTACGGCTTAGTTTAAATTTGAGTTATCAGTTTCCTCCCAAGTACTCTATTCAGTTTCATGTTCAGATCATGTGCCCCTGTTTCTTTCATGTCAATGTATGTATGTGTGATTCATGAATTCAGTCTAGTCATGTAATTCAGTACGGGGTCAGTCACTTTGTTAGTTTTTAGCTTTAAATGTTCAGTATTTGGTATGACAGTTGCATTTCTCAGCTTTTCAGTATGTTCATCGACATTCGAGGACGAATGTTCCCAAGGGAGAGATATTGTAATACCTAGAATGCACTAAGATCAGACCTAAGGGTTGAAACGGGAAAAATAGAAATTTACGTACCAGGACACAGGACGAGTAGTCTAGTGACCTGTGATGTACACCACAATCCGTTAGGTGACTCGTGGAGTGGAGGAAAGTTGGTTGGATTTTGTGGATTGGGGGTTGACCACGAGACAAGCCACGACTCCTAGTCAGGGCAACGAGTAGTGGAGTCAGTCGTGGTTAGGAGCCGGCATGAAGGTATGAATTTTTGGCAGTGTTCATCATGACTTGGTCACTATGAGTTTTTGGGTACACCACAAGTCGTGGTGACAAGCAGAGGCATAGTTTCCAGTGTTGGCAATGGAAGTAGGCCACGAGTCGTCCAGTTCCTTGTTGGGACTGGCAATATGCTTTTTCCAGTGAATTTAGTAAGGGCTTTTTCGTAATTCCTGAGTTCCTAAGACCTAAACGATGTTGTTTTAAGCTCAGATAAGTGTGTTTTAAGAGGTTTTAGCTCATTCTAAACCTATCCCTCTCTATGCATAAAAGCCTAGAAGTTCCTAAGCGTGATCAAGCCCAGAAATTCATCAATTCTCCTTCAATTTCATTTGGGTATTCAAGAAGATTGAGAAATTAGAAGTGCCTAGGTATGTAGGGTTATGAATGGGTGTATCCATCCACTCCTATGCCTAATTCCCTCTCAAATTCATGAAAATTCTAGTTGATGAATCGATGGGGTTTTATCCCAACTTGTGAATTTTCTAAGTATCTACCATGGGTAAATTCTATTCATATTTATAATATTGAATTATGATTCATGGCCATGTTTTATAATGTTTTCAATTACAGATTCATGTTTTCAAAGTCTTACAATTTTGATGCCTAATTGTGAAAGTTCATAAAAGGTTGAGATTATGATATATCTTTTCAAGAATAATGAGATGTATATGATGAAAATATGATTTCGAATTTACCCATGTCTATATTCATGTTTTTGACTATCAAAGTTTAGTTCAAGTATGTTTAAGTTTGGGCAAGCCCATATGATCAAGTATGTTTCATGTTTTATCTCAAGTTCATGTTATCAACTTACCACGTGGATTTTGGAGTCTAGACTCCCACTCTTTTCAGCTTGTGGTATGGTCTGAGCCAAGGTTCCTCATGTTATGTTTTCAGATTATGCATGTATGATTATGATTCATCTTCGTCGCAAGACGATGGTTCAGCTTCATTGAAAAATGATGGAGAGCATATGCATGTTTTTGGGAGTAGTGTCGAGCACCGAGTAGGCAAAGGGTCAGTCAACCCTGTGCCTCAGAACTACGTGAAAATATGGGTATGATCAGATTATTTGGGACCACCCTTGTGAGCTTCCCCTGCCCCAAGGGGCCGCCTTCAGCTTGATATCGATATCATGGTATCGTCCTTAGCCCTGACAAGGCTTTGGATAGCTCTGCCCACATGAGCATAATAGTCGGGACCACGTATGCTCTATTGTTGTAATGTCGATTATATAATGAGTGTCCCATTGTTCCTCATGATTTCAGTTATGCATGTTCATCAGTCATGATATTATGTTTTAGTAGGTTTGACTCCAATGTTTAGTTTTACTTATAAATAATCAGTTTCAGCTTTGGGCCATTTGATTCAATTATGATATTCATTTATGTTTAAATCATGTTTTAAGATACTGGCATGCAAGCCCTACTCTAAGAATCTTATTATGAAATGTTTTATGATATGCATGATTTCTGATTTTTTTTCTTACTCTGTGGTTTTACTTATCTTGCATACTCGGTACATTCATGTAATACCTCGAAATCCCTAAGATCATACTCAATGGTTTAAATGGAGAAAATATGATTTTCTACACCAGGTCATAAGACGAGTCATCTGGTGACCCGTTGGGTGACCATGAGTCGTTAAGTGACACATGAGGAGGAGGTTGGACTTGGTTGAGTTTTTGGGATTTGGGGATGACCACGGATAAGACCACTAGTCACGGTCAGAACCACGAGTCGTCAGGTGGCCTGTGGTCAAGGGTGACTGAAGGATGAAGAGATTGGACAGTGCATCTAATGACTAGTCACCACGAGTCGTGATGACTAGTGTTGGCAAATTTCCAGAGCAGGTGATGACTTAATACCACGAGTCGTTGTGATGGGCACAAGTCATCCAGTCCCTCATGGGGACTGGCAGTGAGTATTTTTCTGCGAGTGTATTAAGGGTTTTTCCGTAATTCCTAAGTTTATTAGGCCTGTGTTTTAAGAGGGGTAAGTTCATTCTAATCCTATTTTCTTCCATGCATGCAAGTCAGAAGATCCTAAGGATGATCAAGCCTAGATTCATCAAGTTCTTCCCAAAATTTCCATTGGGCTTTCAAGAGGGTTGTACAATCAGATTTCCACAAGTATGTAGGGTTATGAATGGGTGTAATCATCCACACCCATGCCCAATCCCTCTTCAATTCATGAAATTCTAGTTGATGAATATATGGGGTTTTAACCCAACATGTGAATTTCCTAAGTATCAATCATAGGTATGATCTATGCATGTTTCTAATGTCGAATTATGACTAATGGGCATATTTTATTATATTTTCAAGTTTTATAAGTTATGATTCTCATCCATGAAAGTTGAGATCTATGACAAATGTATTCAAGCATGATGAGATGTGTATTATGAAAGTATGATTTCAAATTACCCATGTCCGTGTTCATGTTTTCGAATTATCAAGACTATGTCAAGCATGTTTAAGTATTGGGAAAGTATATATGATCAAGTATGTTTCATGATTTATCTAAACTTCATATTATTAGCTTACCACTTGGATTTTGGAGTCTAAATTCCCACCATTTTTAGCTTATGGGAAAGTTTGAGCCCAAGGCTCCTCATGTATGATTTCAGATTTATGCATGTATGTTATGAGTCAGCATCATCACTAGATGATGGTTCAGCTTCATAGAAAAATGATCGAGAGAATATGCATATTTTTGGGAGTAGTGTCTAGCACCGAGTAGGCTAAGTGTCAGTCAACCCTATGCCTCAGAACTATGTGACAATATAGGTATGTTCAGATTATTCGGGACCTACCTTGTGAACTTCACCTTCCCCCAAGGGGCCTTTAGCTTGATATCGATATCATTGTAGCATCCTTAGCCATGGAAAGGCTTTGGACGGCTCTGCCCACTTAAGTGTAATAGTCGGGACCACGTAAGCTCTATCGTGGTAATGTTGGTTATATGAAGAGTCTCCCATTGTTCCTCATGATTTCGGTTATGCATGTTCATCATTCATAACATTATGTTTTCAGAAGGTTTGATCCAATGTTCAGTTTTTCTTATGATTATCAGTTTTCAGCGTTGAGTCATTCAATGCAGTTACTATGTTAAGTTATATTTAGATCATTATTTCAGAAATAGCATGCAAGCCTTACTCTCAGAATCTTATATTGATTATGTTAGCATGATATGCATGATTTATGATTTTACTTTGCATTTTTACTTACCTTACATACTCGGTACATTCCACGTACTGACCATATACTCTATACTATATCGTTTCATGATACAGGCTCAGTCCTGCCATTAGCCAGACTCCCAGTATTAGCATCTTCCAGTCTCAGTTGTTGAGTCATCATCTTATGAGGGGCCTTTATTAATTACAGTTATTATTTTTAGTTTAAGACTATAATGAGTTATTTGGGGTCTTGTCCCATCAAGTCGTCAGTAGTAGAGGCTTTTCAAACATAGCATGTATTCAGTTTCAGCCTTGTGTTTTGTATTCAGATGTTATGATATTTTCAGACTTCCGCTTTATTATATATGTTAGACTTCCTCTTGAATATGTTGGATGTAGATGTCATGGGTCAACTTGGAGCCTCTCGGGGTTCTTTGTCCCTTGTCTCATCCGGGCCTATGTTCAGGTCGTGACAAACTTGGTATCAGAGCATTAGGTTTTAAAGTGTCTTAGGGTGTCTGAAAACCGTGTTAAGTAGAGTCTTCTTCATAGGTATGAAGTGCGCCACACTTATGAGAAGAGGCTAAGAAACATTTAGGAAATATTCCCTTCTTTCATGATCTAAGTCGTGCAATGAATGTCTCTATCCTTCTAACTCGCGCTACATGCATTTGCAGAATCATGCCTCCTCACCGAGTTAATGGAAGAAAATATGAGAATGGAGATGGCCATGAGAATGGCAATGAGGATGGGCCCCAGCAGGCCCAAGCATCCCATAAGGGTCATGTACCCCAGCAGGTTGCCCACGCCAAGTTCAGGGCATCCATTCAGATGCTAGCTTAGGCTTTGACCACCCAAGTTAATCAACAGGCTGTAGCACATGCCCCTCAAAATAGGAATGTGGCGGAGGCAAGAGTCAGAGATTTTCTAAGGATGAACCCTCTAGAGTTTTTTGGGTCAAAGGTGGACGATGATCCACATGAGTGTATTGATGAGGTTCTAAAGATCACCTACATCATGGGGGTGACTGGGAGGAGTGCACTGATCTAGCCTAGTATCAGTTGAAAGGGGTTGCGCACATTTGGCTCAAGCAATGGAAGGATAGTAGGGCAGTTGGAGCAGGCCCTATTGGTTGGGATGATTTTCATGCTGCATTTATGGATCGGTTCTTCCCTCGTGAGATGAGGGATATTAAAGCAGTCGACTTTGTGAACTTGAAGCAAGGAAAGATGACAGTTCAGGAATACGCCTTGGAGTTCAATTGCCTATCCAAGTATCCACCTGAGATGGTGACAGATCAGAGAGCCCGAGTGAGTCGGTTTGTGCATGGGATAGCAGACTACTTAGACAAAGAGTGTAAGTCTAATTTAATATAACATCATAATAACATCCGAAGCTAATGCATACATAATTCTGAAAAGCCTCTAGTATAGACAAGTTGATGGGACAAACCCCCAACTAACTCAACAATATTGAAATTGAAATATGACATGAAGCTGAAAGTCTAGTCCTTGAAAGATGAGGAATCACCAATCACGCAGGTGCTAACTCTGATAAGCGACTACAAGTGGGGCTGAACCTGAGAATCGGAGCCTGCATCATGAAATGATGCATCACAAAAAGTATGGGGTCAGTAAGTGGAATGTACCGAGCATGCAAGGTAAGTAAAATTGCTTAAACAAAGTAAACCTTTTAAAACATTCATATCATATCATAATCTTTCAAGTATAATTAGAAGGGCTACATGAATTCATTCTGAAATCGAAATCTTATCATGACATGAACATGCTTAGCTTTACAACATCATGACTGACTCAAATGACTCAAAGCTGAACATAACATTTATATCAAATGCTAAACATTGAGTCAAACCTTACTTTTAGAACATGCATGAATAAGGTAATCATCATGAGTAATGAATATGCAAATCTTAATGATATAGAAAGTGGGAGACTCGTCACTTAACCGACATACCATGATAGAGCTTACATGGTCCCAACTATCACACCAAAGTAGGTAGAGCCATCCATAACCTTTCCAGAGCGATGGATGATACCATGATATCGATATCAAGCTTAAGGGCCAATCGGGTCGGGGATAGCTCACAAAGGAAGTCCTAATAATATAATAGTATCAACCTACGTTGATGCGTAGTTCTGGGGCATAGGGTGATCGATCCTTAACCCGCTCAGTGCTAGACTCTTCTCCCAAAAACATGCAATGCTCTACATCGTATATAACAAAGCTCAACATCATCTAATGATGAAGCTCAACATTGTATTCATTCATAACTCAACATCATAAGAAACAAATCTCAACATTGTCTATTGACAAAGCTCATTAATGAAATCATGCATAGACTCAACATCATATGAAAATGAAGCTCAACGTTGTCCTTTGACAAAGCTCAATAATGACACACATCTCAATTATGAATTCATACATATGAGAAGCTTTATTTCGAAACATACCACAAGCTCAATCATAGGTGGGATCATCTACCCCAAATCATGTGCTAAGCTGCATGTAGAAATATTTAACCAACATACCAAAAGCTAGAATTTATGAAAAATCGGGAAAAACATCACTTCAAACAATGTGGTAAGCTTATGTCGGGAAAATCATCACGTTTAAATCAACATGCGGGCATTGCCCAAAGCTTTATCAAACTAGGATCTACTCATTTCATTTTGAAAACAACATCATAATCATGGGTAGCTTAAGAAACATGTTTTTCATCATCAAATCTCAACATCATCATGCATTCATCATCATTCACTACTTTTATGAACTTCTCATCCATGGGCATTTTAGATTCAAGATTTGGAAAAC
>JACEIK010000892.1:218393-229978 GCA_018107945.1 Datura stramonium
GAAGAAGGATATTTTAAATCATTTTTAATAAAATAAAAGGATCATTTTTTCGTTTAATTAATTGATTTATCAAAATTTCTTATTTAACAAACGGCAAAAGAGGCCCCTAAAAACTCTAAATTGAAGCCCCAACCAGAAACCAGCGGCAAAGATCCTCAGCTCTAATTAATAAAACCCTAAACCCTTCCTCCCCCATTATTATTTGGAGTTGAAGTTTCACTTTTGCTTTTCCGGCGAAGTACATCGAGAAAATGTCGGAGTTGGATTTGGACTTCGACGGTCCAAGTAAAGTCCCGAGCAGGCAAGCCCGTTTTGCTCCCAAAAACTCTAAATTGAAGCCCCAACCAGAAACCAAACCCAAAAGTGAACCACTGCGATCATCTGATTCGGATATTTCGACTAAAAAGCAAGAATTGAGTTCACAACCCCCACTAAGAGATCATCTAGCGGAAAGCGGAGTGAAAACGGTTAAGGACGACGTTCCATTGGAAGGAGAGTTTACGGAAAACGACCCGGCAGAAGAACATGTCGCGATGGAAACTGACAGTGATCAAGATGAAATTGTTCGTGAAATTGATGTGTGTTTTACCCCTTCCTTTGATCCTAGTAATCAGGTAGATTTTTCTCTATCCAAGTAACGTTTTTTTATTTGTTGAATATGCAATTTTTTCTGTTTGTGAAGTATAATTTGCTTTTCTTTGTCAGCTATATGTGTTTCAATATCCATTGAGGCCCGTATGGCGTCCCTATGAATTGGATGGAAGATGCCAAGAGGTGAGTTACAGCTACTTTTAATGTTTTCATCTGGTGAACAAATTGGTCATTTTTTAATATGCGAGATAAATCATTAGCATCAAATATCAAATTGAAATGTGATGCTAAAGGCAAGAACGGATTGACTGGTTTTAAATGACCAGTTTGGATGTCTGAATTCATTTTTTTAAATATATTTGCAGGTGAGGTTGAGATCTTCAACTGCAGAAATGGAGGTTGATTTGGCAATAGATGTTGATTCTAAAAATTTTGACAGAGACTCTGTCCATGCAGCAACAATGAAAAAGCAGGTTCTTTGAGATATATGGAAACTAGACTTTTAATATATTTTCTCTTCTTAAATTGCAACAGAGACAAAAAGGAAACTAGGTGATTTCTTTTCATGTGTGTAGGCCTTTGTGGGCAGGTAGAGTTACCTGGTACATTTGTTGTTAGTTGGTGGGAGGTAGCATGTACCCAATATAATAGTCCGTGTGTTTTTAAAAAAAGTTACACTGTACACGCATGAGAGTGCGCGCACATACACATATTCTTTCTTTCCCCTAGTTCCGATCATAAAATTATTAGGGATAGGCTTAGTGCTGCTAGTGATTGGCTGCTAAGATCAGTTTTTCTCCCTTTCTAAAAAAGTAAAATCCACCTTGTGGTGCCATGGCATTTGGCTTTCATCAAACTATGTATGTATGTGCAGACACTAGCTGAATGGATATACTACATATCCACCTTTAATCAATCTATTCTGTGGAAATAATTATGGATGTTTCTGAATGAGGGCTTTATGTAGTGAGTGATCACAACAAAATATTGTAGTATTGGTAGTTTATTAATATTGTTACAAACTATTAGGTGTATGCTTGTGCGAAGGAATCACAAGGACGGAGTAAAGACTATCCAAAATGAAATAACCATATGCAAATTTGACTGGATATATGGTGTGGGAAGTTAACAATTAACTTTAAGTCTTAATAGAGATGTTTCCTCGGCTATACTACATACAAAAATGTGAATATGACAAATAAGGAGCAAGGAGGTGATAATGGAAGATTTACTCGAGAAGACATTTGGCGCATTTAGAAATGTAATTTCACATGACAAATCTAGGATTAGATACAAAAGTAACAACCTCCTCAATAGATTTACAATTGTGAAATATCTGAAGTCAGTGATGGAATGATATGGACGAAGTAGGTAGGAATTGTTCATTAGATAGGTCTTGCTAAATATGTTTGTTGGACATTGATACAAGACCTATTTTATGGGGAAAGACAAAAAGCACAAAAGAGACTGTTTCTTTACCTAGTGCTCAACTGTTCATTCTATATCAAATAACTCTTAAGGAGGGAGGGGGGATAAGTAGTGATCATTTTCTGTTGCATGCAACTGCGGGAGGACATTGATTGGCTGGTTAGAGGAACTAACTATAATAGCCCAAGACAATGGTCTGCTCTTACCTTGGTGGTTTTCTTTAGGGATCATGGAGTCATCTATTCTGTATATAATGTTTCTGGGGTATTGACTAAATGGTGGCGGAGGCCTTGTCCAGTTGGAAAATGATCAATATCAAGAGTGGGGTGGGGAATTTCGGGCGTTGGACCATGGTGCAAATTTTGAATGACTCGGAAAGAGAGGACCAAGAGAATTTTTTTTACAAAGCACATGTAGAGGATTAGAACTCATTGTTCCAGTTGTATTTCTGGTCTAAAGAAGATATTCCCTGGAATATTAATGCTGTAACAGATTATAGATTCTTTTGGGACCATCTTGGTACAACATTCGTGAAATGATTTTTATATTTTCTTGAGATCCTACCTTAATCACTTTCTCGTCATATGTAGATCCTAAAGATTGTTTCTATACTTGTTGAAATTGTTTCCACCCTTCATTTCTATAAATTATTTATTGGATTCCGATGTTATCTGCTTCCATGCATCTTTTGACCTTCAACTTTGGTGGCTCTATGTATTTTTTGCTTTCCATGTTAACGAAATGGCTTGACTTCCGCTGATACTATCATTCTTATTATGTGTCTCTCCATTTCTCTACCTTAAAAATTCCTTTTGTAATACCATCTGTTTTGGATACTCCTTGCTCTTCTGATATTATTTTCTTCCATGTATCTTTTGACCTTCAATTTTGGTGTCTCTAGATTTTTTGCCTTCCATGTTAATGAAATGGCTTGACTGCCGCTGATATCTGATCTTTCTTATTATTTGTCTCTCTATTTCTCCATCTTAAATTCCATTTGTGATGCCATCTGTTTTGGGCATACTCCTTGCTCTTATGGATGTGTGGATACAGACAGAGGCTGACCCATGTGGAACATAGGTGGACCATGTTGAACTCGATTAAAATTCTGTATATATAGGTGTATATACCTTATGAATCGAGTATATATTTGATTGTGCACCCTGATTCACAAAAGCGAATAGGGGCACTGTTTGCGCTTAAGCTCTGCGTTTCTGATTGATGACCTCTGTTCGATTCCTATCTCTAGAATATCCTTATAATATATTTGTTTTTGAATAATGAAGAGGGACCTATCAATGTTAGAATCACATATTAGGATTCAAGTGTTCAGTTTCGTTTTCTTTAAGCCTCAATTTTCTTAACAAAAGAGGTTCGAAAATTTGCAAAAGAAATGTCACATCCCAAATGCCCCCTTGACGTGACTAACACTTGCTAACATTACCTGCCGGAGCGAGCCAGTTTTTTCTTTCACTTACTCATTTATGTAAGCATTTATATAAGCACTGAAAGCAAATACATGCAAGTCTAAATTCATTAATAATCATTAAGTAGAGAATAGTAATTCAACGAATCTATAGTCAACCTATGAAATTTAATGATCACTCAAATACTAATTCTCTAGCCCAAATCCCACAATAAGACCATGGAGCATCTAATAAAGTTACACGAGTTAGCTGTCGCGCATGCGAACCCAAGAAAGAAATTATATGCTATGAAATAGATAGAGCTGAAACGACAGCCTCCATGAACAATGTGATGTCTTATCTCAGCCACAAAATCTACGCAAATGGACTTTTCAGCCATTAATCTCTTCCTTCGCAACAGTATCTGCATAGACATGCAGGTAAGGATTTAGCTATATATAATATAACCCAGTAAGATCCTTGAGCCGCTACTTTAGATACTCCTAGAGCAAGTGTTAGAAAAATACAAACACACCACAAGCACGAGAATATTTTTACACAGGCATTATATCATAAATATCTTTCCGATAAGGTTTAAGCAATTATTTATCTAGAATACTATATACCTCAACACATTTTATGCTAAGGGCTTGTCAAAAATGGCAGAGCAATTAATCAACACCACGAGTCCACGATAGCATACCCAGTGCTCCAACTATATTCGGAAGCATACACATTGTCCAGTATTGTCAAGAATCATACACAATGGCCAAAACTGTCAAGAAGCGTACACAATGCCAGTGATATCAAGAAGCATACTCAATATCTCAACCTTATGGCTCACAGTCATATCACTTCTGAAACAATTTTATAAAGAAAGTTTTAGTATCCTTGAACATAAAGTATATTCTGCTGGCTTGAAGACCGTTGATTCTGCCAAGCACATGCTCGTCCCAACACATGGACGGAACAGACAAAACACATTTTTAAAAATGGATTTGAAAAGCTAGCACCCAAAGCTTAAAATCTCACTTACCTAGAATTCTCAACTCAAGCACGCTTTTCAATAATTCAGAACATGCTCTTGGGTCTCTAGATCACCTCAAACTACACAAATATGGATTTAGAATGGTCAAATATTCTTCGGTAGATGTTTTCTTAATTTTTAACAAAAGTCAAATTTGCGGTCAAAGGTTTGGCACAAAAAGTCAACTCTGATAAACGGGACAAAATTTTCGAACCATGACCACAAACATATTCTTCTGAACGACAGGATTCTAGAACACTAATCAAAATCGAATTTTGATAGCATTTGCCCTTTCAAATTGAAGATTTGGGTTGAAGAACCCTAGGGTTAAAACTTTCTAAATTCTTCAAAATTTCTGCATGTTTCTGCCCTAATACTTTCTTATAATTGCATAATAAACTCAAGTAAAGGATTATGATTATTACTTTAATGATTTGGGTAGAAAATTTCTATTTTTCTCCTCTTTTTCACTCTTCTTCTCCCTGTCTTTTCTTTTCTTCTGCTGATTCTCTTTCTTTGAGCTTCTGCCATTTCTGTTTCTGCTTTACAGTAGTGTGCCCTGCCCCCTTTCATATTAAATCATTCTCTCTCTTTTTTTTAAACCCTCAATTCATTTTTTCTTTTATTTTGGTTAAATTACAAAATTACCCTTAATTAAAAATTAGGTTATTACAAGAAATTTCTAGAGCGAGTGCCGATCCTATACCCTTAGAGCAACTGAGGTGGACCACCAAAACAAGAATACACGTTGTCAAGTTTTATCATTTTTTGCTTAATATATCCACTTCTTCATATATGATACATATAACGTACATATTTAGTTAAATTTTCCAATCAAGTGGTGTCACGTCAACATGCATTCGCTCCGACTTGTTTGCCTTTTTATTTATCTGCCGCCGCTGCAACAATAGAAGGAAAATTCTCATCCATGAAGCATATCAAAAATGAATTGTGTTCTAATATTAGTGATGCTTTTAAAATGGTTGTTTAGTTTGTTACATTCAAAAGAACATATTTGTAAATGTAAGAAATGATAGCATCATTAACCGTTTTCAGTAGGGTTGGGCATAAAATTCAAAAAACCGGACCAAACCGAAATAATCCGGTTCTTTGGTTCGGTTTCGGTATTAATTATTTTAAAATTTCGGTATTCGGTTCGGTTCTCCGTTATAAGGTCCCAGTTCTTTGGTTAAATCTTTAGAAAACTAGTCCTGCATATACGAAATGCCCCCTATAGCTTCTTTTGCAACAACTGCTGTCCGATATCTCAAGCACATCACATTTATTGCTTCATGTCTCCTGCTCTCGCCACACTGATCTCAGTATAAAGGTAAAAAAGGCCATAGAGATTTATTGGCAGAGATAGTAGGAGTAATTTATCAGAGCCGCTATGCAGTTTGGTGAAATATTAATTGTCTGAACGCTTAAAAATATCTTCAGTTGCTTTTGTGTGATATTTGTAATTCTAGACCTGTCAAAATTGGGAGTAGATGATTTCTCAAAATGATGAAATATGAATGTCATCAAATAGGATTATATGCACTTTTAATGTGAGGACATGGAAGTACTATGTGTGTGTGTGTATATATACGCACACACACTTTTAATTTTTTTTCCTAGTTTAGTGTGCTCTCCAATAATCCAAACTTACAAAAATAAGCTACTCAAGCTACTGTTTCATGAAGATGCTACAACAATATACCCAGTATAATCCCACAAGCGGGGTCTGGGAGGGTGTGGGGTGTGCACAAACCTTACCCTACCTTGTGTAGGGTAAGGAGGTTTTTTCTGATAAATGATAGTATATGATCAAGGCTAGCATGCATGCAGAAGAGTTTTCAGGTTTGTTCTAGTGGTGTCATGGGTTCTATCTCAAGGATCCTATATGCTCATCTCAAGTATCTTTAGAGATTTTTCCCATTTTGACGTTTTTATTAGAATCAAAATTAGGAAACTTGAATCAACCACATACCGAAACGAACCGAATTTGGTATTCAATATGCACCACTGAAGAACCGAAAATGGAACGCCCACCCATAGCTTTTAGTATATGAAAGTGCACTGAAGTCAAGTATGAATGGTTGGTTTACTTTCGTTATATTACTACTAAATTAATGTATTCGATCATTTTGAAGTTTATACATTGCGCATAACTTGTCATATGAATTAAGTTTTAAGAAAGTTGCACGTCAAACTTAGTAACTAGTAAATGGCATGACTATGCCAAAAATAGTGGTGCCCCACCACCTTCAAATCCTGCGTCCGCCTCTGTATACTGATATATATTTCAGCTTCATTGTTGTAACTTGTTGTTAGGTGTGGTTCAGGAGGTTTTATTGCAAAATTCGACATTTAGTTTCTGGAAATTCTGCACTTGATATTTGTTCCCTTAGCAGGAATTACAGTTCTAATTGTTTTACCCAGAGTCTGATTGTTTCTGAATTTCCAGACTCTTTCTACATCTTGGATGCCATTACCAACTTGCACCTCTGGCTATGCTGTGGGGATCCTCATTGGTGATAAGGTAAACAATTCGTTGTTGATGGCTTAACTGCATATTTAACTTCTAGTCTTGTGTAGTTCTGATTGACTAAGTTAGTCTTCCACAGGTTTTGTATTTGCTTATACGTGTTCAGCTTTTGTCCCATTCTTTTTCAAGAACTAATTAGGACCATAACAATTTGGGGTTGCTACTCTCAACTTCAAATGTTATCAAGTCAATTTTTAATCATCTCCAATTTCAAGCAAATTATTCACTGTCAAATCTAACTCTGCAGTTATCTATGCAGTTGGGAACTGTTATAGATCTTCTGGCTCTCGTATTTATCCGAAGTTCTGCCACTAGTATAAAAAATTATCAAGTCCCTCTAGTTATATTTGCTGTTTCTTATATACATTGGTCTGAGAAACTTCAACTAACATTTCTAAGTTTGCTGATAGCGATTTGAATCTCATTGCTGCAGTCAAAAGAAAAAATATCAATGCTTATTAATGTTCTCCATAGTCACGCTCTTGCTTACTGTTTGTTATGCAGTTACACCTCCATCCTGTTCATGCAGTTGTACAGCTCCGACCATCACAGCAGCATCTTAAGGAAAGTGAGTTGAAGAAGAACATTACCACCAGCAATGATGAAAAAAGTGTTGAAAACGAAGACGTCAAGGAGAAAAAGCCTGTGGGCCCATCAAAGAAGCAGGTTCATGTCATGTTTTGCTCTTTGATGCCAGCTCCTAAGCTCAACTTGTATGGACCTTCTATATGACTACTTTTCTTGTGATATTATGGTACAGATCAGTGGCTAGCACTTTTATATCATATGTTAAGGACTTTTTGGTTCCTGATTTACTAGGTTTGGCACATTTTAAAATAAATAATGATAAAGGGAATGCCTAAAGATTGGTCTTCTGTTGTTAAGCACTCTGCTATTTTCAAGACTTCTTTCTAGTATGGTAAACTCCACAGTCAAAACCCCCTTACCAGGAGTCCAGTACCTGCCTTTCCACTTTGCCTCACTGGTGACTCGAGTCAACCCCAATCTATTGGTTGAGGTGGCTGATCTCTTTCAACTAGGCTATCTCTCCCCTGATGCTGGTCAAACTTTTCGTAAAAGTGCTTTACCTTTCCTTTGATTTATTCTTGAAACATATACCTTCTGTGCAGAGCAAACCACCTGGGAACAACAAGGATATTGGAGAGGTATGAACACCTGTGAACATGTACTGACAAAATTTCTGCTTTTCAGTATCTGCTAATAACTCTCCATATTGTTCTTAGCTTTTGTGTCCGCTGATTTTTCATCTACTATGGGTTGGATTGATGTTTCTGTTGCGTGTTTTCTATTATAGTTGATCAGGAGCATTTAGCTTTCTCCATGTAGTTGCCAATATCATTTCAAACAGTTTTACTAATGCAGATCCTTTTGAAGTTATTGATATCTATTTCATTTCCTGTTTTAGCTTTGGTTACATCTAAAATACAACGGAGCTAGGAGTGACATTTCAGCCGGATATCTGCAGAAAATGGCCATGGAGGAAGGATCCCCAGTACCATTTTCAATGAGTCCGTATGTGTCTGCTAATATGTTTGATTTTTCTTCGCTCGAACGATATATTTTTTACAAACTGCTTTTGTTCAGGAAAATTAGAAGAAGCATTTTTCCTGCCTCAAAACATACACTTATCTACTCCAATGTTGTCAAAGGCGCGCTTAAAGCGCCCTTAAGCCCTGAAGTGAGGCTCAAAACACCTTGAGCGCTTCGCCTCGCTTAATGTGCACTTTAGTGTCATCATCAAGGCTCTAAGACAAACTTTCCTTGCAAATGAGCGTTTTTTTTTAGGAGGCGACACTAAACAATCGATATTTCATTTTATCCCCAAAAAAATTCAATCTATTTGTCCATATATTTGTTATTCATAGTTGTAATTATTAGTCTTGGACTAAACATTTATATATATTTGTATGTTTTCTCCATTTGCGCCTTTTCTCATTAAAGCGCATGCTTTATTTGTGTTTTGCACTTAAAGCTCCAACGGACCTTAGAGCTTTTTTTGCTTTTTGTTTTTGATGACACATTCTACTCTCATTTTTTTTTTATTAAGTAAGGGTAATTCACTAAAAAGCACCCAAAAGATGCAAAGCAAAAATTACAAGAGATGGTGATAGTGCCTGCTCATAAACACAGAATAACTGTTCTATCACTAAGGAGTAGACAACAATAACAACAACATATCCAGTGCAGTCGAAAAATTGAAAGCAACTTGTTACAATGGCCTGATTGAGCCAATTAAACAAATTCAGTAACCATTTTGCTTTGAGTACATGAGTCGGAGTTGAAAATCCAAAAACATCTATGGTTCTGTTCATTCCAGATGCACCAAAAAATAGCAGTAGGTACCATTTCCCAAACCCTTTTGATGGATTTTCCAACTTTCCATGAACACCAGCTTTTATATGCTTCTTGATGGTGTTAAGCTTGACCCAGGTTAGTCTAAGAATAGAAAAGGACATGCTCGAAATATCATATGCTACAGAACAATGCAAGAGAGGGAGATAGTGTCTATCACTAAGGAGCAGACAACAACAGCAACAACAACAACATACCCAGTGTAGTCCACAAATTGAACTCAACTAGTTACACGGACTTGATTGAGCTAACTAAACAAATTTGGTAAGCATGTTGCTTTGAGTACACGAGTAGGAATTGAAAAACCATCAGAACATCTATAATTCTATTCATTCCAGATGCACCAAAAAATAGCATCAGGTACCATTTCCCATACCTTTTTGATGGATTTTCCAACTTTCCATGAACACAAGCTTTTGTATGCTTCTTGATGCAGTTAGGCCTTACCCCAGGTAGTCCAAGAATAGAAAAGAACATGCTCCAAATATCATATGCTACAGAATAATGCAAGAGAGGGAGATAGTGCCGACTCATAGACATAAAAAACCATTCTATCACTAAGGAGCAGACGACAACAACATATCCAGTGTAGTCCAAAAATTGATGAAATCCCTTCAAAACATCTATAACTCTGTTCATTCCAGGTGCACCAAAAAATAGCAACAGTTACCATTTCCCAAACCTTTTTGATGGATTTTTCCAACTTTCCATGAACACCGGCTTTATGTTTCTTGATGCAGTTAGCTTGACCCCAGGTTAGTCCAAGAATAGAGAAGAACATGCTCCAAATATCATATGCTACAGAACAATGCAAAAAAGGATGTTCTAACACTTTCAGAATCCAAATTGCACATCTACAGTCAATTTTATTCTCATACCAGTTCCTTTTCTGCTAATTTGATACACAGGGTTGATTATCTGAACGCTTTTTGTCCTGGAAGACCAGCTGACACTGACAGATTCAGAAATCTTAGAACAAGGTACTGCAGCCACTCTAATTGGTCCTTCACATCTATTGTTTTGACATTGAAAGGTTTGGAGGTGCTGCTAAGGACAAAAACAAATTTTTATTCATATCTATGATCATAGAGCTGTTTTTTTCTTTGCTATGTGGTGTTTATCATCCTCTAGTATTGCTGGACCATTCCACTTTGCTGCATATTATCTTCTTTTTTTCATAGACATTGTAAATTATTGTAATCTATTTCCTTATTTCCCGCTTACATTTTCTTTATTTAACCACTTTTTGCTTTCTGTACAATGTTGAGTAGAGGGTTGTGAACTTGTGACGATCTTTGATTACTTGTTCATAATCTAGTTTTTAGTTAGCAATTGACTTGACTTTGGATGATGGACTGGTAATTTCCTACAATGTCAGAGATTTGATTCACATAGTAACTTAAGCGTCGCAGCATCGGTGGATGTAATTCTCATCGACTAAATGGGTACATCAAACTGGAAAGAAAATCCTTTTTCTGAGCTGGGAAAAAATCTCTCTTAAAGAGGGGCAGGAATGCTTCTGCTGGCTTGGTATCGGTGGAGAAGGGAGAATTTCACCAACAGAATCAAGTTCAACAAAATATTGTGGAGGGGATTTCTAAGAATGCAGAATTGGGAGGTTTTGCTAATCTTTGGCGATGTGTGAAGTTGGAGGAAATAATATTTGGGGGAAAATTTGGAGAGAATGTAAACACAAGAAAAGATCGGAGGCTATTAGTCGCTCAAAGAATCTCTAAGGGTTAGCTAATCTTTGGCAAATGGTGTAGAAACAGTCTAGACTCTGAATTCTCTCGGTGGTACTGTGTCTGTCAGATTCAAAAAGTGGAAAAAAAATATCCGGTCTACTAGGGCTGTGAGGGTTTTGATACTAACACCATGAAATGGTAGGCTAAGCCGGAAAAAGAGAACTCAGACTTGAATTTCAAGACACAATTAAATCGTACATTTTACTGAAGAAAATTGAATCAAGACAATAAAATAATAAAAAAGTTATATGTAAATTGTAAACATAAAATAACTGTAAACACAAACAACTATATGATCAAATCAAAGCAGATAGACGTCCTGACTTTGAGTTTCACCGACACCATTATCCAAAAAAATTCCACGTGCTTGACCCATGAAAAAGAGTCAGGCCTGCACGTTAGGAGTGTGTTATAGGCATGATGAAATAAATAAAAGTATGCTCTCTAAATAGCTTAAACTTTTAGATGAGGTGTTCACTCACTCC
>JACEIK010000892.1:230089-242412 GCA_018107945.1 Datura stramonium
CTTGGTTTTTCATTATAGTAAATATGAGCAGTACGAAATGCAAGGATACATTATGCTTCGCTTTTGCCAGAGAACCTAGTTTGCCAGAAAGTGACTTTTATTCTTGATGTTTCAGCAATGAAATAAAAAAGAAAACATGGTCTTGCTTCTTTCTAATTTAGGAGTAATTGGCAGATCTACAAAACTCTTCAGCAGTTTTAACTTTTATGTAATAATCTTATTTCCATTTTCATCACTTCTTGAGGACCAGAACGTGAGTGGACTGTTATTCCAAATTATGCAGTTGGATACATTTTCATCATGTTACTTAGCCAAACTTGCACCTCTCTTGTCATCTTATCCTTGGTGTTCCAACCTTTGTCATCTATCAAATTGATTTCTTTTCCTAAAAGAATTTTCTCCTTAATAGCCAGTTGTTAAAGTTGATCCCTTGGAATTAATTATTATTGGCTGGTGTGACTTATATTCGTTGTGGGTGTGCTGATAGTTAAACATAAATATGCAGCCAATGACTTGAATGGCTTCTGTTTGTGATTCTACTGTTGTCTTTCTCTAGCCAGAAATTTGCTGTTTCTTCCTTTTAGTATCCCAGTCATGTGATTAGGTAGCAGTTCTTGATATGCCATGTTTCTCAACTCTCCTAAAATAACATTCTTTCCAAATGGATGGTTTTCAGGTTGTCTCAATTACCTCTTGAAGAACGTGTTAGAACTTGGCTTCTCGAGGTTTGTACCCACTATTTGGATTGTGCGCTGCTTGTATTTGTTATTCCTGCAAGGCTGCAATAAAGTTCGTTTACATGGACCCATGGTCCTTATCACTCGTAAAGGCAGCACATTTCTAAATCTGAGTTCTTTTTGCAACAGGGACCTCCAATTCATCGTTTTGATGCTCTAATGCACCTAGCGCCAGATAATCCTGTTGATGAGATTTTGAGAGTCCTCCAAAGATATGCACAATTAGTTCAAGGATTGTGGGTTCCAAAAAGTTCATTGGTTTATGGAACAAATAATGGAGTTGAAGTTTTAGCGAGGGATTTTGTTCTTTATGAGTTTACCAAGAGTACCTTGATTAAGAAGTCAGTTTTTGGCAGGAGGCCTGAATTCCTTAAAGCTGCGACACCAGCACTAAAATCATTAGCTGTCGAGAGGCCTGACCTGAATGATTGGAAGCTCAAAGAGCATCCTGACAAGAAATTTGAAAATCTTTATGGTAATATTGTGAGAGAGCAGCAAGCTACCTGGGAGTGCGTGGGGAAACAGATCAATGATATTTTGCCTGGAGGAAGAAACAGGCCTAGTATGAAGAATCCTTTAAGCGCGAAGGCCAATATTCCTGCATTAGCAAGTGGTGATAAACCTACTCCTAGCTCACTTTTGAGAACATCTATATCAGAAGAAATTCGAGAAGCTTTACCAAAGGCGGTTCAAAATGTTTTTAGAATCCATAAGGTTTGCAGGTGAGATCTCTGAAGATGACTTGTGAACTTTCGGCCTTTATTGTTTATTATCTTGTGAATAGTGATTTAAGGTATTTATCTTAGTTACAAATTATTAGAGCTGAGAATAAATGCAGAAACTTGGGTCAAACAGGTGGTTTTATTGATCTTGGTTTGATTGATCAACAAATTTACAATCATGTCCCGGCTTTTTAAAATTGCTATGCTCCCTCCAACTTCTGCCACCTGTTGTCGTCCCTCTGTTTTTGGTTCAAGAACCGTCCACTCCTCACTGTCCTTCCCTCAAAATCTTGTCTCCCTAATCATGTCACCTTTTTATGGCTTTTGATATTATGTTTTCGATCTTAAGGAATGGGTAAATAGGTGATTTTTTAATCTCTCCTGTAAGTCAATTACCTCTTTACTTAATTATTCCTGATTTCACCCTTCCTCTATTTTTGATTGTTTCATCCTTATCTTTTGGTGAAGAAAGAGAATTTTATAGATGGCATCAAGAAGATGCCGAGGTTAAAAAAGTAGTAAATGCACAAAAGTCGGAAGGTTATCAGCCATAGCTACAAAATGTAAGCTAATGCTAAAGAGCTGATGAAGTCCAAAAAATTAATAGGACAATTTACAGGGAGAGATTCTGCCAACTGAAGAACCATGAAAGACATTAAGCCTTGAGAGTACAAGTGGGTGTTGAAATCCCATCCAAACATCTGCGATTCCTTCCTGTCCAGACACACCAAAAGATACAGGCTGGAATCATCTGCCAGATTTTCCTGATGGACTTATCAACTTTCCATTGAGACATAGGCATCTTTTATGCTCTGTGGCATAATCCATTTGAGACCAAAATACAGAGAATCATGCCCCAAATATCTGTGGCAACTGAGCAGTGTAGGGAAAGATGTCTATTGGATTCTGAATTGTTGAGGCACATGAAGCATCTATTGACTGACTGAGTTTTCCTTCTGTTTAGATTATCCTGTGTAAGGCTATCCAGCTGAAACATATAATCTTTTTTTTTTTTTNGGGGGTTAGCTTTGTTTTCCAGATATATTTCTAGGGCCATCTGTCAGTTATCTCATTGGAGGAGCATAGGGGAGAGTAGCCTTCTTTCACTGAATAGGGACCACCCTTCCCTTTCAGGCTGTCAGTGATATCTGGCTTGACAGAGTGTTCTTCCAATTTGGACCATAACTCCATAAGGTGTGGCAATTCCCAGTCTTGAATATTCCTCCTGATTGTTTCATCACGAGTATGACTAGTCTTCTAAAAGGATGATATGGTTTAGTTATAGGACATTTCTCTTTGCTTTGGAATATTTTAATACATTTGAGCAGCGGTAATCCATTGTCCCGCAGAGTCCTGTTCATATTGACTTCTTGTTAGTTAAGGTGAGTTGTGCAAGTATTTAGGTCGAAATTGTCCATCCCAAGATTTATGCTTTGTCTTTCTGGGATATTATATATCTACTTTACTTTTCTAGAATGGCAATGGATAATTAGAATATATTACATTGTCTTTTACCTGTGCCCCTCATCTGTCTGAGATTTAGAAGGAACAGAGTATTTTTGTTGTTCAAGAAAAAAATGTGCGTGGCTTGTTTTAGTTACATGATTTCCTCCATATAAATTTGTGGTCCCTAAATTGAGAATCCAAACCTACTTTTTGCCAGTTTACCGCAAATCTTAGCAGGTCTGCGAGCAATGGCACTTTCTAAGTCATTTGATCCAAAGGAACCTCCAAAGAAAGCTTTAATTGCTGCCACGGGTGATTCTGATGTTGCACCTATAGAGGAGATACAGACAGTGCTTGATCAGGTTGCTGTAAATATCCATGGTGTCTACGTTTTGAAGTCGTCACCAGATAATCCACAGTATGACGCATCGAGGTTAGTAACTATGCTATTATAACTAAAACTACTTGATGAACACCTAGTCCCCTGGCTAATACATAGATTTTGTTCTCAGGAAAGTAGTTATTGATCTTTTTATGGCTGAAGGGCCGAGTGCAAAGCTAAAGAAAGCATCTATAATTGAAGCCGCCAAGTTGCAACTGGGAAGGGATATTACTGGTGTTGAGTTTCAAAAGGTGAATAGTTCTTTTCTTACTTGTCATGAGAATTAAGTAATATCTTCTTTGACTTTATTGTCTGGAATTTCATGTAGTGGCAGAAGTCAATAATCGAACAGTTATTATCATAGTTGGTGTAGTGATTTCAATTAGTCAATTAATCAAATACGCCTACTTGGGGTTATTTAAGTACTTGTCTTTGAAGGCATATTTTAGAGGTCTCTAAAATTGGAGGTTCTCTAAATCTCGCACTTTGTCTGTAGTCAAACCTAATGTGTAGCAATAACCACGACACCTTAGTACAAGTAGTTGTATTCTATCTTAACCAAGTCGACATTGACTCTGATTGATTTTAGGTCTTTGATCCATCTTTTCCAAGTAATTTTAGGTTTGCTACTTCTGTTTAGTGCCTTCAGTCACCAGAATTTCCATATGAACTGGTAACTTGCATGGTAAAGAAGTGTTTGACATACTTGCAAGAAAAAGGGATGTCGATGGAGGTGTTGCTGATTGGATTCCTATAGTAGAAGGTCAAGCAGGTGGGAAGCATTTTCCTGTGGAATTAAGGATCTTTTCTGCTAGTTGAAAAGAGTTTCCTTTGTCATTTTCCATAAGAGTTTTAAGAACTGTTATTTTCTTTCCCNTCTATAGTTTGATAAGTTTTAATTTTGTTTCAGAATAAATGACAATCTATTGCAAATTACTACAGTTAAAAGAAATAAATTGATTACAACTATACCTGATATTTTTTTCGTGGAACCGCCCTTTGTTTTAGCTACCAACCTAATCCTAGAAGAGCAGCACTGTTTTGCGCAAACTGCTCATGTTTTATAAATAAGCCAAATTGAACCTTCTTATTTGAAGACCAAATTAAGGTGAAGCGCAGAAGTTTTAATCTCTTTTCTTCTCTTCTCTACCCTTCCTACCTCCGTTAAACGCCTCATCTTTCCATGAGTTACCGCAGAAGTGATTTTTGCACATTCCGGAAACTGAGAAACCAGAGAGAAGAATATAAAAAGAAAACGGAAGTAATCACCTATCTGTTTAATATGTGCAAAGAAGAAAGACTATCTCCAATCAGATTTTTGTTGAGGAGTGAGTGGGGAAAATTGTTTCCTAGTAGGTCTTGTAAAACACTGGCTAGAGAAGTAACAAACTTGTTCTCTTCCCCAAGCTGGTTCCCATACCTCTTCCGATTTTAAACGTATGTTTCTGTTTTTAGGTAAATCCTGTTATGGAATTGCTTTAAGATATTTGAATTTTGTAAAGTTTAATGTTAGAATTTCACCCTTCTTTATAGAAGTTTCTGACCTTTAGATGCAGATATTATGATTTCATGCCTTTGTCCTGTTTGGATGTTGAGACGTGATTAAAGACATTTTCTGGAGTAAGATAAAAGTTAGCAACACAACCTGACTATGCTGAATGGGAAATATCAGTGTAAAAGAAACAAAAAACTGGATTCCTTTCCGGAACATTTCACGATGCCTAGCCAGTCTACAGTCCAATTTTAGTCTTAGCCCTTTTCTGTGGATCCTTTTCCGGCATTTTAGTTAGATTTAGCACAATGGAGGATAACACAATCTGTAGTGCTGGATTCAATTCATACGTCATCAGCAAATGCAGATCCGGTGGAGTGCAGCAGAAATTTAATGAGAAGTGTTAAGATCAGACTTAAAGTCCTGAAGTGGTTAGTATCAGTATTTATTGAAGCAACAAAAGCACAGGGGAATATAGTCAAGAAATGGAACATGAAGGACCACTTTTCAGATTTTTCCTATACACTCAAATACAATGAAAATGGTAGATACATCAGCTTATCGCCATTCATGGACAAAAACAAATCAGTCATTATTACACCAGAGAGTACATATAAAGGAGGATGGGTGAACATCGCTCATAAAATTGCAAGGTTTATCTATGAACCAGAGAAAACTCAGGAGATCCAGATAGTACCCACAAGCCAGTTGGCTTCGTCTTTGAAAGAGGCTCGCGTCAACGACAAATGGACAACAGAAGCATAGAAGAAGGCGTAAATACAGATAAACAATGATAGCATAAGAATCATAGGTGGTACATCAATATCGGAGAAGGATTTACTAAGCAGATGCATCGTCGGCAAATTCCAAAACCTTACAAAGGAGATGCCAACTCTAAGTGATGTGAGAAGATGGGCATGTAATACTTGGAAGACAGCTTTTGGAAGTAGTGTTTATGCGATGAATGAAGACCTATTTCTCTCTGAGTTCCCTTTAAGGAAAATAACAGGACATGTCCTTACTGGTGTCTGGACCTGGAAAAAGATGAAGCCGATGCTTGAATGGTGGAATCCAACTAGGGGAAGTTGGCTAGGTAGAAATACCAAGATATTGGGTGTGGATTAGGATCTTAGGGGCTTCCATTGAGCATCTGGTTGCATAAGATGTTCAAGCAAATCGGAGACCAGTGTGGCGATTTCATTGAGACAGAAGAGGAGACAATCCTCAAAAACCACCTTCACTAAGCTCGTATTAAGGTGAAGGGAGATGGAAAGAGAGTTCTGAGAGAGATAGAAGTGATCAGTAAGGTATACGTATACAAAATTTCAATCTAGGTGGAGGGCACTGATCACCGTCAAAGCAAAGAAAGAGAAGAGAGAGGAGAGGGGCTATAGTTCCATGGATAATAGAAGGTAAGAGACTCTTTTGATGAAAGAGTCTGTGTACATATGGAAAGACCATGTGGGAACACTGAGGGAAAGGGGAAAATTTTAAAAAGGGACACATAGGGTGCAGATGAAAGACCTTTATGGGTTGTAGCGGGTCAAATTAGAAGAATTGGATTGAGCCAAATATTTTCAAGCAATGCATGTAAAACAACAAGAAGCAAACATAGAGGCCCAAAATGAAGATATAATCAAAATAGAGATACATGCAAGCCTTCTCAAAATCAACATTTACAACAGTTCTTATAAATCGGAGATGCATCAAGGGGAAAAGGATATTCCAGTCATCCAGATCAAACAATTTACTAAGAGTCTACTATTGAAAGAAATAGCACAAGATGACAAAGAAGATTCTGAAGCCATGCAATTAAAAGAGCAGTTCGAAGCAACAAGTCATATCGAAGAAGATGCCACTCCACTGAACATGCAATTACCAGCAGAGGGGAATGACCAAGAGAGTAATACTTCGAAGTAGATTCAACAATATATTATCAAGTTAAGTTCAGAATTTGGAGTAGACCTTAAAGGATGTGAAGAGAAGTCTAAAGAGTTATTCACGAAGATAGACAACAATAGGCTGTTGAGCAAAGGGGTACAAGGGTCTATTAAGAAAAAGGGGCTAAATGAATTGAAAGGTATTAGAGCTAGACAACGAATTCTGGAGTTATGGGACCAGAAGTAAGGGGACTATCTGGCAGTGAAAGATCAATAATGCTGAAAATTTTGTCATGGAATGTAAGGGGTCTGAACTGTGGCATAAAGAGGGTTCTAATCAAGAATATCCTTAGAACATGGTAGATAGATATAGTATGTTTGCAGGAGACTAAGGTGAGGGGAGATATTACAGAAGTAGTAAGAGGAGTTTGGGGAATAATTGGGTCAATTATGCTCAATTGGAAGCTAGTGGGACTAGGGGTGACATTGTCATAATGTGGGATAAAAGGGATTGTGAAGGAGTGTTTAGCAGTGTGGGCATGTATTCAGTGTCCTGTAGTTTCTCTGGGAAAAGACAAGTCTTCAATTGGCATCTAACAAGGATCTATGCTCTAAATGATAAACAGGAAAGGGAAGAGACCTCTGGGAAGTTGGTGTCGCTAAGGGACTTATATCAGGTCCTAGGTACTATGTGGAGATTTCAACAAAATGAGACATCCATCTGAGAACTGCAGCAGAAAAAATAAAGCCATGACTGGTTTCTCAAAATTCATAAAGGATGTGGAGTTGGTGGATCTATACTTGGCAGAAAGGTTGATAGACATGACAACATAGCAAGGTTGGATTGAATTCTCATATAAGAAGATTTGGAGGATAGCTTCAGGTACATAAAACAATCTTTTTTATAGAGAGTAACTTCATATCACCCTCCTATAATGCTTCAATGTGGAGATTGGGAGACATCAAAATCTTACTTCAAATTTGGGAATTAGTGGCCACAAAGTTTTAATGAGTGCGAAAAGAACTGGAAGTACTCTTTCAAGTATAATGGCAGTCCTAATTATATATTAGTGACCAAACTATAAGCTCTAAAAGCTAAACTAAAGGAGTGGAGCAAGACAATTCAGGGGAACCTGGGTATTCAGAAACAGAATGTTCTGACCAGTTAGCAAATCTGGAAGAGATACAGGAACACAGAATCTTGCAAGAGTAGGAGATAGCTTCAATAATGACTCTCACCATGGAGTTTGAAGACATTGCCAAGAAAGAAGAGATTGCTTGAAGGCAGAGGTTCGTGGCAGTTTGGTTGAAGTAAGGAGATAGGAACAAAAACTTCTTTCACAAAACCGCAAACTCTCATAGTAGATTCAACACCAATTGATAAACTGAAAGTGGGAGATGAGTGGTGGAGGATCCAGAAGAGGTGAAGAAAGAAATTGTGTTATATTATGAGAAATTGTACACGGGAATAGAGGAATAGAGACCACTGTTAGAAATGGAGATTTGCCCCAGGATTAGTGAGGATGATGACAATTCATTGTGTTAATGGTCTTATTTGAATCTCAGGAAATTCTGGAGAGCATCAAAGCATGTACCGGTGATATGGCTCCAGGCTTAGATGGTTTGTCTATGGATTTTTCCAAACAATGTTGGGAAATTATTAAAGGCAATCTAGTAGAGCACTAGTCCAGAACTTCCATGAAAAAGGGTTCTTGGAAAAAAGTTTGAATGCAACTTTTGTGGCTTTTATTCCAAAAAAGTGGGAGCAACAGATGACCTTTATCAAAAGGGGGCAGATCATGAATGTAGTTTTAATTGCAAATAAGTGTGTAGAGTCCAGGCAGAGTAGCAAAAAGCTAGGAATTGTGTATAAATTGGATATTTAGATAGCTTATGAATTTGTACTGGAATTTCCTTATAAAAATATTGGAAAAAATGGGAGTTGGGTCCAGGAGGATCAAGTGGATTAAACACTGTGTCAGCACAGTAAGGTTCTTAGTGTTAATTTGGTTTTTTCCCTTTCCAGAGAGGTCTTTGACAGGGTGACCCTTTATCCCCATTCTTGTTCATTTTAGCAATGGAGGATATGAGTGATTTGCCAGACTAAGCAAAGGGAAAGGGGTGGATTAGGGGTCTCCAGGTTGAAAAGGTAAACAACTTGGAGATAATCCATTTACAGTATGCAGATGACACCTTAGTATTTTGTGAAGCAGTCGAAGAACAAGTTTTGATATTGAGGGTCGTTTATATCATTTTGAAGCAGTGTCAGTTTTACATATAAATCGGGGAAAGTGTTCTATATATTCCATAAACACAGCAACAAAGATAGAGACCTTGACAAGTAAGCTAGGAAGTAGAGTGGTTAAGCTCTCGGCATGCCTTTGAGAGCTAAAAGCAAGTCAAAAGGGATCTGGATTGGAGTACTGGAAAAATGTGCAAAGAGGCTAACCACCAACTGTAAGAGTTAGTATCTTTCTTTGGGAGGCATATTGACCTTAGTGTAAACAGTGTTCTTGATGCATTACCTTCTTATTTGATGTCCGTCTTTCGAATGACAGCTAGTGTGATCAACAGCATTAAGGCTTTGAGAAATTTTTTTTTGTGGCTAGAAAATGAAGACAGAAGAAGTTCCACTTAGTCAAATGGGATGAGTTGATAGTGAGCAAGAAAGCGGGTGGCTTGGGCATCAGAAAATTGAAAATCATAATCAAAGTCTAATAATGAAGTGGTTGTGGAAGTTCGCAAAGACTTGCTAGGGGGGAAGTCATCATAGCTAAGTATGGAATGGTGGACAAGGTTAGTAACAAATACCATATGGATGCACTGCATGGATGGCAATTAAAAATTTATGGCCATTGCTACAATCCAGGACCAGGATAAAAATGGGCAATGGACTGAAGGCTTCTTTCTGGAATGATAAATGGACTATGGACTGGGCACTCAACTCTGACACAACTACATCCTGAACTTTTTTTGCTATGTAACAAGAGGCTAGAGTTGCTATGGTGTGGACTGGACAATGATGGAATTTATTTCTAAGAAGATATTTGAATGACTGGGATCTTTAAGAAATAGCATATTTTTACAACTCAGTAGCAGACTTTAACAATCTCACTGAAATTAGGAGATGCTGGAGTGGCTGAAAGATAGCAAAGGTATTTTCTCAGTCAGGCCAACATACAAGGACTTAAACACAACAGCTATACAAGAGATGGATTGATCATGGAAGATGATATGGAAATCAAAAGTACCTTATAAAGTTAATTGTTTTACTTGGCGTTTGGCTAAAGAGGCAGTATTGACACATGAAAGCCTAAACAAGAGAGGTTACCAGTTATTTTCTAGATGTTTTCTATTGGGGGTTATGCCACAAAGAAGAAGGAGAAATGGAAGATTGTCCCGACATGTAATTGATGGTCAGTGTGGAATAAAAGAAACAGGAGATGCTTTGAGGATGTGCAAAACAGTTTGCAGAAATTCAAAAGGAAATGTCTTGCCCTGTTTTTACTTTTGGTGTGAACAGAAACTATTAGCTCAAATGGACAATATTTTTTATGTTCTTGACTTTTTGTAGGAAAATAGAAATGGCCTCCAAGCTGTAAGTTGTGATACTTTTGAAGGGGAACTACACTTTTGGTTGTAGTATACCTGTGGATATATAAATTAAATGCTACCATCTTCCCCAAAAAAAAACTGCAAAGCCAACATTAGCATTTGACAGGATCTATTTTTATTCTCTTTTATATGGCGTGGTAAAGTTGCTAACTGGGGCTTAGATTTTTCTACTTGGCTGCTGTCAGGGTTCTCCTTATTTTGCACTCCTTTTATATAATTGGGGTCTTAGCTATGCTGTCATGATCCTGCCCATGTGCAGACCACCGTCTTGGTCTGTGAGAGTTATTGGGTTTTAAATAGTTGGATGTACATGCTATTATAGAAAGTTGATTTATTTACCAGTACAAACAGATGTATATGATCTGTTTACAGTATCCTGTTTCCGGTCCTCTTACCCCAGTTCTCATCTTTTGTGTATTTCTCCTTCTCTGATAGAATGTAAAATGTAACAGTCCCAAACCTCCATGTTATCTGATTCTATACTGCATCATTGTGGTCTAGATTCCTTCAAGTTGCCTGGAATTTTGTATTGTGAATGAGCTCCAGTGTGAAGTGCTGTCGGTCCGTCATATTGTAATGATTTTTCTAAAATTTGTGCGGAAGCTTCATTGCTTTGAATATAGAAGTCTTTTTTTGACTGCCTGAATGCTAAATATTTTCTACGCTTAAGCAGGTTATGAAGGAACTATGCCATTCAGAAAACTCAGCATGGGTTTTGAGAAGCGGCGACGGCAATCCACAATAGTCTGCTATCTTTAATTCAAGTTGTACAGGTCACCAGAACACATGTTAGTTGCGGAAATTCTCAATACTGAGCAGGAAGTTGGCTTTGCTTGAGGTTTCCCTCTCGACTCTTGAATAGCATACTTGTTTAGTTTTGGGGTTATACGATGTCTCAAGTATATGGTTGAGCTTTTGATAGGAGACATCACTTCATCAGAAGAAATTGGACAGATTTAGATCTTCCATTTAATCACTCTTTTCTACTCAAGAAATCTTAATTACGGTTTCATCCTCTTTTATACATGAGCTGGATTTGTTCTGCAAGTATTTTGCGGATTCTGGCCGCTGCACTTTTCTTCCGTTACATGAAAAAAATTCTTCAAGTTTGACATGCTTCTGTTTCTTAATCGGTTGAATACATAGTTTACCTCAGACACAACTCTCCAACACGGGCAACCTTTTACACACCTAACTTTTCCAAACGCGTGTCTATTTCGCTAAGCATGATTGAAAATAAAGTCGATATTTGATGATCAATGGCTGATCATTTTCAATGTCTTGAGTATCTCTGTTGAATATATGAATTGTTGCATCTCTTCACTTAGTTACATAGTTGCACGTATCGATTTCTCTACAGTGGCATTGAGTGTGCAATTTATCGCCCAGGTGAATAGTATATCCCATCCATCTCAACACTTAATTATTCCCAAGTGTCTTGTAAATAAATTCCACGTCTAAATATGCATGGACATATACGAATAGCTGGGTTGTATATTTTTCTTCTAATTTTTTCCGTTGTGATATGTCTATTCATCATCCTTTTGCATTTTTCCGAAATTATTTATATGGTGTGCGAATAGAATTTCACGTTTTAAAATAAATTTTGAATTGAGAAGCAACTTGTTTAATTTGTCTGCAAACTGAAAAGATACAGAAAATTGAGTAAACGAGATTTCATGTATCTTAGCTTTTGCCTTTGATCATCTTGCTCATGACTAGTGCCGCCAAAATTAATTCATATTTTGATAACACGCCCAATCCATCTATATTTTAGTGGGTTAGATGAGTAATTTTTTAAATGGGTAAAATTTTAGTTTAATTTCATGTTCAATTCATAGAAATATGGGTATTCATGGTTAAATATAGGTTAGCCTAATGGGTTAAGCTTTCAATTTTAATTCACCTAAATTCATAACACCACAAAAAATATTATAACTCCCTTTTCTTTTTTATATTTTTTCTCTTTATAATTGATCATTTGATTTTTTTTTAATATTATAAGTATTATTTAGCTTTTTATAAAAAAATATTTTTTTCTATGCATAC
>JACEIK010000892.1:327493-337526 GCA_018107945.1 Datura stramonium
GCATGTGGAGTCAGAGTTACTTAACCGAGCTTTTTTGAAAAATCTGCTAGATTTAGGGTAAAAGACCAAATTGAATATCTTTTATAATAAATTAAGGATCATTTGAATGAAGTGAAATATATTAAGGACCAAAACAAAGCAGCCCCATAAGTTAAGGACCATTTTGATCATTTTCTCCCACACAATCTTCTTCACCGTGCAGCTTTCTAGGTTTCAGACGCATTCACAATTTTCACCATCGCTTCTTCAGTTCCCTGCTTGTTCCACAAGACCCAAAACATCAAACATCATCAAGGTAATTCTCTCTCTACTTTCGGATTCTCTTCTTCCTCATATCTCGTTTTCTTCTTTCCCTTTTTCTTTACTGGAAATTTTTGTTGCCTTTTAGCTGCATTTTGTCCTAGAAAGATTTCTTTGTTATTTTTTACTGTTCATGTTCTGTTTGATGGTGAAGATGGTTTAATTGAAGAAAACGGCTAAAATGAAATCTATGTTTGTTAGGACTATAGTTAATCTTCAGCTTGTCGCTAATAGTTTATTTATTTGCTCATTTATTATTTGAAGAAGAAGGCTCAAAGTGAATCCTGATTCCATAAGCAATTGTGATGGTTTTTATGTTTGTTTCTTAGTAAAGAAGATCTTCTCGTGAAAAAAAATGGCTGATAATCAGTTTCCTCAGAACTCCTTTTGCAATTTAAAGATGCCCTTGATGATATGTTTTGGGTTTTATGGGTTTGTGTTGGAATTTTGAAAGTAGGGTTCTGAATTTTCTTTGTTCCTCGAGGTTGTGAGCTTAACTGCAAATTGCTAGCCAGAACTAGAAACTTGCAAACTTTGGTTTGCTTAATCTTATGTATTCTTATTACTTTCTATGTTATGATTGTGTGCTGATTTAGACAAAGTTGTCTACGCAGTTTGTCGGTCCAGTCAAAACAAGCTAAAAAAACTCTGTTGTTTGGAATACTTTTGAGAAATTGCCTCGTGCTAGTGGCAATAAAAGGTTAAAAGTTGAATGTTGGGTCTGTAAGATGATCTATGTAGCGGACTCTAGGCCTGGAACTTCAAATGTGAAGCTGACATATAGAGACACACATAAATAGAAGACAAGCACATAGGATAGGTTTGAGTCAATTGATCAAGCAATTTATATTTATTGTGAGAAAGTGTTTGCAATATGATCATTTGAAGTCCTAGTTTGAGATGCAAATTTAGTCATAACTTTTTATAGATACACACATAGATAAAAGACAAGAGCATAGGTGTGAGCCAATTGATCAAGCAATTTATTGCGATAAAGTGTCTGCAAGTGCTTTATATATATAGCTATAGCTCATTTGAAGTCTATTTTCCTAATGTTTTGAGATGCAAAATTATTCATAACTTTTTACAATTGATTTCTCCTAATAATTCTTTTTGTTAGTGTGTTACAGTTTTAATAATTCTTCTTCTTTTTCAAGTTTTGAACAACGGATTCATATTTTTGAGTTGATATATTTAAGTAATATTAAATAATTAAAAAGATAATATATAACTATAAAGTGAAAATATCAAAAATAACAAATATGAGATAAAATAACACTTGTATATTGGAATAACAGAATCTGATTCAAGAAAATTGATCATTTGATTCTAAAATATCTTTTTGCTTATCAGTTACCTATTTCTAAAGAAAAAATAAATCTTTTTACTGATTACTCATTGCAACGTTTGAAATGTGAGGGAAAAAAATGTGCAATGTATTTTATTAATAGTACTCTTTAACTTATGATTTTTTAACAAATAATAATACAAGTTATCAAACTTGAACTCGGGAAAAGTAGAAAAAGTAGAAAAAGAAATATAGAAATGTATAAATGTTATGTGAGAGATCGACTCTTGGTCTTGGACAAACCAAGAAGGAGAAGTGAATAGTGTAAAAATATAATTTACACGTTTTCTGTTAAGAAAAAAGTTTAAAAAGTATAATATAATGATTTCATTTGACTACTTTTTTGTCCAAACGTAAAAGTTTGGAACAGTGGTACTCAAAACGGTCACTTTAGTTGGTCACACATTTGAAAATTATCTTTTCTTTTATATAAAAAATTCTATTTTTCTGCTAATAAATACTCATTTTTTCCCCAAAAATTGACTTTTTTTAAAAAATAAGTTAATATGGCCATTGGGCCGGTTTTATTTATAATCTAACAGGTCCAACACAAATAAATTAAATAACATATAGACCGGCCCAAAAGTGTCAGCCGTTCTAGATTGGAAATGGAAAGCAGGGTTTCCACTGCTAATTGTTGCCAGATGTTGATGTACTGTGAAGCCCTCCTTGTTTCTTCTTCTTCTTCCTGTTCTTCTTGAGCTCACGGTATTTCTCTTGTTGTGTTCATTTCTGTTTGATTGTCTATTCTTATATATCATTTCTCTATATTCATTCTGACTCTTCCTTTTCTGTTCGTGTAGCTCTATTGTTGTTTCTCAATATTCGTTGGCTTCTTCTACGCTTGTTGTTTCTGAGTAAGTTTCTCTTCATTTCCTTCCAGTCTATTGACTCAATTTTGCTTCTTCTTATTTTTGGTTTTCTTGACTGTAGATTTGTGTATTTTGTTGGTCTCATCTCCCAGCCTTAGTCTTTCGATATGATTCTTTGTAGTAGATTGTGTGTTTTTACTATTTGATCTCCTTAATTCTATGATTGCCTCTCCTCTATTATGCTTCCTTTTCTTCTTCTTCTTCTCCCCTTACTAGGCGCAAAAGATACAAAGTGGGAGATATCATTGGGAGCAGAACGTGATGGCTTCTCTGTTCAAGGTAATATGAATACTACAGTTTCCTTTGATTTTTCATGTCTGCTGTATACATTGGATATTTGTTCAATAGTCAATTTGTCCATTGATTTAATGTTTTTAAGTTGTGTCTTTCTTTGTATTTTCGTGGATTGTACCAATACCTGAATGGATCTTCTCCTGCCTGTGAAAAGCACAACCTATGGAGGAGTATATAAAAACATGTTATAATTTTGTACTCGATGCTTTAATCCATGTATAGCTGCTCATCCGCTTACCTCTCTGTAAAAATAGAATAGCATGATAGAAGCCCTAATCTATGGCAACTGTAAATATCGAAGCAAGTCTCCACTCTTTAGATCAGTCATCCATAGAGAAGCTAACAACTTTTTTTCCTAAACTTTTTCTGTTATGAAGGGGGTTGGGGAAGGGGGCAGTAAGAATTGAACACACACCCATTGCATGGAGACTTGAACAGGTACCACTAAGCTATAAACCTCGGTATTATGAGGAGCTAACAACTCAATCATGGTTTTCCAATTTAACTCGAAAGTTTGTTGTTTAGGAAGCAAGATACATCTATGAGTTTCCATACTTCTGTATAATGTTAGCAAAGTGCAGCAATTGAGTCTCCTGCATCTCCATTGGCATTTCATGAAATCTTCTCATTTAAAATTGTGGTGTCCTGTGTCCTTTCTTAATCTAGGTTTTATTTGCTTTCAACTATCTTTTAACATTTTCTCTGCTGTTTTTTCTCTTAGGATTTAGCCAAGATTTCAGCATATAGGGACAGAAGGTTTCCAGGAACGCAAGAAGAATTTGAAGATGCGTTGTTAAGGTCGGTGACTGTTTATGTGGGGAACATGTCTTTCTACACAACAGAGGAGCAAGTATATGAGCTGTTCTCTCGTGCTGGAGAGATTAAAAAGATAGTGATGGGATTGGATAAGAATTCCAAAACTCCTTGTGGGTTCTGCTTTATAATGTATGGCCTGAACTTGATTTCAGTCTCCAATTTCTTCCATTTTGTGTTGCTAACTTTCAACCGTATAATTTCCTCTCCGATTATGGTACACCTGCTCCAGCTTAGCTAAGTCTGATTTTGTCTACTTGTTCAGTAAGGATTTCATATTATGTAATTTTCATTTGTTCATGCCACCTGATGAATTTAAGAATCATGTCTGCCGTTTTTACTCCTACAAGATAATCGATCAACAGTTACCTGCTGTGTCTTCATATTTAGATGACACGTTTTACAATCCTGAGGGTTAGTAAAAGGAACTTAAGAAGTATTCTGAAGATTATTAAAGAAGCTGATACCTGTTCAGTATGTAGTGCTTAGAATAATTTGACATGTTCTCCTAGCATATTGTATGCAATCTGAATCCATTAGATGCAAACAGACCACATAGTTTTCCAAGTGAGGACAAGATACCTGGCAAGGGGTCAATATGATTTTTTTTTTTTTATAATTTTTTGTGGGAAGTTGGATGTATTAGAGTACGGCCAATGGCATAGGCAGAAGGCAAGACAGATGTCTGCTGAAAATAGTGCATGAACCTTGTTTTTCACGTGAGGACGAACATGAGTTCCAGTTGTTCTTTTATAGGTTATGGTGTTTGTTTAGGTTGTGTTTCTTTTGGATGCATGGGCGGTAGTGGTGGTGGATGGATTTGTATGTGGGAAGTATATCTGTTTAGCATTCTCTGTCTTGTTACCCTGTTCCAAGCTTGTCAAATTTGCTACATTTAGATCTGCTGTCATTTTAATTGACTTGGGTTGACACTTGGAAAGTTTAAGAACAAATGTTTGGATGTTATTAGGTTTGATGGGAAGGAGTATAAATAATATTTTGAACTGCAAAAAGGAGAGAAGTTAATTGAAATGAGGTCAGATGATTTAGTAGTTTATATGTATGTTAGAGTAAAAAATTGACATTAGGAAAGATGTGAACTTTTGAATGTGCCCACATAAATTTGGATCAATAGAAACAGAATGGAAGGACTGTATCACAAGCTTGTCTCTTTGGAGCTTCCACTGTAGTTGCAGTAAGAAGCAAAAACCTATTTGCTCATTATTTTTTCTTTTTTGATAGTTGAAGTAAATTCTTTTTATGAGCACCATGATGGTATTAGGTGTATGTTGTAGATTAATTTTTTTTTTTAATGAAGGTGTATGGTGTAGTTTGTTACATCTATATCTTTGAGTTATCTCCCATTAGGCCATTACCCTCTTCCTTGTACAAGGGGAAAAAAGCCAAAGAAGAAAACAAAAGAAGGTGAAGAGAATATCATTTGCAGCGGTAATAACTGCAAAACTATTTTCAGGTACTACTCTAGAGACGATGCTGAAGACTCTGTCAAATATATCAGTGGAACAATTCTTGATGATCGCCCTATACGTGTTGATTTTGATTGGGGATTTCAAGAAGGTAGGCAATGGGGCCGTGGTAGGAGTGGTGGACAGGTAATCTCCTCAGTGGCTCATCCTTTTATCTTGAGATCCATACTAGCATTTGATCTGATTTACATCTTTTTTCCCAGGTACGCGATGAATATCGTACCGACTATGATCCAGATATCCTTCTCTTTTATGGATAAACATGTGTTAGCAATTTTCATTCAACTTCTTTAGCTATTGTTTTTTAATTTTTTTTAATTTTGTAGCTATTTTCTTTAATTTTTTAATTCAGATAAGAATGTTTTGGTCCTATCATGCACCAAAGTGATGAATATTCTGGAATTGAACAAAACAGCCATGGAACTTCTAGGACAAAGCTAGTCAAAGTTAATTCATTGTATGCAGAAGGATGTCAAACTAAGTACTCTTAGCTAAATTGTTTAGGAAAATGTCTTTTCTGATGATCAATAAAAAAGCTGGAAAGTGTATGGAAAAGTCTGTTAAAATTTGGCATACTATTGTCATGTTTGCCGGTATGGTGTAAGCAAGTTGAGGAAAAAAAGGATATAATTTAATGGATCTACATATTCTAATATTAGGTACATATGTGGTGTGTGTGACTTGTCTATTTGGCAATTGTAACTAAAGTGGTACTTGACTAGTTAATATGTTCAACTGCCTACATTATTCCTTTGTACACAATAATGCTTGAGGTTTTGGTTATATTTTATTGATGCAACATCATATGCTATTCAAGTGCCTTCTTAAGAAATGTCTCTATAGTACTTGATCGAGATCAAGACCGAGGAAGGGAGCACATCTCTATAGCACTTTTTTAGTAAGCACCTACCCTACACATAGCTGCTTGGGGCATCAAAAAATTGGTGCTTCAGCTGTTAGTTGTTTTTTTCGGGTTCCTATGTCACCAATCACCATCTACATAAACCATAACCCTCTGCATTAAGCAAGTTGCTTGATAAGGTAGTGGATAAAGCAAAAGTTTCTTTCCTCTTGTGATCATAAGATTCTATAGCATTCTTTCTCAAGGTGTTAGTGACCCTGATGTGTTTTGCTTTGAGTGAATGAGCCAGAGTCTCAAATCTTTTTGTTTTTATGACGTTTGTGCCAACCAGCTTGTGCATACCTCGACTATTCCACTGGGTACCTGCTAAGCTGCATATTCCCGCCAGCACAAGTACTGAGTAACCCTACTCACCAAGGCTTAGGCAGGAACCGGTATCACAAATGTGTTTCAAAAGCTTTAGATTTCAGCATCCTTCTCCTATGGTTTTAGGACAATCGACTTGATGAAGAAGGGGAAATTTCATCTGGTAGCCAATGTGATGTTGCAAAGTTGTAACAGGGAATGCTTTTCTCTGTTAGTTATTTTACAAGGAAATATTTCGAAGTAGATTTTCCTTTATTCTTTTGTCATGAATCAGAACTTATACGATGCAGAGAAGTACACTTTTTAGTGTAAGTGATCATCTTTTCAGGATATGAATTTTGGCTCGCAGATATGTTACCCAATCAAGGAAGAAAGGTAGTTGACATTGTTTACATGGTTTTCTAATATATGTGTTTTAAGATTTATTGTTTAACCCAATTTATCAAAGAAAGAATATGGTTTAACGCATGAAGATGTGCACAAAAATGTTTTACTTCTATGGTTAATCAATTTAGTAAGTTTTCATCACCTTATGGGACAATTGGTTGAAAAGCATGATGGTCCAAGCAACTAGAACAATGCTAATTTTTGCATTTGTTCGTCCTGAAAATGTCAACAGGGTTTAAGACACTATTCTATCATTTCTTTCTCATTATATTTAAGAATTTAGGACCATCTTTTAATACCTTAACTAGTTATACGTCGAGGTGGTTATGGAAAATTGGTCCAAAAGGAATTGGAGGCACAAAGGCAGCTAGTGGATTATGGCACAGGATCATTGGGTGCGTACCCACCAGTTATGCCACCACCTCACTGTAAGTTTGACTCCTCTCAACTTCGTAATTAGTTGTTTCTTCTATAATATTGACTCTTTCTTGCGTCTTAGCAAAGAGCTTCTCTGAATTTTTTTTGATAAATATTTGAATGTATTGTAAGGAATGCAAATATTTTTCTTCTTCTTCTTCTTCTTCCTTTTTCTTCAATAAGGTAAAATATTGATTCAACAATCAACTTGAAGTGCCTTGTTACTGCAGATTTAGATTTTATTACTACAGGACTTGTGTGTGTTTCAATGCAGTGGAAAGCTTTTGATTTAGATTTTACTCCTATAAGTAGAACTAGTGTTCATTATTCTCTCCGTCCCAATTTATGTAGCAGCGTTTTAGTTGTCACAAAGTTTAAGGAAAAAAGGAAGACTTTTAGATAGTTGTGTGATTATAAATCATTTCATTAAAGGTAAAAAGAGGAATATTAAAGTTAAGTTGTTTCTAATTATAGAAAGGTGGCATTCTTTTTGGGAGAAACTAAAAAGGAAAGAGATGACACAAAAATTGGGATAGAGGGAGTTATACAAAGTTGGTTCAATGGTGAAGTTCAATTCTTCTGAGTTGTTATTATCTGCTCGTGTCAATGCTGATGGTGAAGTTCTTATTTTACACCTCGCTGGTTCTAATATATTGTGTCTTCTATTTATTGAGTTATAATTTTAACTTTCAGAGGAATGGTGGTGTTCTTATATAAAATACTGCACCTGTTAAGCACTATGTCTACATTCTGAATGCTTTTTAACATAAATCAAATGTGTATGTTGAAAAGAATTGTTGTATAAGTTTGAGCATGGATAGATCTGGTTGTTAGTGATCTAGGTTTTGTTCCAATTCTAAATTTTGAGCTGCCTGTACGCTTCCTCATAATTAGTCTGGTTGCTTTTTTCCAAATTAATGCTGTGATTTTTCATTATTCTAGTACAAAATCAGATTTAAACTTGAGATTTCTCTAACAAGAGAAGAGGGAAAAGTAAGAGACTGAATCGACCACTTTAGGATTTCAAATTAAGCTTGGAATAGTTGATTCACTGGACCTTCAATCTCCACTGAGTTTTTTCTTGCACTTCCGATAACTTCACATCATCAATGTTCATCTGCGGTGCTCAAACTGTAGGTTTTGCAATATAATATAATATGATAAAAAATTTGGTACACATATTAATAGACCTTATACTGTGTCTGTCATTGACTAATACAAGAAATGGTGCAGATGGTAGACATAGTGGAAACCATGGTCGTGGAGGCTCTTATCGACATGGTAGAGGTAATCTCTTCAAAGCTTTTGATTCAGTTCTAATGCTCTACAACACATTGTAGTTTTTCAGTCTTTTGTTTCATTAGAACATATATTTAACAAATAGCTCTTTATCTTATGTGGAAAACAGACTATCGCAAGCGACAGAGGGAAGATGACCACCATCGGTCAGATTTTCCAAAGAGGAGTTATACTTATAACCGCGAATCCCGGAGAACCACTGATCATGAATCCAGACCGGTATTTTCTTTTATACGCACCTTAGCCATCATTTCTTTTCAGTGCTTTACTGTTTTTCGCCAGAGTGTCCTCTTCCATCTTTTCATTCCACCATTTAAATACTTGGGAGCAATTAAAAAAAGGATAGTATTTATTATTTAGTTTGTATGGATATGAAAGAAGTTTTAGGTTGTGATTTTGATGAAATAGGAGGTTGAGCTGGAAATCCTTTTATGTGTGTGTGTTGTTTCGCAGGAGAAGAATCCACGTTTCCGTGAGAGTGGTGATTCTGATGAAGAGGACGATGATGATAAGAAGCGGCGTACGTAGTTGTTTTTATTTCCCTGTGTGGTGTTAGTTTAAAGACCTGCTCTTTCTTGTCTCCTTTCATTAAGTTTAAACAATTAAAATTGTATTTGCACCTAAAGAGTAATGGTTGCTTCTTTCTCTTAACTTAAAACAACCTTTCTAGAATAATTAAATATTCCATGCATAACTCAAATGATGGGTCTCCTTTCGCTTCAAGTCTTCACCATTTTCGCAACAACTACCATCTTCAAATCCAAGTTTCAGTATGAACTAGAGTTAAAAGTGCTTTTATTTATTCCATGTTGGAATAGGACTAGAATTGGGGCTCATCTTTCTTCCTTCTTTAGGGTGTTTCCGGTACAGGTACGGAGGGAATATTTTTGGAAATTTTTCGTGTTTGGTTAGGTAAAATATTTTTTTTAAAAAAATTAAGTTTTTCAAAAATTAGGAAAATGACTTTTTAAATGAAAGTAGAGGAAATAAATCACATTGTCTTCTCACTTCCTACTCTCCACTCTTTGTTTTAGATATATACAAATGTTTATCGATCACAAAAAAATAAATAAAAGATAATTTATTTTTTGAGAAAATATTTTTCTCCGGATCAAAACACCCTTAGAGTAAACGTAAATGGGTGGGAAATGAAAAAGTAAATTAAATATTGATAATTAGTTTCGGGTAACTAGTTTAAGAATAAGATAAAATATAGTTATTTTTGGTTTGTGTAGGTGTATAACTTAATTTTTCCAAAAGGGTAGATGGATAATTAGTTACGGGGGAAAAAGTATTTCAGTAGCGTTTTAAGAATTAGTAAACATGGATAATTATTTTGGTTTGAATAAATCAGAACTTACAAATTTCCTAAAAAAAATGATGTGGGTTGGCTAATTTATGGATTGTCAATTAATATTTAGCCACAATTTGATAATAGACTCATCATCGAGCATGAGAGATTTTAGATATGATCTATTCTTTTGCAAAATATATTTTGTTTAGTTTTATTTAACCTTTAAATATTCTATTGTGTATTGCAATTTCAATCTACAATGATTATTTTTCATGCCTTATAAGAATTTTATAG
>JACEIK010000893.1:37186-73632 GCA_018107945.1 Datura stramonium
GAGAATGTACAAACATTGTTGGATAAACAAGGCAAAAACGATGTATTTGAGTATCACTTGGGCATATAAATATGCCCCAGATCATTAACATATGTCATCGTCTGTTCTAACATTCTTTCCTAAAATTTAGTCATAGATTGCGCCCCTCTGTCAAAGTTGATCAAACCCTGAGGCTCCAAGCACTCCATCTACTTCTGGGGTATTTAACTTGAAATAAGACTTAATGGCAACATAGCTTCATCTGGCGAGGCATGAATTGACCTCATTGGTCTTATTATACTGACTCAAATAAGGTCAAGCAACACCTGGTGTGAGATAACCCTGTGACTGTATTCATATTACTTATTCTCCATTCCCTTGCAGACACGACCATCTCTTATATTAAATAACTCGGTCCCTGCTATTATACCTTTTCTGTCCTGTCACTGAAGCTCTGCTTCTATGATTTAATGATATCTCCTATCCTCTCGTACCATCTCATTGCATTTTCTTTATTTTCTAGGAGCAACGACCACATGCACCTTAGATATGGTCTTCTATTTGAATTTCCGCCACAATTGAAACGTTAGGTAAACATCCCAACCTTTTGACCTTGCTCGTTGTTATATTGAAGGCCCGTAACTGTCTGCTGGGCCTCATTTCAAAGCTGCACTAGATTAGAGTCTCCAGGTCGGCACTTCCTTATCTCCCCCTTAGGTGGCTTACCGCAATATTCTAGGCTACAACGTTACTATCTCTTAATTGTTAGCCCGAGGCTTGGTCCTCAATATGCGATATTCTATCAACCTAGAGGTGATTCTAATTTCCCCCCAAGTATGATATGCGTGCTTTTCCTCCTTACCTTCCTTAGAGTTAGCTCTGGGGTTCATTGTACCTGCCTTACACTGTCAATAAGGTTACCGGCCAGGTCTCGGCCTATACTTTTTCTGCCTTGCAGTCGGACCTATTTTATTCATATGCCCTCCCTTTCTTTCGATATCACAACTAAAATCATTACCGTTATCTTGAAGGCATATCATGCCGTCATTAGCATGCTACAGCGGGATCAACCCTTTTCTCTAACTTTAAATTGACTATTACTTGGAATTTATCACTGATAGATTTCTTATGCACACTTCGAGTAAGCTACTAGTTTTACCAACTCTTCTGACTTTTTATTGTGAAGGTATGGACAACATACATAAATATTAGGGCTCTCTCTACCTTTTCCTAACACTTTCTGGAGCTAAAAAATCCAACCTTCTCTTACTATTTACTCCGGGCAACGCTGCCTCAATTCTTACACCGTTTGCTTTACTGAAAACAAAACTAGGAGGTAGGAATAACCTTTTCTTAGCGGAATTAAAAGGGAATATGGAACTGTACAACATTAAAAAGGATGAAGGTGGGAATCTTTCATTTTCCTCTCTTTCTCACATTCATCAGGTAATCTAATATTTACCGTCGTCTTAATCAGATATTGTATATCCAATAGATAAGTCGACTCGTATATATGCTATGCTGCTGACTTTCTACTCTGAGGTTAAAAAAGTGAACTGGGGACGTTGCAGCTAGATGTATCACATTGGGAGGTTCCTGGTACCTCGGGAGGGTGTTGGGGAGATCAAGGACGTCCGCTCCCGTCCTTAGGCTAACTATCTCCCAACTGTGGCATCTTAATGATACCACTTCCTGCTGATGTAGTTAGCTTGCAACTACTGGTGTCTGTCTTATATTTAACATTATCCTAGACAGACATAACAAGGAAAACTTAGGGACTTAACCCTATACAACCTTGCTCTATAGCACGATCTGAGAAGAAGAAAGGGTAACCATCCTATCATGCCTTGTAGCCTCCTGCCTATAGTATATGGTGCACAACACATCCATAGACAAGACTCTACTTAGCACGGCTTGCAAACTCCCTGGGATATGACCTGCTATGATACCAAGTTTGTCACGCCCCGACTTGGGAGGCATGACTGGCACCTAGTGCCCTACTAGGATCTGAACTGCTGAACTGACTGATCCTAAGCACCTCTGTTTCAAGGCTTGCTCTAACTCTAGAATCAAGAAAAACAACGGACTATATAGGGGCTACAAATGCAACCCCAGGCCAACAAGGCCTATAGCTACCTGTGAAAAATAAACAGCTAAACAAGGCCCCGCACGGCCAACACATATAATCTAAATCACATATGGCCCCAAACAGGCGATACATCTAACCACAGGGAAATGATACAATCTGTAAGCCTCTAGTTGTAATAAGATGGTCGGGACAGGACCCCGGCCTACCCATACTATACAACAAAAGAAGTAAACCTTTTTCATACAAGCTCCGGAAGAAAGGAGTAGATGGCTCTATGCGGCTGACTGAAACTATGAGGGATTTGCTCTTCGTCTATCTGTACCTACAGGCAAGTAATGCAGTGCCCCGAGAAGGGCGTCAGTACAATATGTACCGAGTATGTAAAGCAATAATTGTAAATGACTGAAAGTAAGGAGTGAAGTTGACCATAACTAAAATAGAGGAAATGGACTGAAGCTGGCTGAGGTAGTAAAATCAAGACTAAACATAACTATGGAGGTGCGGACAGCTAACTACTTTATTCATCTAATTAAACAACTACAGAGCTGCGCATGGTCGAACTTGCTTCTAGGAGATCGGTCCCTGGTTCTCCAAAGGGAACTTACTGATCTCCTTAACATAGTAAACACTGTACTAGCATAGTACTCCTGACTTCTTAGGCCTTGTCTGAATCAAATGGGATCTATATTTCTTTTCTGGGCAATTCTCAGTCTTATGGGAAATTCTATATAGAATGGCCCTCTCCTGGGACTCTGTACCTGAATACCATACAAGAATTGGCTAGGGTGCTGGCTCGTCACTGACTACTGATATGGACCCCTCCATGGGGTACCCATGGGTTTAGCTGACTTGGATGACTGGGATTGGTTTCTGGGCATTCTACATTATAGTTGTTCAATCGACTAAGACTGACAATCACTTATAAGGCTAAAGTGATGACATACGATCACTCAATACACGGAGAAACCTGGTGTCGCTAACTTTGGAATATACCTATTCTGTCTCTATTTCTTGTTCTGGAACGTGCGATAACGTTAATGACCTCTAAGGATGCTTTCCTGCTAATACAAGCATCAACTGGTCGCTAGACCGCCTAACTGCACCCATGCTGTTTAACCAACTGATTCGGGCTACTAACTCTTACGAGCCTCTGAAGTCTAGGCCTTCCAAAAAACATATAAGTCTACCATCCCAAAAAGCTGAGAATAAAAGAGCTTCTATAGTGTCATACGTGAATCACATTTAACCTACTCCCCTTTAAACAAGGGGTCTTGCATTACGATTTGTATATGAATTCTAACAGCTAACCAGAATCTATTTAACTCTAATCCCTGCTAGCAGCTAATTGCCACATATGTTATATTTATACACGTATATTAATAACAGCTAATTAAAACTTATGGAATTATAATCTAATGGTAGAAATTGTCTGCAGCATCTTAGATCGTTATTTCTATTCGTGAAAACACTAGTCGTAACACTGTACGACTAGGATACTTGTCTAGAGTTAAGCCTTACATACCTCGTTCGCCATTTACCGATTAACTGGCGAGGTTCAGCTGGTATTTAGCTGTTCCTCCCATCTGTAATAACATTAACGGAAGAATAGAGCTATCTTCATTACTGAATTCAAAGAAAACAATAACTTTATATATATACTGACTATTCTTCAACTTATCGAAGAACGATCGAAAACTCATAATTTCTCAGGAATATAGAAGAGAGAAATACTTACTTTGAGCTTGGGATTGTATTAACACTAGTTTGGAGAAATTACAATCACTTTGGCTCGACAGGACGACAATTCGCCGGGCGAATTTTACGAAACTAACTCCATAGAAATGCTCTCTGCAGCCTTATACTGCGATACCCAAAGTTAATTTGGATTTGGACGGCGTTTGATGGTGTAATCAGAAGAAAATTATATATTCCCTTTGTCCTCCCTCTATTTCTACCCGATCTATATGAGGAAGTGACATAAAATTAAAGGGTGAGGCCTATATATACTTGCAGCAAAATACATAGCAACGTGGCACGTTGTCCAACACGTCATTTTGGCTCCGTGCCACGTTGGCTAACGCGGAGGTCCCAGCTCCATGCCACTTTTCCCCTCTGGGCAGAGCGGTTCGGCCTCCTCTTTGAAATTCCAACATGGTACTCATTCGGCCTTTCCCGGGGCCCTTTCCTCGCACGTATGGCATTCTAAAACTTCGCACCAACATTCGAATAGGCCAACTACATGCTAGAAACTTACGGGGTGTAACATATGTTTTGATAAAGTTTATTTACGATTATTATTATGAACGTTTTACGAATGATTTGGAAGTCTTGAGCCTTATGTTTTCTCACGAAGTTTATGATATATGCATGATGTCCTTCTCTTATGTTACTTATGAGTTTTGTTTTATTTTTAAATGTCCGTTTTACTTACCTTGAATACTTAGTACATTCCATGTACTGATCGCATTCTTTCTATGTTGTATCGTTTCATGATACAGGGTCTGGATATCAGGCTCTTCCTCATCCTTAGTCCATCTCAGCTTACACTATCAGCTTGTTGGTGACTCCTCATGTTCCAAGGGTCATGGAAATGATGAAGGCAGATGGCAATGATAATGGGCATCAGCAAGCCCCAGGCACCAGATCCAGGTGCTCATGCGGAGTTTCGGGCGGATATTCTGATGTTGGCACAGGCCTTAACCGCTCAGGTCAATCAGCAGGCTGTTGTGCAAGTCCCACAAAATAGCAATGCAGCGGCTGCTCAGATTAGGGACTTCTTGAGGATGAACCCTCCCGAGTTCAAGGGATCCAGGGTGGATAAGGATCCACAGAGTTCATTGAAGGGGTCTTGAGTCACTCAGGTTATAGGGGTGACAAATGGGGAGTGTGTTGACTTTGCCTCTTACTAGCTCAAAGAGGTCATTCATATTGGTACAAGCAATGGAAGGACATCAGGGGAGTGGGAGTGGGCCCTATCAGCTGGGATGAGTTCCACATGGCCTTTCTCGACAAGTTCTTTCCTCGGGAAATGAGGGCGTTGAAAGCAGCGGAGTTTGTGAACCTAAAGTAGGGAAAAATGAAAGTGCTGGAGTATTCAATTGAGTTCACCTGGTTGTCAAAATACGCCCAAGAGTTAGTGATGGACCAGAGAGTGGGGGTGAGCAAATTTGTTCATGGTGTGGCCGGTTATTTAGACATGGATTGTAGGACTGTTATGCTCCACCAAGATGTGGACTTTCCTCACATAGTGTTGTACGCCTAGCAGATGGAGGTGGCTCATGCAAGGTAGAGGGAGGAAAAGAGGGCTCGGATAGACAGTCGTGGGTTTTCACATCAGAGTTCTGGCGGTGGCTACCATCCACAGTTTCAGCAGAGATCACTAGCCCCAACACCATCATTAGCTAGTGTTCCGTCCATACCCAGAGGTGATCAGAAGATCAGGGCTTCAGGGTTGAGGGATCATAGGGGCACCCAGTTAGAGTATACCACTCCAACCTATGGGAATTACGGCAAGAGTCACACCGGGGAGTGCCTGCTCGGTTCGGATGTCTGCTTTGGGTATGGTATATCTGGGCACATATGCCGAGCATGTCCACATGCCGGACAAGGTAATGATATGGGTCGAGCATAGACCACCAAGACAGCAGCAGCTTCAGCCCGTTCAGCTCCATAGGGAGCATCTTTTAGTGGGGGTGGTAGTCAGCGCCAAAACCGATTCTATGTACTTGCCTCGCACCAGGAGCAGGATACTTCGCCAGACATGGTCACTGGTATGTTGCGTGTCTTTCATATTGATGTTTATGCCTTGTTAGACCTGGGATCTACATTGTCTTTTGTGACCCCTTACATTGCTAGTAGTTTTGGAGTTAGTGCTGAAATTTTGTCAGAACCATTCTCCGTATCTACTCCAATCGGTGATTCAGTTCTAGCTAGGTGGGTATAGAGAGGGTGCCCGGTCCTGGTGTTGTACAAGGTTACCTCCGTAGACCTAGTAGAGTTAACCCTGTCTGATTTTGACGTTATTCTTGGTATGGATTAGTTATTTACATGTAATGCCGTTATTAATTGTAGGACCCATATCGTGGAGTTTCATTTTCTAGGTGAGTCAATTTCGGAGTGGAAAGGTAATTTGATGTTACCAACAAGTCGATTTATTTCCTATCTTAAGGCCTGGAAGATAATCTCTAAGAGTTGCATGTACCACCTAGTTAGGTTTAAGGATGTGGAGTTCGAGACCCCGACTATCCAGTCAGTTCCGGTGGTGTGAGAGTATCTAGTGGTGTTTCCCGAGGATTTTCCAAGTGTTCCTCCAGAGAGGGAAATCAATTTTGGGATTGATCTATTGCTAGATACGCAGCCTATTTCTATCCCTCCTTATAGGATGGCTCTAGCTGAGCTAAAGGAATTGAAGGATCTGCTAAGGGATTCGCTGGATAAGGGCTTTATTAGATTGATCAAGTCTCCATCGGGTGCACCCGTTTTATTTGTTCCAAAGAAGGACGGTTCCCTTCGCATTTGTATTGACTATCGGCAGTTGAACAAGGTTACTGTCAAGAACAGGTACCCCTTACCCAGGATTGATTATTTGTTTGACCAGCTTCAGAGTGCCAAGTGCTTCTCCAAGATCGATCTCAGGTCCGGGTATCACCAGCTCCATGTTCGGGAGAGTGACATCTCGAAGACCTCTTTTAGGACCCGGTATGGTCACTACGAATTTGTTGTTATGTCTTTTGGGCTATGAAAAGCTCCTACAACTTTTATGGACCTGATGAACTGGGTGTTCAAGCAATATTTTTATATGTTCATGATCGTGTTCATCGACGACATTCTTATATACTCCTGGAGAGAGGAGGAGCATGCCACTCAATTGAGAATAGTGCTACAAACTCTCAAGGATCGTTAGCTGTATGCAATGTTTATCAAGTGTGAATTTTTGCTAAACTCAATAGCATTTCTGGGTCACGTGGTATCAAGAAAAGGCATAAGGGTAGATTCCCAGAAGATAGAAACATAAGTAAAAATACTTGTGTTGTTTCCCATGAAGTGCCTGATTTACGTCGCAACACGATGCAGGTAGTTTGGTTACTCAAACTTCACCAAACCACCTCATGGGTTGCCTCTGAAGAAGCGCCAGAGTTAACGTCGTATGACGCAAGTCTCTTGACTACTTAGAATTCATCAAGAAACTCCGACTCATCCTCAATTGCTGATACAACTGTAAACTTATTAGGCTACTTCATTGACCTACTGACGTTGAAGATGACCTCCTCCTTTTTCAGCTTGAACTTCAATTAGCCCGCCTCAACATCCACCAATGCTCTCCCAATTGCAAGGGATGGTCGCCCTAAGATAATGTGGACCACAGAATAGACTTACACAATCTAGGATCACGAAATTAGCCGGAAAGATAAACTTGTCCACCTTGACTAGCATATCAAAAAGGATCTTCACTGGCTTCTTAATTGTGCGGTCCACCATCAATAGTTGCATCATAGTCGGTGTGGGGCTCCCAAGCCTAGCTATATGAACAAAACTAATGGCATCAAGTTGATGCTAGTACGTAGTTCATATAATGCCTTTGCAAACTCAAAATCACCAATTTTGCATGGGATGTTGAAGGCAACTGGATCTCTTTTTTCTATGCACGTGCCCATGAGGCTACGACACTGAAATAGTGCAAGTTACTCACTAGCTCATAGGTCATGAATCTCTTTCTAGTGAATAGGTCCTTCATAAACATGGAATACTCAAGCATCTTCTCCAATGCCTCAACTAATGGGATGTTTAAAAACAACTTTTTTAGAATTGACAACAATATCTGGAACTTCCTATTTACTGCCTTCTTCTTCAACCTCAGAGGGAATGGTGGTGGTGGTCGAGGGACTGGTCTGTAAATCTATGTTTCCCCTTATTCCTTCCATTCATCAGCCTTAGACCCCTTTGCATAATCTAGAGCCTTAATCAACTTAGCATCACTTGTAATTTCTTGTTCAGCAATCTCATCTTCATCATTCAGCTCAATCTCCTTTTATCTCTCCATCTCAACTACAACTGATAGGGGACGGTCAATGGTGATCTTTCCATTCCTAGTTGTTACAGCTATAAATTGACTATCATTTTTTGGATATGTTCCCTTGTGCCTTTAATATAGGGATGTAGACATTTGACCAAGTTGCTGCCCAATATGCTTAATTGCAGTAGTAGGGGATTCAACCTTTTGGCCCATAGTAGATATATTACTCCTAATATCCTTCAGCTAATCATTAGTTGATTTAGCCCTTTTTAGTAGCTCATCCATCATGTTCTCTAATTTTGAGGGTCTAGCATCACCCTCACGAGCCCTGGGAGGAACATACACACTAGCGCGGTCGTTGCTGTAGCCATTAATTTTTCTCCACTCTCCTTCTCACTCACGACCTCTATTCCTTTCCCCATAACCATTCCTATTATAGTTGTCTCTATACTTCTTCCGGCCTTGGTTTCTGGAAGCTTGGCTCCAAGTGTCCTATCCATACCCTTGGGTGTTGGCCCGAAAATCTGCCACCTGGCTGTCCAAAATGTTCACCTCCTCCTCGGAATTAGACTATTCGAACCCCAGTTCCTGACCCTAATCTCCCACTACATTCATCTTTTAAGCTCTCGATCCCATAATATTCTTCATGAGAGGGTCTCTAGATTTTCTCATGTGAGCCAATTCCTAATCATGTTCCTCCTCTTTATTGCATTGGTTGACAATTATCCCTTTGTGATATGCACCTGCAACTGTCTCACCTTCCCTGGTGTGCCTGTCCATGTTCTTCTTGGTAACTCAGTCAAGTATGACAGTTGCTTGCTCCTATGAGTGAGCATTCCCTAGAACAGGTCGTAGAGAGGTATTCAACAGGCGCCACTCAACTGCGCTAACTAAGCCCTCCATAGAAGTTCAAGGAAGTAAAGCTCCTCCTGCTACCGTATCTTCTACACCTGGTAACCTGTACACCTTGCATATACCAACAAAATTCATCAGGTGCAGATTAGAATCGTCATCTGCATGACCACTAAACACTGCTTTCATGTTTAGAAACTGGATCATGGTGCTAGTGATATATAACTTTTCCCAGTTAGCAAAGGTTAATATACAATGGTTTCTATTGTCCCGGCCTCATTGATATTTGGGGACATCATTATCATAAAACTGAGGATCATTTATGTGGCCTCTTTTACCCCTTTCATGGAGGCTAGCATTTACTACCTCATCGCGAGCATCCTCGGCTTCCTTAAGTGCTACCTATGAGATGACTCAGCTTGATGAGCTTCTTCTACTAATCGTTCCTCTCTCTGCTCAAGGTTTTCTATTTTTTGCAGTGTTCACTCTAACACAGGATCAAGTGGAATTATAGGGTTTCTGCTTCGTCGAGTACTTGGCATTCACCTATAGGAAACCTGTGGGTTTCAAAAACAAAAGAACATTTAATTGATGAAATAACAAGTAAAAGTTAAAAACAGCACGTACAATAATCCTATGGTGTATTCCCTGACAACAGCGACACTTTGGATAATGCTAAAATCACACCCCTAGAAAAGTATGAATGGGATGTTGTCAATAAACAACCCAACAAAGGTTGGGATCCATCCTACAGGGAGTATGGTAAGGATGTAGTATAATAGTAGTATGTAGACTTTCAGTTCAATTATCTCCTAATGTTGAATTTTTAAAGAAGTAAACACGTAACAGTACTGAGCATTTAAGTTGTTATCATGTTGATACCATAAACTAGGGAAGTGTTCCCCATTGATTCATAACTACTTCGGGTTTTACACTTGTGATCTATCCCAACACTTAAATTGTAGAACTAATAATTTAAGTTCATTCAAACGATTGGTTCGTACCTATAGGATGACTATACTAAATCGGCATATTAGGTCTCTTGATTGATCTCACTTTAACCATTATCCATTTGTTCCAAATTAACTATCCTGCAAGCGTAGCTCAAGTTATACAATGAACCATAAAGTTCAAGGCTTTATTGTTCTTCTCTTTTCCTAATATCTACCTATCTAGGTTCAAGGAAATATAGAATTCGGGCAAGTCATAATGTTGCGCTCCATTAAGAAATGTTTAAGATTGAAGAGAAGACAATATAAGCATGTGTATTGGTTTAGAATCACTATATGCAAATCCTAGTTTGTTAATTTACCATAGTTCCCACAACACTAGTTGTGGAGATTTTAGACTCTCATGATTGTAAGAAGAGAATTATAATTCATTGAAGAAAACATAATTAAGGACTTACAAGGAACATTGAAATAAAACCAACTTGGTTATTGCAATATTCAACTAAGAACAACTTAAGAACAATGGAAATTAATTCCAAGAATATTCAAAAACTCATGAAGAAACTCCAAATAGCCGAACTCTTCTCCAAAAAAGTCATCTCCTAACAAAAATAATATAGAAAAGTATTTATACAAATAATTAGAAACCTTTCCTAAATTAACAGGGAAAACTAATTAACTATCATCGGCTTCTCCTATGAGTCTTTACTTGATCATACGAGTCGCAGCTTCACTCGTACAATGCTTGGCAACTCTATATTTTGCTAAGTGCTAGGAGTTGGTACCACTCGTACAATGCTCCTACGAGTTGTACATTCTTGTCGTGGTCTTAACCTAAGATATCTGGCATCCAATAAATATTTCCACAAGGTCCATGGTACGGCTCGTACCTTGCTCTTAGGAATCATGGTTGCCTTTCATACCATCCGATCTGCCTTTCAACAATCTTTCTAAACTTCACCACGACTCCTTTGTATGGGTTGTAGGTAGTCATCACAGATCGTAGTTGCTACCTGTACCAAGGAATAAATCCATGTACATCCTTATATTATGGCTTATATTATGGCTTGTACCACCAAGGTACGACTCATAGAAAAGTCTATACTTGGGCCAATTTTTGCACTCTTTTTCTTTCTTTCACAACTTTCAACTCAACATCTTATTTCCCTAAAAACAAAGAAAAAGTGCATCATATCCGTACAAACACACCTAAGACCATGCATATTTTCTTAGTTTTAAGCATCAAAAGTGTTGTAAACACACAACATATCAGGGTATAAGCATTAATCTCATGCCTGCATCACTGTTTCGAATGTTGCAGTTAGGAGAACCACATCCCACCATAGTGACTATGTAGTTAGCTGACGGGTCAATCACTTGTCCTGACAGTATTATTGAAGATGTGCTAATTAAAGTGAGACCATTTATCTTACTGGTGGACTTTATTATCCTGAACTATAATACTAATGAAGAAGTACAAATTATTATTTGGAGAGAATTCTTGGCAATAGAAGATGCAGTTATAAGGTTGAAGTTAGGAAAGATGTTGATGATAATAGATGGTCAGGAAGTAGTATCTGATGTATTTAGGGTAGCACGATTGCCACCCCACTATATTGAGTTAAATACCATCATGGTGGTAGAGACTGAAATGTCAAAGGAAGCATTAGAGTTGTATTAATCACATGAGGACCCACTAGGAGAGCTTTGACATATGAGATGGAACATGTAGATAGTTAAGAGGTGGACAAATGTTTTGAAGTCTTGGACACTATGTAATACCCCGAAAGCCCAAAGATCATACTTGGAAGTTGAAATGGAGAGAACTAGAAATCTGGCATCAGGTCATAGAATGACTCGTTCTATGACCCATGAGATAGACCCATTGGGCTCCACGGATCATGAAGTGACTCGTTGTGAGGTACAGGAATTGAGTTGGAATTTTGGATTTTGGAGTTCGCACGAACCTGAGCATAAGTCATGGTCAATCCCCACAACTCTTTGAGTTAGTCGTGGTCAAGGGCTATGAGAATGTGAAGAAAAGCATGGCAGTGTACCCTACGATTGGTCACCACAGTGAAATTCGAACACCATGATTTTGGATGAGTCATGGTCAGCCGGTTGGATATGATTTGAAATTTAGGCTTTGAGCAGGATGGGTGGTCACCAGCGAGTGTGGTCACTAGTAACGAAACGTGAGTTCCCGTGATGAGCCACGGATGAACTATTGGGAAGTGCACACAATGAAGTGACCTAGCGAGTCGTGTTCTAGCGGGTAATGAGTCGTCTAGTCTGTCGTGGGACTGGAGTTAGTTATTTTCTGCGAATTTAGTAAGGGCTTTTCCATAATTCCTATGATCCTTAGGCCTAAAATACGTCATTTTAAGCTATTAATGATGAGTTTTAAGAGGGTATTTGTTTTAGGGAATTCTTACTCATGCATGCAAGTTAGAGATCTAGAGATGTGATCAAGTTCCTTTTCCTTCATGTTTTCCTTAAATTCTTCCTTTGGAAATCAAGGAGTGGTAAAATCAAATCTTTTCAGGTATGTAGGATTATGAATGAGTGAATCCTTTCACACCCATGCCCAATATCTCTCTAAATAATAAAAATTCATATGTTAATTCTATGGGGTTTTAACCCAATGCATGAAATTCCTAATTTACCACATGGATATGATTTTAAAAATTTTCTAATATTGAATTATGATTCGTTGGCAAGTTTTACGTTTTTTTCAATTAAAATCATGTTTCATGCTTTACAAATTTGAATGCCCAATTATGAGAAGGTCATGAAAGTTGAGATTTATGACGAATGTTCAAGTATGATGAGATATTTATGATGAAAAGCATGTTTTACCCATGTTTATATCATGTTTTCAATTGAATTATGCATTTTGAAGAATTTTAAAGTATCGGTCTATGCCCATATGTTCATGTATGATTTATGAATTTATAAATTTGAGCTTACCACATGGTTTTGGCATGAAGACTCCCATTTATATTCATCTTGTTGTATGGTTTCAGACAGATCTCCTCATATATGAATTCAGATTTGATATGTATTTGATTATTGAGCTTCACCAATATACGATAGTAAGCTTTGCTGAAAAATGATAGAGGAAAATATACATGTTTGGGGAGTAGTGTCTAGCACCAAGTAGGCTATGGGTGGTACCCTATGCCTCAGAACTACACACCAATGTAGGTTAATACATATCTTATATATACTTTGGGACCTCCATTGTGAGCTATCCTCTACCCCAATTTAGCTACGAGCTTGATACCGATATCATGGTATCGTCTTAGACTGTCAAAGGTTTTTGGATAGCTCTACCCACTTGAGTGTGATAGTTGGGACCATGTAAACTCTATGGTGGTATGCTGATTATATGACGAGTCTCACATTGTTCCTGTGATTTCTGTTATGCATGTTCATCACTCATATATATATATTTATAGATGTTCTAAAACGGAGTTTTTACCTAATGTTAGGTTTTATTTATGATTATGGTTTTGCTTTGGGTCAATCATCCCAATTGTGATGTTATGTTATGATCATATCATGATTTTAGAAAATAGCATGCAAGCCCTACTCTTATATTCTTATCTTGTTCATGTTTTTTATTATGAATGTTTTAAATGATTTTACTTATTTAGCGGTTTACTCACCACTTACTTAGTATTCACGTACTTACCGCATACTTTTTTTGTTGTATCATTTCATGATACGAGCCGTACTCAAACTCGGCCTCATCACAGCCGAGGCTGTCGAGTTAGCATCCCACATCTATTGGTGACTCCTCATCTCCGAGGACCATGCTTTATCCATTTTCTTTATGTATTAGGTATCATACTTAGAGTTAGTTGGTATCTTGTCCTATCAACTTATCAATATTAGAGGCTTTTGGACATAGATTGTAACCGGCTTGATTTATGTGTATTTACGATGTTATTCTTATTTCAAACTTCCTCTTAGTTTATCGTGTCGATCTACCATTTTTATAATTGAGTCATACATAGAATGTTCATGCCATGATTTGACTTGAAGTCCTCAGGGTTCCTTGTCCCGTGTCTCGGTTCGGACCTATGTTAGGATCTTAGCAGAGACATGGCATCGAAGAACTAGGTTTGAAGTGTCCTAGGCGTCAAAAATCCACTTTTAGTATATTTCTTTTTCATGGGTGTGAAGCGCATCACATTTATGAAAAGAGGATATGAACGTTTAGGAAACATTCCCTTCTTTCATGATCTATGTCATGCGATGAAATGTCTCCCTATCCATCTAACTCATTCTATTTGCTATTGAAGAATCATGGCTCATCGCAGAGTTAATGGTAGGAGGAATGTAAATGGAAACAGCCATGAGGATGGCAACAGAGACGGGCAACAACAAGCCCCACCAGCCCAAGAACATCATGCACCGGAGCTGATTACCCATGTTGAATTTGAGGCAACTATTCAAATTCTTGTGCAAACCTTGTGACACAAGTCAACCGAAAGGTAGTGGTGCATGTCCCACAAAATGGAAATGGCTTGACAACTTCGATTTGTAGGAATCCCGGTCATATGTTGAGATATTTCCCAACAGCATGAGCAGGGCATGATGGGGGCGAGTCCCAGCTTCCGGGTTCGGCGGTCCACCAGCACGCCAGCCCCGCGGGGAATGTACTAGCACAGAGTGGAGGCCAGGAAAAAAGGTTCTATGCTTTAGCATCTCGCTAAGGCTTGAGGATATCTCCCCGGAAGAGGTAGTCACTAGTATGTTATGAGTTTTCCACTCTTGATGTATATGCTTTGTTAGATCCGGGGCTACCTTGTCTTTTATGACACCTTAACGTGGCCGTACTTTTGAAGTCAGCCCGGGATCTTGTCGAACTCACTTATCGAGTCTACCTCGATGAGTGATTTGGTTTTATCTAGACGGGTGTATAGAGAAGTTGCCCGTCCATGATCCTTCGAGAAAGTCACTTGATAGATTTGTAGAGTTACCATGATCAATTTTGATGTTATCCTCAAAATGGATTAGCTATTTGCATGTTATGCCTTAGTTAATTCGTGAACCCGGCATTAATTTTAGATTTCGGGTGAACCGGTCTTAGAGTGGAAGGGTAGTTCGGTTGTGCCTATAGGTCGTTTCATTTCTACCTTAAGGCCGAGAAAGATATACGCAACCATATCTATCCCTCCCTATAGAATGGCTCAGGCGGCTAAAGAGTTGAAGGAATAGTTGAAAGATCTTTTGGATAAGGGTTTCGTGGAGCCGAGCAAGTCCCAATAGGGTGCACCAGTTCTATTTGATCGAAAAGAAGATGGTTCTACCAATGTGTATTGATTATCGCGCAATTGAACAAGGTTACCGTAAGAACAGGTATCATCTACCAAATATCAATGATTTACTTGACCAGCTGCCGGGGTGCCAAGTGTTTTCAAAGATAGATCTTAGATTTCGGTATCATCGGCTCGAGTTCGGCGACATCCAGCCACCAACCTTCGGGGCGCGGTATGGTCATTATGAGTTTGTAGTTATGTCATTTGAACTAAAGAATGCTCCTGTAGATTTTATGGAATTGATTCCGGTGTTGAGCCATACTTGGATATTTTCGTGATCGTGTTCACTTATGACATCTAATATACTCTCGAGATTGAGGTAGCGTCGCTCTTTTGAAAGTGGTGCTACAGAACTCTCCAAGGATCGCCAATTATATGCTAAATTCAGCAAGTGCAAGTTTTGGTTGGGCTCGGTGGCGGTTTTGGGCCATGTGGTATCAGCGAGGGCATAAGGATGGACTCTCAAAAAATAGGGGCGGTGAAGAATTAGCCTAGATAGGTGAGTCCTTCAGACATCAGGAGTTTCTTTAGTTTTGTAGGATACTATTGAAGGTTTGTTGAGAGCTTTTCATCCATTGCAGTGCCATTGACTAAATTGACAAAAAAGAAATTAAAGTTCCAATGATTAAAGGCTTGTGAGAGAAGCTTTCAAAATTTGAAAGCGTAGACTTACCTTCGAGCGGGTGCTAACCCTACCAAAAGATGCTTGATAGTTTTGTGGTGTATTGTGATGCTTCAAGGATCGGACTTCGTTGCATATTGATGAAGCATGGCAAAGTTATAGCATATGCCTCCAGACAGCTGAAAGTTCATGAAAAGAATTACACAACCCATGATCTTGAATTGGCGGCGGTATTCTCCTTGATGATATGGAGGCATTACTTGTACAAGGTCCATGTAGATGTGTTTATAGACCATAGATTCTACAATATGTGTCTATCCAGAAGGATCTCAATCTTCATCCAAAGAGTGGTTGGAGCCACTCAAGGACTTTGATATGGTATGCTTTACCATCAGAGACAAGGATAATGTAGTAGTAGACTACTTGTAGACTCTCTATGGAGAGTGTGTCCCCATGTAGAGGAAGCAAGGAGGCGGTGAGAAGGATGTGCATCGACTTGCAAGGTTGGGGAGTTCGGATTGGTTTACTCGACCAATGGCGGTGTTATAATTCGAACCCAGTTGGAATTATTCTTGGTGACTGAAGTAAAAGCTAGACAAGACGAGGATCCCATTTTGGTAAAGTTAAAGGAAACCATTGAGAATCAGAAGGTAGGGTCTTCTCCAAGGGGAGATGGTGTGCTTCGATATATGGGTCGCTTATGTGTTTTGGACGTTGATGATTTGTAGAAAATCGGATGTTGTATAAGGCTCACAGTTCCAGATATTGATAATTCTCAAACCTCACCTCCTTTGGAAGTATGAAGCGGATGTTGTCAATAAAGAACCCAACTAAGAGGTTGGGGTGGTTACGAGGAATATGGAAGAGCTAGACTAAATCCGATAAGTGAACTTGTTACGTAGTTATTCCAAACTAAGGTTTTTAAAGAAAACAGTAATTAAAAACACAATTGAAATTATGGGTGAAATCAAGATTTAAAGATAACTAGGGTTTTCTTCCCCATGGTTTCATAGCTGCTTTGGATATCATATGTGATCATCACCAATGCTTACTTGTAGAGGCGATAACCTGGGCTCATTCACATGACCAACAAGTCCATATTGAATGACTATACTAAGTCACCCAACCAGGTCTCATGAACGATTGAAAATTAACTGTTATCAATGTGTCCCAAATTTTAACTATCCGGCAATCACAACTCAAGTTAATACAATGATCATCAAGATCAAGGCTTTGTTATAATTCTCTTTTCTAATCTATACTTCTCTACGTTCAAGCAAGTAAAGAACTGGGAAAGTCTAATGTTGTACACCATTAAGACACATTTAAGCATGAAGAGAATACACTACAAAGTGTTTTGCATTGGTTTTGAATGATTTTTATGCAACCCAAGCATTAATCCACCATGGTTCCCACAAACGAAACATCGATTTTTGCCAGAAGACTCTTTTTAGTTTTAATGTTCTATTCTTGTGCCCAAGTTTCTTTTATGTATATGGATGTATGTATAATTTTTCAATTCGGTTCAGCTATGTAGTTTGAATAGGAGATAGTCATTCCGTTAGTTTTACGCTTAAATAATCGGTATTTGAATATGATGATTGTATTTCTATGCTTTTCTCTATGTTTTTCCATCATTTGAGGAAAATGATCCCAAAGGGTAGATATTGTTATACCTCGAAAGTACAAAAGATAAGACCGAGTTGAAACGGAGAATAATATAAAACTAGCATCTTGTCATAGAATGGGTCGTGAGGTGATCCGTGGGAAGCCGAGACCACAGTCGTGATGTGACCCGTGGTAATGCTTAGAGGTTAGTTGGAACTCCGGGAATTTGGATCCCACGGACGTGACAACGAGCTTGGTCAAGCCCCGCGACTCGTTAGGTCAGTCGTGGGAACTGGTGATTGAAGAAGGAGAAGAAGCTGAGGCAATGTACATAGCAGTGTGTGACCACAGTCGTGGTCACCATTAACGAGTCGTGAAGTCAACCGTGAAGAGCCTACATGGACTTGATAGTGGTGTGGATGTGCCACGAGTCGTGGCCGGGGGAGGATAGTCATCATATCCCTCGTAGGGACTGACTGACAAGTTATTTTCAGCGAATTTAGTAAGGGCTTTTCCCTAATTCCCTAATATCATAAAGGCCTAAACTACGTCATTTTAAGGTGTGAATGATGTCTTTAAGAGGGTTAAGTTCATTTTAGGCCATTTTCATCCGTCCATGCAAGAGTGATAGTTAGAGAGGTGATCGAGGCAAATCCTTCAAGGTTCTCTTCAATTTCATCTTGGGCATTCAAGTAAGTGTAGATCCAGCTATAATCAAGTATAGCCCAGGGTTATGAATTGGTGAATCTTTTCACACCCATTCCCAATCCCTCTCTAAATCATGAATTTCCTATGTCTAATCTATGGGGTTTTAACCCAATGCATAAAATTCCTAATTTCTCTACATGGGTATGATTTAAATATGTTTTTACTATTTAGTTATGATTCATGGGCAAATTGCATATTATTTTCACTTAGAATCATGTTTCAAGTTATGAATTAAAAAGCCCATAGATGAGTAGTTTATGAAGATGAGATTTGTGATGAAGGTATGACTATGATGAGATATTATGATGAAAACATGTTTCCAAGCTATCCATATTTATAATCATATTTTCGATGAGAATTGAGAATTTTCAAGAATGTGAAAGTATTGGACAATGCCCACATGTTAAATTATGATCTATAATTTCTCGAAATAATCTTACCACATGGTTTTAGGGAGAAGACTCCCAATTATCTTTCAGCTTATGGAATGGTTTGAGTTAAAGCTTCTAATATGCATGATTTCATATTTGAGATGTATTTGATTATTGAGCTTCTTCAATTGAAATTGGTAAGCTTCATTGAAAAACGATGGAAAGCATATGCATATTTTGGGAGTAGTGTCTAGTGATGAGCTAAAGATTCGATTACCCTATGCCTCAAAACTACACACCAATGTAGGTTAATACATATTATATATACTTTGGGACCTCCCTAGTGAGCTATTCCCTTAGCGATTGTGCCTTGAGCTTGATATTGATATCATGGTATCGTCCTAGCCACACAGCGAGGCTTGGGCCGGCTCTACCCACTTAGTATGATAGTCGGGACCACATAAGCTCTATTATAGGTATATCAGTTAAAAAGAAGAGTCTCCCATTGTTCCTCATGATTTCAGTTATGCATGTTCATTTTTTCCGAGTTTTATACATCTATATATGTTCTAAACAGGGTTTGATTCAATGTTCAGTTTTACTCATGACTATCAAATTTCATCTTTAGTCAATCGATTGATTATGATGTTATGTTATGTTATGATGAGATCATGATTTAGAAAAGAATGCATGCAAGCCCTACTCTCACACTCATATTGTTTATGCATTACATTGTGCATGTCATTAAACAATTTTACTTATTTAAAGCGATTTTACTTACCTTACATACTTGACACATAATTCCATGTGCGACCGCATACTCTATGTTGTATCGTTTCATGAAACAAGACCCGACACTCAGACTCAGCCCCGTTCATAGCCAGTCTTCAGAGATAGCATCATATGTTTGTTGGTGAGTCCTCATCTCCGAGAGGACCATTCTATTCAGATTTCTCTATGCATTTTCAATTTTTAGCTTGTTCGAGTTAGTTGGGTCTTGTCGCATCGGCTAATCATGTTTATAGGCTTTTTTCAAACAAAAGGATGTATTGACTTCCAGATTGTTTATTTTGATGTTGTTTATTTAGACTTCACTAAGATTGTTATGTACATTCTTCAGTTTTAGTAATTGAGTTAGATGTTTGTCCATGACATAGGTTTTACTTGGAGTCTTTCGGGCCTCCTTGTCCTGTGTTGCGATCCGGGCCTCTGTTTGGGTCGTGACCACTACCCAATGATGTAACTTTTTAGGTGGATAAATTGGCAAAAATAGCACTTGACGCAGTGATAAACTCAAGTAATTTAAGGTGATAAGTTTTGATTGTTGGAAGAAAAGCGACATAAGCTCGCCCGAAAAAGGTATGTTAGGTGCTCTTTGTCTCTTGATTTTCAAGCACGAATTCATGTCGACGATGAATCCGGCATTACCCTATACTTGAGATTCTATAGTAGCATATTATGGTTCTTCCCATTTGTTAGAATCACTTGGTATTAAGTTGTATATTTGAAGTTGGAACACATGAATGTAAAGTGAAGAGAGCAATTGCCTTTTTCCAATTATGGTCATAGTTGTAGAATTGAGTCGAAGTCCCCTTAGCGTGAGTACTTTGTAGAGATGGTCCTTTTACATTTTCTTATGTATTTTTGGTGTCAAAGTTGTTTCACATTATGGTTTTTATGAAATTGGTAAACATGGCAAGACAACGATGCGCGGATGAACCTAATATTTAAATTCGGTTTTAACTCAATAAGCGCTAACGAGGGTAACGAAATGGAATTTCCTTACAATAGTTACCTACCATATTATATGATTGTTTTAAGGTACCTGGGTCCATGAGAATGTTCCCTGGTCCCTCTCGCTTAAGCTAAGTGACTAATTAATGCATTTCTTTATTAATCGATACGTTAAACTTAGAAAATAGAACCTGAATGGGTAAACTATTGATATTTCTATGGAACCATCTTTATGGGCAGGTTATACAAAATTTATTGATCTTAAGGTTATAGAAAATCATAATATATATTTATATATATATGTTTATGCTTACGTTCAAGTTACGTGCTAAAGTGGCAAGGATTGCCTTCAGAAAGTCGTTATATGTTTATTAGACGTTTTGAGTTATCTAGACCTCCTGAGAATTGATTAAGGCTTTAGGTATATACGTCGCATGTTCTTTGGAAGTGGTAGATGTGTGAGGAAATTAACCTAAGTGTAAAAGTTGTGGCGCTAGTAGAAAGGAGAGATAGGTAAATGTTGACCTTTTTAAGGGAATATGTGAGATTATATGCCCTTTGTCAGTAGTTCATTTCATGAATTTACTTTGAATGACAGCAAAAATATGAGCAAGGTGAAGTTTATGATATATAAGGTTGACAATTAGTTAAAAGGTAAGTGTGTACAAAGATTGCTGGAATAGTGAACACGAGAGTAAATAGTTAAGTAGAGAATGACGAATCCTGTTTTGAAAAGAATTTAAGATGAATAAGAAATGTAGAGCTAAAGATTTTTAACTTAGATGATAATTGTTACGATTTTTAATGAGTTAAGAAAATGGCTAGCTTAAGATTTACCCCTTTTCTAAAGATGTTTGCCAAAGTGTTATAAATAAAGTTGTTTATGTTCAGTTGTGTTAAGCTAATGAAAGGCCAATAAAGTGTTAACCTCTTAAAAATGATTATAGTAGAATATTTTGAGATAGTGACTCATGTTAAGGAGAAGTTCTTCATTGTATTTATTAAACAATTATATTTGATTATTTGTTTAGAGGTTGGATTAACTTATTTTTGTTTTTGAAGGATTATTTTTCTTGGAAGTTTCTAAACTGTTTATAATGTCGCTAAGCTTTCTAAAAGCTCCTCATGTATTGTAAAGTTTCACCACGAGCCTTTCCTATGTTGATAAAAGCAAAACTATAAGTATTTATTTATCTTAAGGCAGCCCCTAGACAATTGCCTAGCATTCTTATGTTAAAGAGCTCTAAGTTTGAGATACGTGAGTTATGTCTTCCTGTTCATAAGTTACGTTTAGATGTCATATGATATGCAACGAATGAGGTATGCTCACAATTCTTGATATGAAAGTATGAAAGTCAAACAAGTATAAGCATGAAATGAATGTTAAGATTGTTAATAGAAAATGTTAAGTTAAGTTATTCCTCTCTTCTCCTCATGTTAGTATTGCTAGGAGATGTTTAAAATCGCATGAACGTCGTACGGTCTTTATAATATTCCGGTCTAGGAACTTCCTAGGAATTCATTCCGGCTATGTATGTATTTAAATGCTAAATGAAAGACCTATATGTGTACATCATAATTGTAGTATTTGGGGTATTGGTAAGATCCTACACATGTTATAGTTCTTGAGAATTAGGCAAATTTCATACGGTTGTCGGTATATATCTAGTCTCTATAAGCCCTATAAGCTCCATTTATGATTGTGGTTGAGATTTATTTTTATTTTACCCCGGTATGATACACCGGCTAGAGATATCCTTATTTTACCTACGGTATGGTACACCAGCTGGAGATATTTTATTTACCTGGTATGATACACGGGATGGAGATATTTTTATTTTATTTTACCCCGGTGTGGGTATTTGTATTTGGAGATATTTTTAGTATACCCAGAGTGTGGAACACTTGTTGGAGAAATTTTATATATGGATATATGGTTGGGTAGTCGCTGGCGTTACAATTATAGTTTCTTTCTTGTGCATTTCGTAATTGCATTTTCATCTCGTATAGAGTTATTATCGAGGTTTCGGTTTCCTGGATTCAGTCATTTACTACTCACTTATTCTTGGTTGATTATCTTGAGTTCACTTATGTTATAGTGAGTAGGTATCAATTATAGGTTGCAGAGTTCCATGTTATATCTATCCTTTATATGTTTATATGTTGAGTCAGTTATTATAGAATTGTTATCTCATGTTTACAGTTTCGAACTTACATACCAGTACATTTCATTCGTAACGACGTCCCTTCGCTTGGGGACTGATCTTGGGCATAATTAAGTGACCAAGTGCTATTTTATAACTTTATTAAGCAATGTTTGTCTATTTATACACTTACATTCTTATGTGATTTTATGTAAATTTGGGTATGCACTAACCAATATGATTAGTCCTTGTTTTGTAGGTGTAAAATGCATATGAGGGACTAAATAATGATGGAGTGAAGCGAAGAAATGGAGTTGAAGCGGAGTACAAAGTTGGCAAGAAAGCATGCATGGAAGGTCGTGCCACGCATCTATGCGTGTGCTGCACCAGCGCCATGCCACGCCAAGTCCATGCGTGCAAAGTCTGACATTCCGGGACGCTCTGGCCGCGGCGTCGTGCCATGCTACGCACTACTGTGCACCGCAGCCCCGTGTCACACAGGCCATCATGCAAGGAGGCAGCACCGTGCCATGTTGGCCTCGGCCAAGCAACATCATTTTAATGCGATTTCCCAGTAAATTTGCATCGTTACTTCCGTATACGAGAGGAAAATTATGGTGCATTCGGCTCATAACCCGCGAACCATTCCATAACGGCCCAAAATTTGCAAATTCATTATATACTATAGATTAAACCCTTAGCTTCTAAAATCATTGGTGGTAAATATTTTCTGAAAACCGTAGGAGCGAAGGAAAGTGAAGAACTCACCTAGCGTTCACAAATTTTACATTCTCTTTTTACCTATTCTTGTAAGATACACTACTCTAAACATGTTTTGAGTTATTGTATGAACATGAGTGGCTAAAACCCTTCCTCTAGGGTTGAGGCCATGTGAGATGATTGTAATTGGATGAATTTGTTGTGATTTAATTAATTTAATTGGTGTTTGTCTTACATTCTTCATTATTATTTTTTTAATGCTTGATCACCATGAAAAAAAATGCGTTAAGCTTAGGTTAAAGCTTGAAAGAGCAACCTAAGCAAGAACACACATAAAGATGTAGAGCAAGTTCTTATCTTTCGATATGATTCGCAGTTAGGATAAATAATATACCTAAATTCCCTTGCTTGGTTAATAAAACGGGATGATAGCAAGACACCGACTTACAATTATCACATCACCGCTCATAAAGTAGTTGTGAAGCTAAGGTTGGTTAAATTACTAAGTACGAAAGTCCCTAATCAAGAGCATAAACCCCGGAAACCACATCCACGTAGTTGAACTGCCCTTTGAACTAGGATGTTACATCCCCGTTCAACGATGTAGTTGTGAAGCTAGTTTGTCATTTTTAGAGGCTCGAGAGACCATGAACATCGCATGTTTCAACTATGTGAGACAACAATTGATAATATCATACTTGGCCCATTATGGTGTGGCGTTGCATGATTATCCGGCCTTAACTCTAGTTGCTTCGTATGTTGTTTCCAAATTGTTTTGTGACCAACCCAAAACATAATTATAATTTATCGAAAACTTCTATAATCAACACTTGTGAAGGTTAATCTCATACTTGAACTTCGTAATTTACTGAATTGGTTTAGTCCCTATGGGTTCAACATTCGGCTCTTGAAAAGGGCCTCTGAGTTAGTTGTACGACCGCGTATGCTTGTGTGTGCTGGAGCGCAGGCAGTTTTAGCGCCATTGCGGGGGTGGTGAAGTGTAGTAAATTTATACATTTTTTTGTGTGATTTTTGATTTCCTTAAGTGTTGAGAAACCTTTTTCTTAGTTTGATATATTGCAGGTGACACGTTGTCCTTGCGACTTGAAAGGGAATAGAAAGCTAGTGGAACCGTTACATGAACTTGAACGTCAAATTCATTTATGCGGTAGGGGAAGCTCTAGAGAAAAAGCTAAAAAGAGACTTTAGGAGAGGTTACAACGGCCACCCAGCCCAGCCGGGGACAAGCAAAGTTGTTACCTGAAATAATGGAAGCCCGACAGTTTGCAAAGTAGCTATCCCACTAGTGACAAATGTGACCTCTAGTATCCGCAAACCGGATCTGGGAGACTTTGGGTGAAGAGAATATGGTGCAGCTATTACATTCTAGTGGCCAATTCACCGGGATGACATATGAGGACCCACATCAACACTTACAGAACTTTCTTGAGATTAGTGACATGTTCGTCCCCACCGGAGTGTCTACAGATTATGTCCGATTACGGCTCTTCCCATTCTCATTTTTGGGGGAGGCAAAGAGGTGGTTGAAATCTGGCGACAGAATTCCACAACTTCTTGGGTTGATTTGGCAAAGAAGTTCCTCATCATATTCTTCCCTTCAAGCAATATTTCCAAACTCGGGGAGTGAAATATTAAGCTTCGGCGGCCCGGGAGGAGAACTTGTATTTGGCTTGGGAGAGATTCAAGGAGTCGTTATTGAGAAGTGTCCCCATCATTAACGGTCAACATGTGCTAGCCCAATACCTTTGTAGAAAGTCAGACCCCTGCATAAAAAATTTTACTGAACTACGTATCGGGTGGGCAAGCCTTAAAGAAGACTTATGATAGTGTACACTTTGTTGAACAGGATTTCTTAAGGAAATCGGTAGCACAATAGTGTGAGAGGGTAGGAAAAGAGAATAACGGGGTTGATAGAGATAGATAGTGTAAATGCCTTGGCGGCACATCTAGAATCATTTTAGCATCAGATGATGACTTAGTTCAATAAAGCGAGTATGAACCAACAACAAGGACAAATAAATTCAGTTCAACAAGCTTGAGTTGGTGTGAAATCTCGGCAATACTGGGCACAATGTAGAATCATGCGGTGTCTTGAATCGGTCAATTTTGTTGGGAATGTTAAGAGAGGAACAATATGAATTTTCAGAATAGTTACACCAAGAATTGGCAGAGCCACCGAATTTTTCTTGGGGTGTAAATAAAAGGCAAAGCTACATTAACCTCAACAACGCGGTATCGTGATAGAACGAGGGCGAGAATGATGGCCGAGTTGAGTAGCAACATTAGGAGACGTTGCGAAGATTATATAAGAGACACGGGCAATTAGCGAAGAACGAGACGAGATGGCATCGAACTTGAAAAATCTGCAGTTTGCCACCCGCAATTTAGAGAAGCGGATTGGTCAAATAGTATTTGCTCACCACACTAGGCTGAGGAGAGTTATCCAATGACACATACACAAACCCCGTCGGAGTCAATGCCATCAATCGAGAGTGGCAATCAATTGGCTGATCGCTTTTGAAATAGAGGAGAAATGAGTGCGACCGAGTTGGTTAGAAAGGGACCATCCACTAAAGAAGAATCAGAGCGTTGTGCAACAAAATGTAAAAATCATCATTGCAGCCACCACAAGACTACCACCACCATTTCTTGCCAAAGATTCAAAAAAGTAAGGATGAGGAATGCTTTAGAAAGTTCTTTGATATTTTCGAAGAACTTCATATCAATACCTTTGTGATGTTTGCGGGGAATACCCCAAGTATGCTAAATACTTGAAAGATTTAGTGGCCAACAATGTAGACAAGTGGATGTTCCAAGCGCACTTGATTAGGAGTGCGGCCACGGGGTAATGAGCAAGATACCTAAAAAGCTCAAAGATCCCGGGAGTTTTACCCTCCCCATACAAATTGGTAAAGCTGAGGTGATAAGACCTCTGTGTGATTTAGGGGCTTAGTTAATCTGATGCCCTATCATTGTTTAACACCTTAGGGTTGGGTCAGCAGAGACTGACATGTTTGATGCTACAGCTAGCAGACAAGTCGCAAGTGGCACCTAGATGGAATAATGAGGACCTTCTCATCCAAAGTGGGTAAGTTCATCATACCAATGATTTATTATATTGGATTTTGAATTTGATGATAAGGTAGCCCTAATATTGGAACGCCCATTTTTTGCCACTAGAGGAGCGATTATTAATGTAAGAGCAGGGACCCTTAAAATCAGGGTCGATGATGAAGAAGAACTCTCTTCGGTCTACCTAGAGATTAACCCACCCACACATTACGAGACTTTGTAGGTCAGTGTGTTATCAAAGGCTAAGAGTGGGGTGGCAGATTCCATAGTCCATGGCCACGAGGAGATGATTACTTTTTTAGCTCGAATTTGATAGAGGGCTTCTACTACAAGAGAAGTTTGGGGAAGAGAGGAATAGAGTGGCGGCTGTTCCCTCGAAAATAAAAAGAAGAAGATGGTTCTCTAAAGAGAACGGGTATGAGGATTGCTTGAAAAGGATGGTACATGTTGTCGCTGCGACGTAAATTAGGTCTTTGCTTGGGAAGCCAAGGGTACCGCTAGGTACAATGTTAATTTCTTTCCAATTGTGTTGATTTTGATTATTTCATCTTGTTTTGTTTTTGGTGGAGATGTAAGCACATACGGAGGAGAAGTCTGAGTACCCTTGGAGGAGGAAGCTAAGGAGCATGAAAGGAAGTGTGGGGTCGGTACCCACTTGTTCGAATGAAGAAAAACATGTTGTTAGCTAGGCCTAGAGGCCTCAGGGAGTATTTCTCACCTTTTTTGAAGTTTAATCAGAGACTTTGGGGACATAGCATGATTCAAGTGTGGGGTGAAGGAAATTTCAAAATTTTTTGTGCTTAATGATTTTGGGTGAAGGTAGTGCTTGATAGGTATATGTTGAGAAGAATTTTTGAGTTAAGCATGATTCACCCACCCATTGGTTTTTCTTTCTTTTTCGATGGAGGGCACTTTGAACCAAAGAATAAAAATTTTGTGTGTCTGTACATAGTTGTTTTTAGTCATAGTTAAGGACTATTCCCAGCGATGGATGGATGCGACGTCCTGAAAATTGGTCAATAGGTTTTGGTTTTGAACCCACTTAGTTAATTGATGGCTCGATATTATTGACTATGTGCTATACATGATTGTGAGATGCAAGTGTGTGGAGAGTTGAAGCATGTGAGAAGTTTTATAACTCTATTCGAGACACCTAGGCTCTTGAATGTGACTCTATGTGCTTAAACCATAATTTTGAATTCTTGTGATTAGCTGAGTAAGAGACAGATGAATTTGTCTTAGATTGAGCATGTGCAATGAGTGTAAGGTTTTGAATATTCCTGCTCTTGTGTAATGTCTAGAACTTTCTGAGTGTGTATACAAAAATGAAATGAGGGGCGTCGATTGTAAGAGATGATGTAGGCATTTCTTTTTTACTAAGCTTAATTTTTATCCTTCACTTCACCTACAGCAGATAATGCGATCTAGTTAGCCCCATTGAGACTTAAGCCTATTCTTTGATGGATATGGCATAAGTTTAATCCCTTTCTTTCATTATCCTTAAATTTTATCCAAAACTCCTAAGCGCTTAAGTGAAAAAATCAAAAACAATAAGGGTGTAAGAATTGCGGAAAAGAAGGAAAAATAGTGGTTGTGGGATTTGAGAGGAATAGAGGTGCACGTGTTTGAAAATGGTTGAGGATTAGTAGGGAGTAAGAGAACAAATAAATGAAAAAGTTATTTAACTACTCCTTACTAATAAGCTAAGTGTGCTTAAAGAAATGGGAAACGAGAAGAGGAAATTTAGATTGAAAAGAAGAAGGAGAAGTAAGAGAAGAGATGCAGTAATAAATGTGGTGTATTAAAAGTGCTTAGGGAAGATAGTCACTATTATTAGCCATAGCAGTACCTACCTGCCCTTAGCTTACATTACAACCCAATAAGTCCTACTTACAGTCTTACGTCATGCATCCTTATATTATTGGAGTAAAACACTAGGGCAAGCTTATGGGTCAATATATGTGGCATATGAATTCTTTGTAAGAGTGATCTTAATTCTTATTTATATACCCATACATGGTATGATTTTAAATTTTGTGAGTAAAAATGGGTAACTCTCTTGTTGTGGCGGCACATGTTTAATGAAGGACGGACACAATTCATGTCAATTTCTTGATAAGTTAATTCGCATGAGGTTGTGAGATTAAGAGTCGATTCTTGAGGTTACGAAGTCTTAACATAGTTATATTTTAGTTTAATGGTTAAATCTTGCATGCTCTACTTTTAACTTTCTATCTAAAACAATTATTGTAGACGTAGCTTGGGTGTCTTGCTCAATGAGCTATGTGAGTCTTCATGTGCATGAGATGTAAAAGGGTTGTTCGAGGACGAGCAGATTTAAGTGTGGGAGTAGTGATGTGGGCATAATTAAGTGCCCAAGTGCTACTTTATAAATTAGTATAGCCATGTTTGTCTATTTAAACACTTACATTCTAATGTGATTTTATGTAAATTTGGGTATGAACTAACCAACATGATTAGTCCTTGTTTTGTAGGTGTAAAATGCATATGAGGGACTTAATAATGATTGATGAAATTGAAGAAATGGAGTTAGGCAGTACGCAAGGGGTGGGGAAGCGGCTTCATAGAAAGGCTAGCCGCCAAGCAGCGTGCCACGCTATGCGTATTACGCGCCCAGCGTCGTGCCATGACCAAGGACATGCACGCGAAGATGTCTCTGGCATTCAGGCGCTGTGCGCGGCGCCGTGCCATGCCCCAAGAGCGCTGCTTTACGCGCCCACGGCCGTGTCACGCGAGCCATCGCGCAAGGGTAGCACCGTGCCACATTGTCCATCACGCCATGCCTCGACCAAGCATAATTTTAATGTTATTTCTAGTAAGCTGCAGCGTTACTTCCGTGGCACGGAGGCAAATTAGTGCGTTCATCTCCGTTCCACGGAGCCAATCCATGATGGGCCAAAATTTGCAAATTCCCTATTTACTATAAGTTAAACCCTTAGCTTCTAAAATAATTGGTCACGAAATATTTTTCTGAAAGCGTAGAGGAGAGAAGAGAAAGTGAAGAACTCACCTAGGGTTCACCAATTTTCGTTCTACTTTTACCTATTCTTGTAAGTTCACTACTCTCAACATGTTTTTGAGTTATTACATGAACATGAGTGGCTAAAACCCTTCCTCTAGCATTGAGGCCACGTGAGATGATTGTAATTGCATGAATTTGTTTTGGTTTGAGTCGTTAGTATTGTTTTGTCATATATTTTTTCATTATTGTTTTTTATGCTTGATCACCATGAAAACAAATGCATTAAGCTTAGGTAAATTCTCGAGAAAATAGTAACCCTAGGAAAGAACATAGGAATGTAGGTAGCAAGTTCTTATCTTTCAGCTCTACGATTCGCAATTAGGATAAATAATATACCTAAATTGCCTTGCTTGGTTAGTAAAATGGGATGATTGCATGACAACGCTTAGAATTATCACTCCACCACTTTCGTAAGAAGTAGTTTTGAAGCTAATTTGGATTAAATGATTAGAGTTACGAAAGTCCCTTATAGAGAGCATAAACCCCATAAACCACATCCTTGTAGTTGAAGCGCCCCACAAACTAAGATGTCACATCCCCGCTCAATGATGTAGTTGTGAGCTAGTTTGTCGTGTTTATAGGCTCGAGACCATGAACATCGCATGTTTCAACTAGGTGGGAACAACAATTGATAATATCATACTTGACCCATTACGAAGTGTGGCATTTGAATGATTATCGGCCTTCGCTCTAGTTGCTTCGTATATTGTTTCCATATGGTTTTGTGACCCACTTAGTAAAACTTAATCATAATTTGCGAAAACTTCTATAACCAACACTTGTGAAGGTTAATCTCATACTTGAACTTCATAATTTGCTGAATTGGTCCAGTCCCTGTGGGTTCGACATCCAGCTCTTGAAAAGGGCCACTGCATTACTTGTACGACCACGTATGCGTGCGTGTGTGTGGGCACGAACGAGGGGACTGCGTTTGTGTCAGGTGCGAGGTAGAGGTGGGATTTCTAGTTGTAGTAGCAGTTTGTGAGATCAATGGATGTGTTGGTATGCTCCTTTCTTCCAAGATCTAGGGCTTAGTTATTTATGCTTGAGTTTTGATATGCCGTTATGGGTAGGTCGAGCCACCATTCCAGCCGTCAGTCAATTACTATTTAGAGGCTTTGTGGACTTTGTGTGTATAATGTTATTCAGTTTTGGACTCATCGTCTTATTGTTGTTTTGTTTGGCATACTCATTGCCTTGGTTGCATTTCAGTTGTTTACTCTGAGACCTTATGGTCTGATTTACACACTCCGGTTGATTGTGACGGTGGCACGGATGGTCTAAGTGTTACAGTGCACGGATGTCATATAGCGGAGCTACCGATCAATCATGAATCGAGTGTGATTGTGCCCTAGCCCAGTTTTGGGGCGTGACATATTAGTAGTAGAAGAGGAAGGCAGATTGGAGTAGGCACGATAGAATGGGATGAGTTTGTGAAAACATTTTTAGACAGGTTCTTTCCTCCAGATCTAACGGAAGCTAAGAATTTGCCCGAATTCATGAACCTTAGGCAAAATAACATGATCGTGGAGGAGTATGCAGCTTTGAAGTTTAATCAACTGTCGAGATATGCTCTTGAAATGGTCGCTGAGCTAAGGGCTCATATGCTCAAGTTTGTTAATAGAGTTTCAGACTTGGTGCTTAGGAATCTGAGAACCCGAATGCGATGAAGACATTGACCTCTCTAGTCTCATCATTCAAGCCCAGCAAATAGAGGTACAAAAGTTGAATGATGTAGAGAGGGAAAACAGCGGGCGAGAAAAAAGGCTAGTTTGAGTATGGCCAGTAGAGATCAGGTGAGGTAGTCGACCACAGCAGCGTGATGCTTGACACTAACCTCCGGTATCCTCATCGGCTAGTGCCTCTACTTTCAAATCACAGGGCCGAAAAGAGTGGATTGTCACGCTACCAATTCTAGAGTGCGTCTCCAATAATTAGCACATTTCTAGCTGCCCTAAGTGGGGCATGGATCACCCACAAGTGTCTTTTGGGCACGGAGGGTTTGTTTGGTTATGGCCACCTATGTCAGCGATTGAGAGATTGTCCATGTTTAGGACATGGGAAGACCTAATCTACAAACTCGGCAACCCCAATAGGCAAATCCCGACTCCAATAGGGAACTACTTCAGGTATGATTGGCAGGAAGCACCAAAACTAATTTTATGCTTTTTCTTCTCATCGGGATCAGGAGAACTCACGACATGGTTACGGGTATGTTGTGCCTTATCCACATTGATGTGTATGGTTGGATAGATCCAGGAGCCACACTTTCCTTTGTGGCTCCATATATTTTTGTTCAATTTGATACTAGTCCATAAGTCCTCTCAGAACCATTTTCGATGTCTTCTTCCACACCAATGCCCAATTCCTATCAAAATGTGTTAAATTGTCTATGATCAAGTATGGGGTTTTATCAAACTGCATGATTCTTCAAATGCTCTATACATGGGTATGATTATATTGTATTTGTATTGTTGGACTATAAAACTTGAAATGATTCTAAGTTGTTTTTCATTATAAAAATTGTTTTCCAAATTTTGAATCTAAAACGCCCATAGATGATGAGTTCATAAAAAAAGTGATTTATCACAAATATGTGGTAAATGATGAGGTTGATGATGAAAAGATATTTCTAAAACTACCCATGATTATGTTGTTGTTTTTCAAAAAGAATTGAGTAGATCAAGTATGATAAAGCTTTGTTGATACCCTACATGTTGATTTAAAGTGATTTTCCAGATAAGCTTACCACATTGTTTGAAGTGATATTTCCCAATTTTTATTATAAATTCTAGCTTGTGATATGTTGACTAAATATTTCTACATGTTTGACTTACCACATGATTTGGAGTTGATGCTTCCACACCAATGATTGAGCTTGTGGTATGTTTCCGGAATAAAACCTCCCTATATGCATGAATTCATAAATCAAGAGTTGTATGTCATTATTGAGCTTTGTGTCAAGGACAATGTTGAGCTTCGTTAATACGATGTTGAGTTATACATGATATCATATTGAGCTTCATCACTAGACGATGTTAAGCTTCGTCATTAGATGATGTTGAGCTTCGTTACATACGAAGTAGAGAATTGCATGTTTTTGGGAGAAAAGTCTGTAAAGAGTGAGTTAAGGGTCGATCACCTATGCCCCCAGGCTACGCGCCAACGTAGGATGATATTGTTATATTATTGGGACCTCCCTTGTGAGCTATCCACAGCCCCGTTGGCCCTTCAACGATATCACTATCATGACATCGTCATTGTCCTGGCAAGGTTATGGACGGCTTTACTGCCCAGAGTGTGATAGTTGGGACCCGCGTAAAAGCTCTATATGATGATATGTCGATTTAAGTGAGCGAGTCTCCCATGGTCTATATTATTCATATTTTCATATTCATTACTCATGATGATTACTTTACTCATGCATGTTCTGAAAATGAAGGTTTGACTCATTGTTCAGCTTTTCTATATAAATGTCATGTTCATCTTTGAGTGATTCAAATCAATCAAGATATTATAAAGCTATGCATGGTCTTTTTATAATGAGACTATGATTTGAAGAATGCATGCATGTCCTTCCTCTCATGTTGAAAGTGTATGATATGCATGAAATGTTTTAAATGATTTACTTTACAAAACCTATTTTACTTACCTTGCATACTGGGCTGTATGTTCCACGTGCTGACCATATACTTTCTATGATGTATCATTTCATCTACGGGACCCATCTCGCACTTCAATCCCATCCTTAGATAGCTTTTCAGCTAATATCTTCTTAGTTGGTGAGTCCTCATTCTTAGAGGACTAAACTATCATTTTCCTTTATGTATTTCCCGAGTTCGGTATTGTTGAGTTAGTTGGGGTCTTGTCCGATCAACTTTCGTCGAGTTACAAGCTTTCGAGACTTATGTGTGTGTGTAGCTTCGGAATGTTATTCTGATATTATTTATTGTAGCAGAACTTCTCTTTGAGTTTATAATTATGTTTTCTTCACGTCTATTAAATGAGTTATTTGAATTCTTATGTCATGGGTGGACTTGGGGTCCCTTGTCCCGTGTCTACGATCACGGGTCTATGCTCGGAATTCGTGAAAAACTTGGTATCAAGCATTAGGTTTTGATGTGTCCCTGGGAGTCTGAAAGCCACATTAGGTAGAGTTGTTTTCATTTATGTGAAGCGCGCCGCACATATTAAAAAGAGGCTACTAGACGTTTTTAGGAAGTAGTCCTTGCTTTCATGATCTATGTTGTGCGTGGAAAGCCTTTCCTATCCTCCAAATTCGTGCTATTCGCGATTGAAGAATCATGGCCCCTAGAAGGATGAATGGAAAGAGGAATGGAGGTGGTAAAGGCCACGATAGGGGAAACAATTATGAGCATCAACGGCCCCATCGGTTCGGGGAGCCTCGAGGCACAGAGTGATAGCTCATGTTGAGTTACATTTGCCATCCAGTTCTTGTGCAAGCCTTGACAGCTAAGGTCAATTAGCGGAGCCGTGGTGCATGTTCCCTGAAATAGCCATGCAGCAATGACTAAGTCGGACTTCTTGAGGATGAACTTGAGGATGAACCTGCCGGAGTTTCTGGGGTCCAAGGTAGATGAGGACCTGCATGATTTCATTGATGAGATTGTCAAGATCACCCAGGTTATGGGGGTGAGTAGTGTTGAGTGCGCAAAGTTTGCCTCTAGCCTGTTGAATGGGGTTGCGCATATTTGGTTCCGCTAGTGGAAGGACAGTAGGGTCGCAGGAGCAGGACCGATCACATGGGAGGAGTTTCAAGTTGCATTCATAGATTGGTTCTTCCCTCGAGAAATGAGGGAGTTGAAAGAAGCCGAGTTAATGAATTTAAAGCATGGAAGGATGATTGTTTTGGAGTACGCTCTTAAGTTCACCCACCTATCTAAGTATGACCCGGAGTTAGTGGCAAACCAGTGGGCGTGGGTGAGTAGATTTGTGCATGGTATAGCAAGCTATTTGGGCAAGGACTACAGGACAGTTACGCTTCATCAGGACATGGACCTCCCTCATATGGTTCCATACGCTCAACAGATGGAGGAGGCACATTTGAGGGAGAGGGAGGCCAAGAGGGCCAGGACTGAGGACCATAGGTTCTCACATTAGAGGTTTAGTGGTAGGCATCGACAGTAGACCCACAAGAGATCTTCAGCCCCAGCATCATCTGCCATGGGTGTTCCATCTAGGACCCGATATGATCAGAGGTTGTGAGCATCAGGCTTGAGGGGTCATAGCAGTAGACCAAAGATTCTAGCATTCCAGCTTGCCGCAGATGTGGCCGAGGGAACATAGGCTAGTTCTTGGCAAGGTAAGGAGCTTGTTTTGGATGTGGGCAGTCTGGACATATGCTTAAAGATTGTCCCGCTGTATGACAGGAACAGTTTGGAGTTCGGGGCCCAGTTTCTAGTTTAGCAGCCCCTCCCCCACGCACAACACATCAGGGGGAATCCACTAGTGCAGCTGGCGGTCAACGCCAGAACAGATTCTATTCCTTAGCCACTCACCAGGAGAAGGAGGCCTCACCAGATGTAGTCATTGGTATGTTGAGAGTTTTTCATGTTGATGTGTATGCTTTGTTAGATTCGGGGGCTACCATATCTTTTGTGACACCATATATAGCCAGTAGCTTCATGGTCAGTCCCGATGTGTTGTTAGAGCCCTTCTCAATTTCTACACTAGTAGGTCACTCAATTATAGCTAGATGGGTGTATAGAGATTTCCCTGTATCAGTCCTTCGTAAGGTCACCTCTGCAAATTTGGTAGAGTTATCCATGACCAATTTTGATGTTATTCTCAGTATGGATTGGCTATTTGCATGCTTTTCTTTAGTAAATTGTAGAACCTAGTCTGTAGGGTTCAGATTTCTGGGTGAGCCAGTCTTAGAATGGAAAGGTAGTTCAGTTGTACCTATAGGATTATTCATTTCCTACCTTAAGGTCAGGAAGATGATTTCTATGGGTTGCATGTACCATCTGGTTAGGGTTAAGGACGTGGAGTCGGAGACCCTCGACCATTTAGTCAGTTCCAGCAGTATGTGAGTACTCGGAGGTCTTTCCTGATAAGTTTCCAGGTGTACCTCCCGAGCGGGAGATTGATTTCGGTATAGACCTTCTTCCTAACACGCAACCTATATCCATTCCACCCTACAGGATGGCTCCATCCGAGCTAAAAGTGTTGAAGGATCAGTCGAAAGACTTGTTAGATAAGGGCTTTATTAGGCCGAGTAAGTCACCGTGGGGCGCACCGATATTACTTGTTTGAAAGGACGGTTCCCTTCGCATGTGCATTGATTATCGACAGTTGAATAAGGTTATCTTCAAGAACAGGAACTCCTTATCCAGGATTAATGATTTGTTTGACTAGCTTTAGGGTGCCAGGTGTTTCTCCAAGATTGATCTCAGGTCCGGATATCACCAGCTTAGGGTTCGGGAGAGTGACATCTTTAAAATCACCTTCAGGACTCGGTATGGTAACTATGAATATGTTGTGATGTATTTTGGACTAACCAATGCCCCTACAGCTTTTATGGATCTGATGAACAGGATATTCAAGGCATATCTAGACATGTTTGTGATTATGATTATTGATGATATCCTCATATACTCTCGGCGTGAGGAGGAGCATGCCGCTCACTTGAGAGTACTGCTTCAAATCAGTTATATGTTCAGTGATGTACTCAGTGTACTTTCTTCCAGTATAATTTTATAGTTTCGTTACGTTTCCTGCATATTCGGTACATTTCAAGTATGGACCGCATACTTTATGTGCTATGTTGTCTCTTGATATAGATTCAGGTCACCAGACTCAGCCTCGCCATTAGACATGCTCTATTTCCATCTCAGGTGATTGTGGTGAGTCCTCATCTCTCAAGGACGAGATCTATGTTTTCCTATTTAAGTTATATTTCAGTTTTCAGACTTTAGCACTTTATTTGGATTGTGGTTACCCGTGGATTTATAATATTTGGTACTATATTGTATTGTATTGTAGGTACTGTATCGTAAATATAATGTTTGGATAGACTGTATGGTTTTCTGCTATTTAATAATATTTTTATTATTTGTTTTGACCATATGGTATTGTATCGTAACTGTTAAGTTTACTTAAATATCCTAAATTATTCTATATGTTAAATTTATCAATAATTATCAATAAAATAATTTAAGACTATTTTC
>JACEIK010000893.1:73688-121962 GCA_018107945.1 Datura stramonium
AAATTTTGACAAAATTAACCAAAAAGTAGGTAAAAATAATTGTACTTTGATTCTTTTTTTAATAGTAATAAATTTCATTATGCAGTACACCAAAAAATAAAAAGTATTATAAAATAAGGGAGATGCATCAACCTATTAACCAAAACACTAGTTATCATGATCACATCTGACTCTATTATTTGTTCTTCATCAAGCATCATATGTTATTTTTGCACCAAAACGATATGCTTTAAAAATACAAATAAATTCGAACAATAATTCTTAATATTTAAAATTAAAAAGTGCACATAAAAAGGAAGTAATTCTCATCGTAAAATACAAAAATAAAATTAATAAAATATAGATGGGAAGGAATAAAGGAGTAGAACATATATAAAAAAAAAGATTAGAACACAACTCGTTGTAGTAATAGACTTTGAATTAGCAAGTCTTTGAACATGATTATATTAAATCATGTATTTGCCCAAGAAAAGAAAGATTGTTTTTTTAAAAGTAAAGTGAGAAAAAGAATTGGAAGGCAAAATCATGTATTAACAGTTCGGCAAATTAAAGTTTGGAAATTATATAAATAATAAAGGAGATTGTACTTATAGAAAAGAATCAAGCAGGGGAACAAAAAATGATTTATCTTTATACAGACAATATAAGAAGAAAAATAAAAAAGCAAGTAGATTTATAAGAAGTTTAAGTAATCAAACTTAGAAAGAGAGAATTCAAAGAAGAAGAGAAGACTGAAAGAGAAGAGAAATGAATGTAGTTACATAGAAGATGGTAGGGTCAACACTGGTGCTGAAGTAATTCGAGCCTTCAACTCTTTGAAGCTTTTCTCACAAGCCTCCGACCATTGAAACTTCACCTTCTTCTGAGTCAACTTAGTCAAAGGTGCTGCAATGGATGAGAAACCCTCCACAAACCTATGATAGTAGCCAGCTAAGCCCAAGAAACTCTGAATATCCGAAGGGTTCACCGGTCTGGGCCGATTCTTCACCGCTTTAATTTTCTGCGAGTCTACTTTTATGCCTTCGCTGAATACCACATTGCCCAAGAATGACACGGAGTCCAACCAAAACTTACACTTGCTGAAATTTTCATACAATTGGCGGTCCTTGAGGGTCTGGAGCACTACTCTGAAGTGAGCGGCATGCTCCTCCTCCCTTCAAGGGTATACTAAGATTTCATCAATGAACAAGATCACGAACATGTCCAAATATGGCTTGAACACTCTATTCATCAGGTCCATAAAAGCTGTAGGAGGATTCGTTAGTCCAAAAGACATAACAACAAACTCGTAATGACCATACCGTGTTCTGAATGTCGTCTTCAGGATAGCACTCTCCCGAACTCTAAGCTGATGATACCCAGATATGAGATCTATCTTCAAGAAACACTTAGCACTATGAAGATGATCAAACAAATCATCGATCCTGGGTAATGGATACATGTTCTTGACAGTGACTTTGTTCAACTGTCGATAATCAATGCACACACGAAGGGAACCATCTTTCTTCCGAATATATAATACTGGTGTGCCCCATGGAGACTGGCTCGGTATAATGAAACCCTTATCTAGAAAATTCTTTAACTGATCCTTCAACTCTTTTAGCTCGGCTGGAGCCATCCTGTAGAGAGGAACAGATATAGGCTGCGTATTGGGAAGGAGGTCAATACCAAAGTCAATCTCTAGCTCAGGAGGAATACCTAGCAAATCATCCGTAAAGACCTCTGGATACTCACGTACTATTGGAACTGACTGGATAATCGGGGTCTCGAGCTCAACATCCTTGACCATAACCAAATGATGCATGCAACCCTTGGAAATCATCTTCCTAGCCTTGAGGTAGGATACAAAGTGACCTACAGGCACAGCTAAACTACCCTTCCATTCTAAGACTTTCTCACTTGGAAATCTGAACTCTACTGACCCGGTCCTGCAATAAGTGGAAGCATAAAAAGAATACAACCAATCCATGCCAAGAATAACATCGAAATCGGTCATGGATAAATCTATCAGATCTGCTTAGGTGACCTTATGGAGGACCAAGATCGGGAAATTTCTATACACCCGTCTAGCTATAACTGAGTCACCTACTAGAGTAGAAACCGAGAAGGATTCTGACAAGACATAGGGACTTACTCCGAAGCTACTGGCTACATAATGTGTCACAAAGGAAAAGGTGGCCCCTAGATCTAATAATACATAAACATCAACGTGGAAGACTAATAACATACCACTAACCACGTCTGGGGAGACCTCCTTCTCTTCACGGGATGCTAGGGCATAGAATCTGTTCTGGCGCTGACCGCCAGCTGCACTTGTAGATGCCCCCTAATATGCTGAGCGAGGGGGTTGGCCTGCTAAGCTTGAAGCTGGGCCACGACCCCCAACCTTGTCCTATATCGCTGCTGGACAATCTCTAAGCATGTGTCCGGGTTGCCCACTCCTGAAACACGAATCAGAACCTGCCAAGCACTGACCTGTATGCCCTCGACCACATCTGCGACAAGCTGGAACACCTGAGTCTGCGGGCCTGCTGCTCTGACCCCTCAAGCCTAATTCTCGCCCTCTCTTATCATGCCTAGGCCGAGCTGGCAAACTCAAGGCTGATGATGCTAGGGCAAATGATCTCTGGTGGGTCTGTTGACGGTGCCTACCGTCGGGCCTCTACTGGGAGAATCTTTGGCTCTCAGTTCTATCCCTCTTGGCCTCTCTCTCTCTCTCTAGAATGTGCCGCCTCCATCTCCTGGGCGTACAACACCATCTGAGGAAGCCCATATCATTATGGAGCATAGAAATCCTGCATTCCATATACAAGTAACCTACTATCCCATGCACAAACCTGCTCACTCGTGCCCTCTGGCAGCCACTAACTCAGGAGCATACTTAGATAGGCTGATGAACTCAAGGGAATACTCTAGAACCTTCATCCTCCCTTGCTTCAGATTTACGAACTCAGCTGCCTTTAGCTCCCTCATCTCCCGAGGGAAGAACCGATCTAGGAATGAAACATGGAACTCTTCCCAAGTGATCGGACCTGCTCCAACAACCCTGCTGTCTTTCCACTGGCGGAACCAAATATGCGCAATCCTTTTTAACTAGTAGGAGGCTTACTTTGCGCACTCTACACTTCTCACCCCCATAATTTGGGTGATCTTGATAACCTCATCAACGAACTCATGCGGGTCCTTATCTACCTTAGTCCTCAGAAACTCTGGCGGGTTCATCCTCAAGAAGTCCCTGACTTGAGCCGCTACTACACTGCAATTCTGCAGAACATGCGCAACAGCCTACTGAATGACCTGAGCGGTCCAGACCTATGCAAGCATCTGGATAGCAGCCCGAAACTCAACGTGGGCAGCTGGCTCCGGCACCTAAGGCTCCTGAACTGGTGGGACCTGCTGATGCCCACGGCCCATGCCATCCTCGTGGCCGTCATCTCTCCATTCCTCCTCCCATTCATCCTTCGGGGAGCCAGGATTCTGCAATCGAGAATAGCATGAATTAGAAGGATAGAAAGACTCTTCACCGCACGACATATATCATGAAAGATGGGAACATTTCCTAGAATGCCTCGTAGCCTATTCTTCATAAGTGTGGCACGCTTCAAACTCATGAAAAAAGACTCTACTTAACGTGGCTTTCAGACTTCGTAGGACACTTCAAACCTATGGCTCTAATAATAAGTTTGTCATGACCCGAGCATAGACTCGGATTGTAGACACGGAACAAGGGATCCCGAGAAACCCGAGGTCAACCCATGGAATAAGCATTCGCTAAATCATTCAATAAACATGAAGAAACATAATCATAAACTTAGCGGAAACCTAACTTGACATAACAACAGAAAGAATGACTGAAGCTTAATACATGCCTAAGTCTGATAAGCCTCTAATCTGGATGAGCTGATGGGACAACACCCCCAACTAGCTAACCAATACTGAAACTGAAAATACAACCAAGATAACTGAAAGTATAGTTCTCGAAAGATGAGGACTCATCAACCAAGCAGGTACTGTCTCTGATAAGCGACTACGAACGGGGTTGGACCTTAGAACTGGATCTTGCATCATGAAATGATGCAGCATAGAAGGTATGCAGTCTGTACGTGAAATTTACAATGTATGCAAGGTAAGTAAAACTGCTTTGATAACATAAATCATTTAAAATAATTCATAGATATAACATGCTTTTAAGAGTAAGTAGAAGGCTACCTGCATTCATTTTGGAATCATACTCTTATCATAACGAGTTCATGAATGGCTTCAGAACCTCATAACTAAATCGAATGACTCAAAGATAAAACATAACATTTCTATCAAAAGCTGAACAATGAGTAAAACCTTGTTTCCTGAAGATGCATGCATAAGATAATTATCATGAGTAATGGATATTCACATTCAAATGGTATAGACAGTGGGAGACTCGTCACTTAATAGACATACCATGATAGAGCTTATGTGGTCCCGACTATTACACTCAAGTGGGCATAGCCATCAAAAACCTTGTCAGGGCTAAGGACGCTACCATGATATCAATATAAAGCCGAAAGGGGGCATTCTGGCTGGGGATAGCTCACAAGGGAGATCACAATAATATAATAGAATCAACCTATGTTGGCACGTAGTTCTATGGAGTATTTTTATCGACCCTTAGCCCGCTCGGTTCTAGATTCTTCTCCCAAAAAATGCAATGCTCGACATTGTATAAATATGAAGCTCAACATCGTCTAGTGACGAAGCTCAACATGAAATCATGAATAAATTCAACATCGTATGAAATGAAGTCGAACATTCTCTATTGACAAATCTCATTATGAAATCATGCATACTAGACATTATATTAATATGAAGCTCAACAATGTCATTTCGAAAAAGCTTAGAACGAAATCACTCTTAGACTCAATATCATGTGAAATGAAGCTTAATATTTTTCTTGACAAATCTCGACAACAACAATAGAGAAGGCTTTACTTTGAAACATACCACACGCTAGAATTCCAAATAAGGGTTAAAGGAAAATTTCATCTCAACCATGTGGTAAGTTCATATCGGTGAAAATCACAATTTGAAATCATCATTTGGGTATAATCCAAAGCTCTACCATACTTGGGTCTATTTAATCTTCTTTGACAACATCATCAAAATCATGGGTAAGTTTGGAAACATGCCTTTCATCTTCTACTTCATCATCACCACATTCTGTTATTAACTATCCACACACGGGCGTTTTAGATTCGATTTATAGAAAAACAATTTTGTAAAAGAAATTAAATTAGCATCCTCCCAAGCTCAGTAAGTCGCCAATATCAACACAATTTAATCATACCCCATGAGTAGAGATGTAAGAATCATGCAATGGAATGTAAACCCATACTTTATCATCACAAACCAATCATAAATTGCTTGGGAATGGGCATGGGTGTGGAAGGATGCACCCACTCATAGCCTTACATACATGGGAGTGAAGAATTCTAACCCTTCCTAATTGCCCAGCTGAGATTCCAATTGGAAACCGTGAGAATTCACCTTGATTCTTCTCCTCAAACTCCCAACCTTGCATACATGAAAGTAATGGCCTTAGATGGGGTTTTCTCTGCTAAAAACCCTCTATCACGAGCTTAGAACAACGTAATATAGGCCCTTAGAACTTAGGAATTACAGAAAAGCCCTTAATAAAATCGCTAAAAATAACTGTCAGGTGGTCCTAACGGACGACCTAACGAGTCGTTACCAGGGCACACGATCCATTGGTTTGCTCGTCAGGTTCACTAGATAAATGGTATGTCGGGGCTCCTAACGAGTTACATGACGACTCATCCCTAGCAGCCATAACTCGTTTCCACTTCCCGTTAAGTGCACTGGATCAATTTTCCAATATTCCTCTTGAACCACCCCACGACTGACATGACGACTCATGGTGTCTGACCACGAGTCGTTACATCACCCGTGGGGACCTCAAGTCACTCATCCTTCCAGGACTTCCCACAAGTCACCTGACGACTTGTGGGGTCTCCTCACGAGTCGTTCAGTGACTCATTCTGCAACTGCTACAACATTTTCCATTTTTTCTCCAATTTACTTTCGGGTCCGATTCTTTAATTCTCGAGGTATAACACTTTTCCCCTGATCTCAAACATGCCACATACTGAGGCATCAGGTGAGGCTTCTGGAGGTGTGTCAGTTCGAGGCTCCTCACCTCCTCCCACCTCCTCACCCCTGTGGGCTTCAGAATCTTGTAGAAAGGATCTACTCACATGAAAACCAACTCGAAAGACTAGATAAGAGCCTCCCCAACCTTATCATGAAAAAAGTCTAGAAGGAGTTAAAGTTGATCAAGGACAGCTTGAGCCAGCTGTATTCTTGAGTAGATGTGGTGGAGGGAGCTGTCACCTCTCTCTAGGCTGAGGTTCAGGAATGGAAACACTCGACAGTAGTGCTCTTAATGTAGTTATAATTGCCCCTTCCACAGCTCGAGGCCCTATTGACGATTTGTTCGAGGGCTTAGGTGACAATGAGGATGACATGGACGATGTTGTCCTAGTTGGGGATGAATCAGTCGGTGATGGTGATGATGATGAATTCGATGAAGAGTGACCACAACAGGAGGTCCTTTACCCTTTTGAATTTTCATGCATACATTGGGGACAATGTATATTTTTTAGCTGGGGGCGGGTTTAGTGATGTGGTTTTTGATGAATTTGTGCCCTTTTTAGACTTGTCTTTGATGAAGTTTTGCCCTTGTTGGGCTTATCTTGGATGAATTTTTAGTGCCCTTGTCGGGCTTGTTAATTGATGGGTTAAGCCTTTGTCGGGCTTAAAATGAAATTATAGGAAAGGTTGTTAATAAATGAATGGGTCCATGATTTAATTTCCAAATGTTGCATTGTAACCCAAGTTTGATTTTCGCCTTTGTAAATAGTAGATAGTAATCAAACTCTGAGGATTTTCTTCATACCACGGTTCTTTTCCAAGGAACATTTTCTTTTTCTTTTATTTTTGTTGTCGAACCATGTTGACATTGTCCAATGATAGATTGTGAGGCGACTCTCTTGAGGAAAAATGTCATGTTCTTCTTTGAGTCTTTTGTGGAACTATTTTTGAGGGGTACCACCAAAAGTTTTGGTGTGGCATGAAAAAAAATTAAAATGGACATTTGAAATGGGAAATGTAGCATTCTCTTGTCATATATTACATATTGCCTATTTGGCTTGTGAATTTGCATGCTCTCATGTCTTGAATCAAAATCTTGTGATAATAATGATTTTTTGAACTCTTTGGGTGTAATGCCTTGTGTGGTAAGGATTTTTAACTGGACTGAAGAACAAATGCAACCAGCGGCTCGCTTAATTGCATCCAGCGAACCGTCGGCGTCAAATGTCAAACTGTACTGGACCTCACTAGACACTAGCCTAAACTAATCGGTGGCTCGCGGATGGACACTGGCAAACTGCTGGTGACTCGCATGTGAAAGATGCAAGAAAAGGGCAAAAACATCTGGCCCAGAAAAATAGAAGTGTGTTATGACTTACTTTTGTACATATTCTAGAAAAAGTACTTTGAACTTATTATTGAATATTCCCATTACTTTTGAGAGAGAGAGGACTCCATTGGAGAAGAGAAGAATATTTGAATATCACTTTTTCATATTCATCTTCTTCAGCAAGGTATAACCACCATTGTAGAGATATTTTGAGCTTTATTTTGCTTACTCTTAATGATGAAATTATTGAGTTTATTAATAAATATGCTCTTGTGTTTCTCAGTTATGAGTAGTTAAATCTATAGCTAGAGGTGTGTGATGATGGGGGTTTGAATTTATTGGGTATTGCTATATCTGTATTGATAGTACTTAATTAGTGTAAATCTATTAAATTCTCCTCAAATTAATGTTGATTTCTCACAGTAGAAAATATGGGTATTGTTTTCTTGATATTGGCTTGAAAAAGAAGAAATAATTAATGGGGGAGAATTTAATAGTGGATTGGGATTTGGTTATATGAGATTGGGCTAGAAATAGCCAAAACCCATGGTCATAATCCCTTTAGTGGTTGGTGACTAGAAATAGCTTATTTCCTAATCCAAACCATATTGGATTAATTGAATTGCACCTTGAGGTTCTAAAGGACTTGAGGATAAGGCGCCCAAGTGGTTGAAAAACATCGGGCTCCATCTGTTTCCAAGGTTATTTACACGCATTAGTAATAATTTGATTGACTAGTAAATCCTGATTTGATTAACATTGCATCTACATCACACCTCTGGCCTTTGCACATTCCTGTTTCTCAATATTGGTTATCTTTATCTCTTGATTAGTTGATTTAGAGTCGACAACATTATTGCATTCACTTTCCCCAAGATTTACGTGTACGTTTTTATTGATTGGATGTGAATCAATTCAGTTCACTAAACAACTCTTGTGTAAATCATTCTCTATTCTCTGTGGAATTTGACCCCGACATCCGTCGAGTTATTTGTTTTGATACAATGATCGCTTACATTTTCTCTAAATGAGGAGTGTTTTTTTAGCATTATCAATTACCATAGCCATTTCTTCTTCCATTGACTAGGTGGGGAAGTGTGTTTTTGAAAATGTGTATAGCACAAGTCATTATGATCTTGATTTTCTTAAGCCCTAAATTATGAAATTATGATTTGTGATATAATTTCACTCAAGTTGTCATCATGGATTTGTGAATATCAAGTATAAACATGTTTTACAAGTATGAATAGATTTCATGATTTATGGATTTATGACTCTTGACCAACTCATAGGCCCTTATTAATGGATAATCATGTATTTCATGTGGGATCCATCATGTTATTATTTATTTGTCCATGAATTTCATGAATAATTTTAGGAGAACAATATGAGCCATCACGGGCATGTTTTTGGGAGAAGTGTCTAGTACCAAGTAGACCCAACATTTAGGTAAACCCTGTGGTCTAAGACCTACGTGCCACAGTAGGTATATATATTTATGATTATTTGATTGCTTTGATATCACCACGCACGCATGTCCCCCTGCCTGGCAAGCCGGGTAGGGTCCTGACCACTTGGGTTAAATAGTGGGGCATCACTTGAGGCTCTATCATGATGGTGTCGATTAAGATGAGTCCTCCCATTGTTCCTTATGATTTATGCATGGTTATGTTTATGTTACTTTGGCTCAAGTTATGTTTTATAATGTTTTCTCTTACGACCACGATTATGATTGGTTTACAAATGGTTACCTTATGATACCTACTTTATGATCATATTGACCTATTCTTATGAACACTTATGTATTTGAACTGTCCATTTTACTTACCTTGCATACTCAGTGCTTTCAGAGTACTGACTGCATACTCTATGTTGTATCATTTCATGATATAAGCTCGGACATTCAAGTTCAGCTCCGCCATTAGCTTAGAGTTTGCATCCCTCAGCCAGAGTTGATGAATCCTCATCCTTCGAGTACCCTTTATGTTCAGTTTACACTTAGTGTTTTCATTTTCCGATCTTAATGAGTTAGTTGGGGTCTTACCCCATTACCTCATCAGTATGTAGAGGCTTATAAGACATAGTATGTGTTCAGCTTCAAAATTGTGTTATGTATTAAGATGTTCGGATGTTATTATGTTTCAAACTTTTGTTATTATGTATGTTAAACTTCAGAAAAATTATGTTAGGTTTTAGATCTTATGTTCATGCCATGGGTAGACTTGGAGCCTCTCGGGGTTCCTTGTTCCGTGTCTCGATTCGGGTCTATGTTCGGGTGGTGATAGCTGGCTAGTGGCGGAACTGAGTGTGACCGTCTGATCCTGTATCATGAAATGAAACATCATAGGGTATGTGGTTAGTACTTGGAATACACTTATTATGTAAGGTAAGTAAAATATGCTGAGTAAGTATAAACTAAAATCATGCACGCAAAAATAAACCATAAGATCAAGATAGTAAAGTTGCATGCTGAAATCAAAGTCAAAAACATGTTTAATAACAAGTTGAATATCATATCTGAATAGAATGACCCAAAGTTGAGGATAAAAATCGTATGAGTTGTTATAACTGAATCGTAAGCACAAACTTATAAACTGAACATTGGGTCAAATCTGTTGTAAAACATATTATCATAAATCATGAACATGAATAACTGAAATCATGAGAAACAATGGGAGACTCATCATAACCGACACCATCAGAATAGAGCTTACATGATGCCCCAACTAGTACAATCAAGTGGGTAGAGCCGTCCAAAGCCTTGCTAGCGCTAAGGGCACTACCATGATATCGATATAAAATTGAAGTCGCCTATGGAAGGTAGGGGAAGCTCCCAAGGGATGTCCCAATGTAAATATATAAACCTACGTTGGTACATAGTTCTGAGATCTAGGGTTTACATGAACCCCTGGCCTACTCGGTGCTAGACACTACTCTAAAAAACATGCAAGATGCTCTCCATCATCTTTCAATGATGCCGAAGACATACCATAAGCCGAAAGTAGTAGTATAGACTCCAAAATCATATGGTGAGCTGATTTTATAGAACTGACCTAAATCATGAAAACATGCTTAGCTTATGCAGGCATACCCAAAATCTTAAAATCATGTGTGTGTCCCGGAAATAGACTTCATAAGACAAAATCATACCTTCATGCATGGGTAATTTGTAAACATTCAATCATGCAAGAAATCTCATCATACTTGAAATCATAAATCATAAACTTGACTTTTCATAAAACTTGCATAATCGGGCATAACTTTCTAAGATTTGGAATCATGAATTCATAAACAAAATAGGTATTAAATCTGCCCATAAATTTTGAAACATAGAGGGAATTGACCCATAAATAAATCATAGAGAATTTTATAAAAATTGGGATAGAAACCCATAAGATTATGAACTTGATCTAGAACTTAAATTCATGGAATTAAGGAGAATTTTGAGTATGAGAGAAAAGAACTCTCATTGATAGCCTTATATACCTGGGTAACTTGATTCTACTCTTGATTTTGAAATCCCAAGAGATTTGGAGAAGAACTTGAGGAATTCTAGGCTTGATCTTCAATGGGGGAGTCCTAATCGTGCATGCATGGGAGGGGAATGGTTTGAAATAGGTTTAACTCCCTTAAAACCTCTTTTTATATCTTAAAATGATATAGTTTAGGGTTTAGGAGCTTCAAATTTTTGAAAATACCCTTAATGAATTTGGAAGAAAAATAGAACTATCAGCTGTTATGACCCGTACCACGAGTCGTACAATCTTTCTACGACTCGTGGTTAGTTCCCGTAACCAACCATTCAAATTTTCGCCAACTCTTTGAAGATTTCTACGACTCGTACCACTACCCGTAATTTAATCCTATAACTCATACCATCACCCGTACGATCAATAACTTGATAACCCCAAGGACTTACTACGACTCCTGACCATGGGTCATACCCACATACTATGATTTATAGTAGGGACTTGTTGCTGGGAAGCAAAAATCTCTAATCTAAACCACGGATCTTCCTGCAACCCATACTACCAGCCTATGACTTGTAGGTTGCGTCATACTGAGGCAATTCTCCAACTTTTCTTGCTTATCCCATTTCAAATCTCAAGTCTACTCTTACAAAATTTTGAGGTACTACAATATCTCCCCATTAGGAACATTCATCCTCGAATGTGGGTTAAGAATACCAAAAACATGGGAAGGAATTGCAATCCCGAATACTGAACAATTAAAGCTGAAAATTGATGGAGTCACTGACTCCAGACTGATATACATGACTGAACTAAATCCATAATTCATACATACATACTAGAACTTGAAGGAACTCAGAGACATGAACTTGACGTGAAACTGTATAGAGTATTAGAGAGAAAATTGATACCTCATGTTGGAATGGGACTGGAAGGAAATAAATGCGGGTATTTATCCATCATATCTTCTTCGACTTCTTACTTTTCTCCCTCAACAAGCTGATTCCTCCACAAGACTTCCACTGAAGCTAATTCCTTTTTCCTCAACTTCCGAACTTGATGATTAAAGATCTTAATGGGTACCTCCTCTTAAGTAAGGCTATCCTTCACGCCTATGCTCTCCACAAGAACAACCAAAACCGGGTTACCAATACCCTTCTTCAATAGTGATACATGAAAAACTAGATGCACTGATGCTAACTCCACTAGTATCTACAACTCATAGGCCACCTTGCCAATATACGTCTCAAAATCCTGTATGGACCTACATACCGGGGACTGAGCCTCCCTTTCTTTCGTAACCTCATCACTCCCTTCATAGGAGACGCCTTTAAGAACGCCTAATCATCAACTTCAAACTCGAGTTCTCTTCGCCTAACATCCGCATATGACCTTTGACGACTCTTAGCTATTTTCATTCCTTCACTTATAAGGTAAACTTTCTCAATATTCACATGAACTAAATCTTTCCCTATCAATGTAGCTTCACCTACTTTGAACCAATCAATAAGCGATCTACATCTCCGCCTATTATGAGCCTCAAATTGATCTATCAGAATGCTAGAGTGGCAATCGTTGTTGTAGGCGAACTCGATGAGAGGCAAGTGATAATTCCAACTACCTTTGAAATCAATCACACACTCTCTTAACATATCCTCAAGAGTCTGAATGGTCCACTCATCCTGGCAATTTGTCGGAGGGTGAAAAGTTGTGCTAAGCTTCACCTGAGTACCAAGTCCCTTCTAAAATGACCTCCAAAACAAAGAGGTGAACTGAGTACCTCCATTCGAGATGATGAATAATGGCACTCCCTGCAATCAGACTAACTCCCGAATGTATAATCTTGCATAATCCTCAGTTGAATAGGGAGTTTTGATCGGTAAGACAATATGCTTCTTTGGTCAACCTGTCCACGACCACCCAAATAGAGTCATACTATCAGCGAGTATGAGGCAACCCAATGATGAAGTCCATTTTGATCTCTTCCCACTTCCAGGGGGATATTAATGTCTTGTAGCATATATTCAAGTCTCTGATGCATAACTTTCACTTATTGAAAATTCAGACATTTAGTCACAAACTCCACCATGTCCTTCTTCATGTCATTCCATCAATAAACTTCCCATATGTCATGCAACATCCAGGTGTCACCTGAGTTGATAAAATACCGAGAGCCATAAGCCTCACCCAACATCCTCTCCCTCAAGTCATCAATACTCAAAATACATAAATGACCCTGATATCGAAGTACACCATCTCCCCCTTGGGGAAGACCTCCACTTTCTGATTCTGAATTACTTCCTTCAATTTCACAAAGATAGGATCCTTATCTTTCCTAGCCTTTAATATAGTCCAAAAAGAAGACTCGGACCCGTTTTGAACAATGACACCACCCTCTATCAAGTTAAAAAGGCAAACCCCTAATTATGCAAGCCGATGCACATCCTTCACCAACTCCTTCCTCCCATCCTATACGTGGGGCATGTTCTCATGGACGATCTACTAAGGGCATCCGCCACTTTGTTAGCCTGGCCTGGATGATAAAAGGATACTCATATCGTAATCCTTGAAAAGCTCTAGCCATCCCCTTTGTTGTAAATCCTGATCCTTCTAAGTGATCACATTATGTAGGATCTTGTGATCCGTGAACACATCCACATGCGCCCCATACAAGTAGTGCCTCCAGATTTTCAAGAAAACCCTATGCCTGTCAGCTCTAGGTCATGCATCAAGTAGTCCTTCTCATGATTCTTATGCCATCTATATGCTTACACAATGCATACCATTTAACACCAATACACAACCGAGAACAAACCTAGAGACATCACAATACACAACAAAACCATTTGTGCTTTTCGTCAACCCTGAATTATCCACTAAGAATCTTACTTCCCCTCAAACAAGAAGCTCGTACAAGTTTAAGCTCTAATCAAGAGTCACCGTGTCACGCCCCACCTTGGGGGGTATGACTGGCACCCGGTGCCCTATTAGGACCTGAACTGCTAGACTACTGAGCCTAGGCACATCTGGTGCCTGGATGGCTCTAACTCTGATTCACGGAATCAATGGGCTATATAACGACTGTAAATACAGCCTCCGGCCGACTGGGCCTATAGCCACCTGTACTATAACGTCAGCTAACAAGAATCACATTCATATACGGAAACCTATGCGAGCCGACAAGGCCACCATGCTGTCTAGTTATCTCTAAATCAATATAACAAATGCTGAACAACTACGTGACCGGCAAGGTCACCACTATACTAACTAGATACCTACTTCCAATACCCACCAACATAAACAACAATACTAAACCGCTAAACATACGCACGACCCCACAATTTAATTAAAGCACAACTAACCACGTGGAGATATACATAATCGCAAGCCTCTAAGAATACCGATAAGATGGCCGAGATGTGGCCCCGACCTACCCGTACGATACAACAAAAGAAAATGATGTAAAACTCGAATATCAAGTCTGATGACAAAGATCACACTCGTGTTGATACAGGATCACGAGGACTCAGCCTCCTCATCAATAGATACCCGCGGCAAGTAATGCAAAGGCTCCCAACGGGCGCGCACTCAATGGTACCGAGTGCATGCAAAGCAAACTGAACATAACTGAATATAAGCAACATAACTAGAAATTCTGAACAATTGGAAGTATCTGAAACTGGCCCTGGATTGATGAAATTTGAATCATGCTTATCTGTACCGAGAGGCGTAGGAGCATACCTCGTCGTCATGGCGACTCGTCTATCGTACTATTAGATATCAAGTATATACATATATATAACAAAAAAGGACCTATACCAGCCCCCATAAGCTAGAAGGTGCAAACCAACACACAATCTATATACCCCTACCCAGGTCAAAACCATCCAAAAATAAATCACTCCACCGCCTACTAACTACGAGCACCTACCGGCCCTCGGGTCCCCAATGCCATGGCCTCTAACTATAATCGTGACTTGAGTCCGTGAGGACTCATAACCGTAAACCGTAATCTCGTATTTGTATCTCGTATATGTAATCTACTCCCGGGGCGCAAGCGCACAACAGGGTAAGCTATACTACTATGTTGGACGCCCTTTATATGGGGAATGCTGCATCCCCATCTTTGTCCTATCATGGATGGCATGCCACTGGGAGGACGTGATCCTCACCTTCCGGCGGGTGAGCCACACAACTGATTAAATCAGGCGAAGCAGGATGCTCTAAGGGTGACCTCATAGCACAAACAGTCCCAACAAAACAATAATCACGTATAGAAAGCATGTTTGATCCAAAATACTATCCTCGGATTCTCGATTTCTTATTATGAACTCTTTCACATTAAACCGATTCTCATACTCGAGCTATACCGTATCTCGAGATATTATCCTCACTGCTGGGATATTGCTTTACTAACTTTTATTCTGAATACAACATCATTATATTATAAAACATGCTTGCTAGATTCATACTGGACTCAATTCTCGACTTTTTGAATTCCTTTCTTCTATAGTTCACGCCATTTTCTATACTGAATTACTATCTTGCCGTAGGAATTAGCTTTACATACCTTTTTGCTTCATGGAGCTCCCGACTAACTAGAATAGCTCTCACAAGATTTGTTATTTCTCCCAACTGCATTCATATATAGGTCAATTAGAACTAAATACACTAATATTCTGGAAGAAAATATCACTTTCAATATATATATAGCCTAAATCTCAACTTAACGAAAATAAAACTCGCTATTTCCTCGAAAGCCTGCATGGAAGAAATACTCAATTTTTAGCAGATGGAGTATATTGACACTAATTTGGAGCAATTCCACTTACCTTAGCTCAATAGCACAATGATTCTCCGGCCGAATTTCACGAAACTAAACCTGCAGGAATGCTCCTTACTACTTAATACCGTATCCGGAGTTAATTTGAGTTTGGACCGCGATTGAAGGCGTAATCGGAAGGAAATTTCAATGGAATCTTCGTCCTCTCTGGAAATTATATGAAATATAACATTTAAACTGAAGTTGGAGGCTTATATTACCCGGACAGGCCTCCGTGACATGGCGCCAACACGGAGGCCCTCCTCCGTGGCACATTGCCATCCGAGGGGCTCGCCCCGCTCCTTGCGCGATGGTTCGATGAATCTCTTATCCTAAGCTCTTTCCTCGGCTTTTCCTAGCATGTATGGCATTCAAAAACTCTAACCAACATGCGAATAGGCCATCTACATGTTAAAAATTTACGAGGTGTGACTCACCGGTCATGCTCATTCTATGGTCTACGAGTTACATCACCACCTCATCTCGAGCCTATCACTCTATGGTCATCACATGGGTCTTTGTAGTTAATGTTGTTCAAGAATTTCCATTTTCGTGCTTAGCGACTAATTGTGATTTGAGAACTTCACATTCCCGGCACCTCTCGATCGAATAGAGATTTATCCTGAACGTAGACTTTGTAAAAATTATAATCCATCACGGGGAGACGATATGGGGCTGAGTAAGGAAATCGTGAAGCACGAATCATTCAAGAAATCTCGAGTTGGGTACATGTTTGATATAGCATGATCTAAGAGCCGCTAAGACAAATCTAAAACGACTCGAGTTCATAGAGCCGGGCATGCCGAGCGACATGGATTTACATATAGAACAAGGGTCAATACATGAAGTTGAGTTTTATGGAGACATGGAGAAAGATCTAGATCACTAACTAAAGAGGTTGGGCTAACATTCTAGGAAGTTGAATATAAGAATGAGAAAAGCGTAATGTCAACTGATACATAAGGGAGAACATTTGAATGAGAAGGAATTGACACCTCTTAGATACTATTTCTAGAACTTCCTTACTAGAAATAACTCAAGATTAGTCGCCTCGACTTAGCATCTCCCCAAGCTTAAAGTCATCATTCTATGGCTCCCTGGATCCATTCTTAAGGATAGGTTGACATCGTAGTTCTATAATTTACCTTTGCCCCCAAATCTATCAATAGTGGCTTCATACTTATAACCATTTCCTACCCTCCACAGGATGAATCTCATACTAAAATGCAAAAAGGGACCTTACACCTTAGACTAGGCATCCTAGGCCTAGAAAAATGTAAGGGTTAATTGGAAAAGATCATAACATACATGTGACTACATTTGGATTTGCTGTCACCCACACTAGATAACCCGCCCCCCGTCGTAGATGGGCAAGATATCGAAGCCGTTGATCTCGGTGCTTGGAGCACCGACTCTACCCTTGCCTTGACTAGTTGATGGGTAATCCCTACGCATGTTTTCGGGAATACCACACCCAAAACAACCATCTATTCTAACCAAACATTATTTCCCGGTGTTTTCTACCACATTTCGTGAATGTTGGCCAACTAGAAAGGGTTGTTGAGGGGTGGCTGGGGCACGTCTTCTCTGGCGGCTCCGCTTGGTCGACTGACAATCTCCGAGTTTGTGACCGGGCTGGCCATTAATTAAAGAAATCATCTCGAACCCATCAAGCACTTCCCTAGGTGGTTCTTCCACATCTTCTGCATGTTGGCTATGTAATTTCCCTTACCCTAGATTTGTTCCCCCAAGTCGAAGCCAAAGATCTTTGGTAAAGCTGAGGGTGATTTCCACCACCTAACCCTTGCTAGGAAACTCAAAGTTCCCCGTCCTCGTCCCTCTTGTTTCCATTTTCTCCTCTTTAACTCCCTATTCCATTTCAAACCAAGAAACTTAGGCGACTATTGAATCCTAATATCTCCCGCCTCTAGTGGAGATCCGCGGATGCGATGGCTTTCTAATTAAGTTGGAGTGGTCATGATCATACTAACACTGGGCGCACTGCCTCCGTGATCCGTAACTCCATCTCGAATAAAAAGTACACTGGAGTTGGTGGGGCTTGCAATACCACGTTGGTTCTTGGGGATACAAGATTCTGCAAACGCGTATGACACAAGTTAGAAGAGTTAAGCTTCATAACATGAGGTAGAATCAAGAATAAATGAATTTTTCGAAAACATTTTGTATCCTCTTAGTCATAAGTGTGACGTGCATCACACCCATGAAAAAGACTCTACAAAACGCAATTTCGTAAAACCCCAAGAAACATCAAAACCTAATGCTCCGATACCAAGTTTGTACAACCAGAACATAGGTACTGACTAAGACATGGAACTTAGAACCACAAATATATCCAAGTCAACCCATGGAATGAACATGATAACTAAAGCACATAAATCAAGAGAAAGCCGATAACCGAAATCATAAATAAGTGGTAGTTGAATGTCTACATATTTGTCTAATAAACCTCTAACATATCTTATGAGCTAATGGGACAACATCTCCAACTAGCTCGCTAAAACCCGAAAACTTAAAAGATAACTCAAATGGTAAGTGAAGGTCCTCAAAAGATGAGGACCACCAACGATGGAAAGTGATAAACTACAGAGAGCTAGCTAGAGGAAACTAAGTCTGATCGTATGATCTCGTATCATGAAATAATAAATCATAGAGTGTGCGGTAAGTATTTGGACTATACCAGTATGCAAGGTAAGTAAAACAAGTTAAGTATAAACAAAAATCATGCATGTAAGCATAAATCATAAGATCATGAGAGTGAAGCTGCATGCTGAAATATGAGTCTGAAACATGTTTAATAACAAGCTGAACATCATATCTAAATAGAATGACCCAGAAAGATGAAGATAGGAAATCATATGACTTGCTATAACTAAAATCATAAAACACAAACCAATACTGACATTGTGTCAAACCTTTTGTAAAACATAATATCATCAATCATGAATACGAATAACTAAAATCATGAGAAATAATGGGAGACTCATCACAACCGAAACTATCACGCATAAAGCTATACGATTCTCCAACTATTACACTCAAGTGGGCATAGTTTTCCAAAGCCTTGCAATGGATAAGTGCGGTACTAAGGATATCAAATTACAAAGGCACCTATGGGGACAAGTGGAAGCTCACCAAGGTCCAATGTAAATATATAAACCTACGTTGACACATAGTTTTGAGATCTAGGATTTACATAAACCTTTGGCCTACACGATGCTGACACTACTCCTGAAACATGCAAATGCTCACCATAATTTTTCAATGAAGCCGCGTACATATCATGTCGAAAGTGGGAATATAGCCTCCAAAACCATATGGTTCGATGATTTTATAGAACTGAGCTAAAATCATAAAAACATGCTTAACTTTGTGGGCATACCCAAAATCTTAAAAATCATTTACACTTGAAATAGACTTCATAAGTTAAAATCATACGTTTATGCATGGGTAATTTATAAGCATTCAATCATGCTAGATATCTCATCATACTTTAAATCATAAATCATAAACTTATCTTTTCATGAAGCTTGCATAATTGGGCATAACTTTCTAAGATTTGAAATCATGAATTTATAATAAAAATAGTATAAAAATCTTCCCATAAATTTTAAAATATACTTTGAAACATGTATCTTAATTGACTCATAAATAAATCATAGAGAACTTCATAAAAATTTCCATAAGATCATTAACTTGATGTGTAACTTAAATTCATGGAATTGAGGAATTTTGAGCATGAGAGTGAAAACTCTCATTAATAGCCCTACATACCTAAAGTAACCCGATTCTACACTTGATTTTGAAAGCCCAAGAGATTTGGAGAAGCAACATGAGGAATTCTAGGGCTTCGATCTTCAATGGGGGAGTCCTAATCTTTCATGCATTGGAGGGGAATGATTTGGAATAGGTTTAACCTCTTTAAAACACCTTTTTTCAAATCTTAAACTACATATAGATTAGCGCTAAGGAGCTTTGGATTTACCAAAATACCTTAGTGAATTCAGTAAAAACCGAATTGTCGCCTGTTAAGAACCCGTACCACGAGTCGTACAATCATCCTATGACCTCTGGTTAGTTCCCATAACCAACCATTCAAATTTGACCAACTCTCAAAAGATTCCTCTAACTCATACCATGACTCATAACTTTATTCTATGAGTAATAAGATAACCCGTATCATCAAATACTTGATAACCCCAAGGACTTACTATGACTCCTGATCACTATCGTACAAACATACTACAGTCGAGTGTGGGACTCGGCTGGGAAGCAAAAATCTCTAATTTGAACTATCACGACATCCTACGACCCATACTACCCGTTACACCCCATCGCATTCTCGACACTAGACGCCTATTCGCACGCTCATAAGATATTCACGCCATACGCTAGAAAAGGCCCGAGAAAAGATCATCGTAAAACTCGTCGAACCATCGCATGAGCCGGGGCGTGAGCCCCTCCGATGGCGCCGTGTCACGGAAGTGAGCCACCGCGCAATTTCGTGACACGCGTTGGGCCCGTCTGTGCCCGGGCATATAAAGCCCCACTTCTCGGTTTTATGGTCATTATCCATAGAATTTTAAAAATCAAAGAAGTGAGAGGGAACGAAGGAGATAATATAAAATCGTCCGATTACGCCGTCAAACGTAGTCCAAACCTAAATTAACCTTTTGGGCAAATTTATGTTTAGCAAGAGGGAGCATTCCTACGGATTTTGTTTCAAGGAAATACCACTGACGAATCGTCGAGCACTGGACCAAGGCAAGTAGAATTGCTCCAAACTAGTGTCTTTATGCTCCTAGCCGTAAATTGAATACTTCTCCCTTCTGCACTCTCCGAAAATAGCAAGTTTTTGACCGTCTTTCGATAAGCCTAAGTTTAGGCTATAATTATATCGAACGTGACGCTGTCCATCAGAATGTTGTTGTATTTAGTACTAATTGACGTGTATATGAATGCAATTGGGAGAAATAGCCGAGTACCGACTGAGCCTCGTCCGACAATCGAATAACTCGAGGTTAAGGCATGTGAAGTGCTTCTTCCTGCAAGAAGTGTGCCTTAGCCGTATAACTGCGTAAACTCCGTATTTGAGTTCCTCGGAGTTGAATGCTGAGTATTGAGTAAGTTTAGTAAACTGGGTTCGCGTTGCCATATCGTGTGCTTCCGCTCCGAAATTAGTAAAGCATGCGCCAAAGGGCGAGAAGTTAGCCTTCCGCATTTTTGTGATAGCCTATTGTATGATTAGCAAGCATGTTGTAGATTAAAATAAATAGATTTTCAGAATAAAAGTAGTAAAGTAACGATAGACAGACAAGATATGGCTACGTACTCAGCCATTCGCATAGATGTGATATCGCTATAGATTAGCCATTCTGTGATGCATAGCTTCTAGCTACAAAGCTAGATACCGCTAAACAAAGATTTAATCAAGAATTTCCGCAAAGAACGTATAGTACGTAAAGAGATCAAAATAAGAAATCGATTTCGATAGTCTTTTTCAGCTTATACATGCTTGCTATTTATATGTGCTATTTGTTTGTTGAGACTTGATGTGGCGTAAGGCCCTTTATTTGAGCCCTTCCGCCGGGTTGGTAATCGTGTCGCCCACTCGAGCGGGTGGGTTTACGTCACCCAAGGTGGCATACCGTCCCTAGCTTGGACGAAGATGGGATGAAGCTTTCCCCATATCATTGACGCATCGCGCACCGACAACCCCGTTGAGTATGTGTCCATGTGGTACTGCCCAAGCACAGCGTATATTCCCCTGGGCTTGTTCCAGGAAATGTGCATGCCCTCTCGTTTCGGGCGAGCTCCTATTGAGTATTCCAGGAACCAGACCCTATCTATTGCGTATTAATCGCACAAAGAGTCCTATGGACTCAGGATACCTGCTATTTCTATCGGAGGCCAAGGCCTGAGCCGTGAGACCTAGGGGGCTTCGTGAGAGGAGCTCCTAGTGAGCAGATGAGTTTTGTGCTGACTTATTTTTGGTCGGTTTTGACCCTGCTTAGGGGGTATAGATTGTTTGCTTGCTTGGCACCATCCAGCTTATGGGAGGTTGGTATTGGCTCTTGCTTGCTACTTGTATATCTATTTATGTGCTATATAATAGCTACTAGACAAGAGCCGTCAAGGCTTGCTGTGTACGCTCTCGCTCTTATCAAGATGTATAAAAGCTTCGACTTAGTTCATACGCTTTTCTTCAGATTCATGGATCCGCCATACGTACTGACGCTTATGCTATCTATATCCACGTTATCCGCTATATTATTTCGGGGCTTGTTTTTTGTATACTCGCACTTTGTACGAGACGACACCCAAGTAAGGCCAGATTACTTACTTGCAGGTATTAATAGACGAGGAGGCGATCCCTCGTGATTACAAAGCAGTTATCAAGTTACGCCCCTCGCCATCCGTAGCCCGATTTCCAGGGGTGTAGCTCTTTTTTTCATTTTGATGGCCAGTATGGTTAGGTCTGGGCCCCATTCCGATCATTTCTATTGTTACTCATAGAGGCTTGCGATTGTATATTTATCTCCCCGTGGTCGCTGAGCCTGGGCCGTGTGAGGCCGTGTAGTCATATAGCTATTTAGTGTTTCCATTTTATGTTGGTCGTGTGGGGCCTTAGTTTCACAGCAGTGGTGACCTTCCTGGCCACGAAGCTTTTCAATATTCCCTTTGTTGAGTCTCGTATGACTAGACAAAGATGGTGGCTTTGTCGCCGCATAGGTTCCTTGATATTAGAATGTTTCGGTTATTGTCGATGCACAGGTGGTTATATGGCCTTATCGGCCTGAGGCCGTGTTTACAGCCGTGAGATAGCCCTTGTTTCGTGAACCTCGATATGGGAGCTAGCTGTGCACCAGATGTGCCTAGGCCTGCCCGCTTGCGCCGAGGTCCTTCTAGGGCACTAGGTTCCAGTCATTCCCCGTAGCGGGCGTGATAAACTTGGTACGAGCAGTCGTGTCCTGTGGAGACTACAAGCCGTGCTAAGTAGAATCTAATCTATGGATGTGTTGTGCACCACATACTATAAAGTGTGAGGTCAAGTGAGGCATGATAGGATGGTTACCTCTTCGCCGCCGTGCTATAGAGCTAGCAAGATAGGGTCGAGTCCCTAAAACTTATCGATTTTTGTCTACGTACAAGAATGGCAGATCAATACACTCGCCTAGGCGTAAGATTAGACACACCAGCGTGAGAAGGCACCAGCAGGATGCCTCCTCTGCCGTAGCCGCCCGATCTCGAGGGCGACATGAGGCTTCATCACAGCCTTCTCGGCTACCCTTCACATCGTGAGCCGTTGGGCACTCACACCGCCCGACACTTCCCTGGGGCCTTCACCATCGATCGAGGTTCGTAGTGCCATAGTTATGTTGGCACGTATGATGGCCACATTACGCCGCCACCGTAGGCAGCAGGTCTCTGTGGGTCAAGCAAGCCTGTGGTCGAGAATTTTTGGCACCGGGTCCCCGTGAAGTTCAGCTGTGGTCGACGCAGGACCTCGTGACTTTCTAGATCGATGCAGGATATTCCGGTTATGCATGTGACCCTTCAGAGTTAGTTGAGTTGGCGTGTTTCTGCTACTTGGATATAGCTATATATTATGGTACGAGCCGAAAGGTCCCCGAGGAAGAGATGTTACCCTCCAACCTAGACCAAATTTCCTGAGGCCTTCCTCGACCATTACATTCCATGAGATCTCAAGTGTGCCCATGGATCGTTTGTATCCTGGAGCAAGGAGCGTACGCGAGTAAGCTTTAAAGTTTGACTCTTAGCCCGCTATGCTCCAAAGATTTGTTAATACTATGCCGCCTACAAAGGTACGATTCATTATGGGTCTCGAACCCGGACATACCGAGGCATGTGGCGATCGCTACGTTACGCAGAGGGATATGGATATCGTCCGAGCACAGCCTTTGCTCGCACCATTGAGGGTCTTAGACACTGAAACAAAGTAGTAGAAAGACCAGCCAGAATAGCGCCGCAGAGACAAATAATTAGATGATATGCAGAGGGAAGTCTCGTAGAGGGCCCCTAGACCCCAACCTCCACCATAGCAAACAGCAACAGGTAGATCTCGCTCATCGAGGGCAATAAAGCCTGAGCGGCAGCCTGCAATGCAGATTCCGAGTAGAGAAGGAGAGCAGATCAGATTTTCACCCTCACCCGCCCTATTGTGGTCGACCACACCTGTGAGCTTGTAGATATGGCCCTTCCGGGGTGTTATATTTATGTGAAGGGCACTCAGTGATGAGAGATTGCCCGACTCGTGAGGTCGAGGGTAGAGACAGTCCTAAAGGATCCGCAGGCCACGAAGCCCAGCAAACCCTCGGCAGGCGTAGGCCCTCGTGCTCAACAGCAGAGGCCGAGGTAGATCAGAGCCTTCAGTCTGTGCACAGCTCAAACCGAACTTATGCACTACCAGGAGACATGACTCGAGGCGTCGTATGTGGTAACAGTAATGATGACTAACTGCTCATGCCCCGCTTATGTATTGATTGATCCAGATCCACTGGCCATATATTACCCCGCTAGGGCACGAAGTTCAATATTGCACCCGAATTATTACAGCAGCCCCTTTTAGTATCCACGCCCGTCTATGACTCCCCATTGTAGCTAAGCAGAATTTAACGAGGTGTACGCAGGTTGCCGACCGCGTACTCGCGTGATCCGGTAGAGCTAGAAATGATAGACTTTCATGCCATAATGGGTATGGATTGCTGGTGCCGTGCTATGCCAATGAAGAATGTTGGACCAAGATCAATCACATTCTACTTTCCAGAGAGGCAAGATGGGAGTGGAAGGGCGCACAATTTTACGCCAAAAGGTAGGTTTATTTCCTACCTTCAGGCGAGGAAATTGATAACTTGATTATTTCCACCTAGTTAGATTTCAGGATGTTCGCGTAATCTCCACACTCCAAAGGTGTCCCCTGGTGAATGAGTTCCCCGATGTGTTTCAAAATGAGTTACCCGTGCTCCCCTGCAAAGGGAAATAGATTTGTTATTGATTTGTTGCCAGCATCTAGCCTATATCAATTCCTCCCTATCGTATGGCTCCCGCAGTAACTTAGAGAGTTAAAGAGCAATTAAAGATTGCCAGACAAAGGTTTCATCGCCGAAGTACACCATGGGGTGCGCCAAATTGTTATTTGTGAGGAAGAGAGATGGTCGCCCCATATGTGTATAGATTATCTACAAAGAATAAAGTTATAGTGAAGAACAAGTACCCGCTTTCCTTAATAGATGACTTATTTGACGTGGCTACAAAGGAGCCATGATACTTTTCTAAGATTGACTTGCTGTCCTGGGATATCACTGTGTTCAAGTACATGAAAGAGACATTCCCAAAATGGCGATCAGACCCGATATGGACATTTTGAATTTTTGCTTATGTCCTTTGGGTTAACGAATACCCCAAGAATATTTATGGACTCGATAAACAAGAGATTTTCAGACCATACCTGACCCTCGTTTCGTGATAGTGTTTATTTCATGACATTCTCGGTGTATTCGCTCCGCGCATCACTGTACTCATTTACTTGACAAAGGCTCGTATTCTCAGGACCGCCTAAGTTATATAAGTTCTCCAAGTGTGAATTCCGCTTAACTCAATAGCCTTTGGGACACATTGTGCTCCTGATGCTGGTATACAAGCTGACACGCAGAAAATTAAAGCAATAAATCATGGCCTAGGCCTACCACCCACTAAGTCCGCAGCTTTTCGATTAGCAGTATATTACAAAGAGGTTTGTTGAAGGGTTTTCACTATAGCTAAGCATTCTCGACTAAACCGACGCAGTAAAAGCAAAAGAAAGTTTCAGCGACGAGGCATGCGAGCAGAGCCTAAGAACTAAAGACATTAACCTCCGCCCCTATGTTACTGCTGTATAAAAGGTAAGGTTATTCAAAGGTATCGCGACGCATCGTGCACGGTTGGGTTGTGTGTTGATGCAAACATGGGAAAGTGATTGCATATGCTTCCTGCATGTACCGAGGAAACACGAAAAGAACTACCCTACCCACGACCTCGGAGTTAGCCGCACTGATCCACGCCTTGAAAATGTGGATACATTACTTGTACGCGCATCCATGTGAATATTTTCGCTGCATCATAAGAGCCTACAAAGATATATCTTCACCTGCAGGGAAAGAGTTGAATTCGGCGCGCCGTCGGCCAAGTTGGAATGCTAAAAGATTACGACGTGGGATATTCTCGTACCACCCGGAAGATCCAATGTTGTAGTAGATGCTCTCACGTAAGTCCATGGGAAGTTTGGCATATTTGCGCTGAGCGGGGCTGAACCGGTCAGAGATACGTCGCTAGCTTAGCCTAGCCATTCGTGTAGCAAAAACAAGACAATAGAGCAAGGGTTCTAATACCATTGTCATCGTTAGTAGTGGAAGTGAAAGAACTAGCAATATGAGGCTCTCACCCGATCCAAATTTTTAAAGATTATATTCTCTGCAGGGAGCACCGCATTTCCAGGTAACGTAGGATGGAGTGCCGCATTGTAAAGACCGTCTATGTGATCCAAATGTCAGCCTCCGCCTGCCAGATCATGAACGAGGTACATTGCGCCCCGCTATTTTCCACTACTAAGTATGACAAAAATGTACCATGATATCAAAGAGAACTATCGGTCGCTAGGTATGAAAAGAGAAATTGTTGAATTTGTAGCCCAAGTCCTAACCTCCGCCATCAAAGAGCGTAACACGTAAACTAGGCGGCTCGACTCAGACATGTTGTGCCCTCTCGGAAATGTGGAAGCAAGAATATGGATTTGTGGTAGGATTACCCCGTACTAGACACAGATATGATTCTATATGGGTGATAGTAGACAGATTGACAAAATCAGCTCATTTCCCGCTCAAGAACTACTTTCTGGCCGAAGATTATGCCGAGTTGTATATCCTAGAAATAGTCGATTGCACCTGAGTGCCGCATCCAATATTTCTGACAGGACACAAGCTACTGGCCAGATTTTGGCAAGCCATTTCCCGCAGAGGTCTCTGGGTACGCAGATACGAAGTGCACCCGCATTCCACCCGGCATGCATGGACAGGCTGGAACGCACCATGGGACGTCAAGACGTGCTGCGAGCGTGTGTGCTAGATTTTGGTGGTAGCCGGGATGAGCACTTGCCCCTAATCGAGTTTGTTTATGGCCAATACTATCACTCACTATCCAGACATGGCGCCTTGAGGCTTTATAATGAGCTGGAAATGTAGATCGCCGATTGGATGGTTTGAAATAGGAGAATCAGTGTTGATTGACCAGATTGTTCAGCGCTGAGGAAAGGGAAAGCTTTTCAGAGAACGCTTATTGACGGCATCGAGTCGCCGTAAATCATATGCTGATGTGCGACGCAAAAACCTGAATTTGATGTGAATGATTGGGTATTTTTAAAAGTGTCTCCAAGTGAAAGGGTGATGAGATCTCGGTAAGAAAGGTAAGCTCAGTCCAAGATTTGCTGGGCCTTATCGATTCTGGCCAAGAATAGGCCAAGTGGCAATGAGTTGAACTTGCCTCTGCACTAGAATCTCTGTTCACTGGGTCTTTCATGTATCCATACTCGAGAAATGCTTAGAGACCCGCCAAGAGCAAATTCCATTCGTGATATCCGTGTTACGTATGAGCCGTCCTATGAAGAGGTTCCAAAGAGCTATCCTGGTACGTACGCATTCACAGATTGAGAACTAGCGATATCAAGGCCTATCAAAGTAGGCGTAACAGAACCGAGAGGAGATGATGGGAGGCTAAGAAATATGAAAGCTAGATATCCTCACTTGTTCCAAGCCTAGTCACGACAAATGTCCATATTATTACTTATGACCTTATGGTTGTATATATATATAAATGAGAAAGATCGATGTTTAGTTATCACATGATCTTATAATATTGTGGAGTACCAGATGGACTTTTCTCGTATTTATATATGTTTTTGATAGTCCATATTACAGGGAAACTCTACAAATTTTTCCTAAAAGTAGTAAGTTGAAATAAGTTGAGAAGTCCTCTAGATAGCGCCTATCTCTAGACCTAATGTTCCTAAAGGGGGGAGAATGTTACACCCCGTAAGATTCCCGCATCTAGATGGCCTATTCACACATGGGTTAAGCATATTTGAAGGCCATAATGTGCTAGAAAATTCTGAAAAGATCGAACGTAAAACCTATCGAAACATCGCAAGGAGCCGTAAGTGCAGCACCCTCCGTGATGGCGCCGTGTCATGAGGCGGAGCCACCGCGTTGGCTCCTGCGGACATGTTGGGCTTGTCTGTGCTCAAGTATATAAAGCCCCACTTCGCTTTTATGGTCATTATCCATAGAATTTCCGCAAATTCGTATGAAGCAGAGAGGGAACGAAAGAGATAATATAAAATCGTCCGATTACGCTGTCAAACGTAGTCCAAACCTAAATTAACCCTATACCTGAGGTATTTAGCATCGTGGAGGATTCCACGGATTTTGCTCAAATACGGCCGACGAATCGTCGAGCTACCGCACTAAGGTAAGTAGAATTGCTCCAAACTAGTTTCTTTGTGCTCCTAGCCGTAAAGTGAATAGTTCTCCCTTTCCGACCTCTCGGAAAATAGCAAGTTTTCGACCGTTCTTCGATAAGCCTAAGTTTAGGCTATAATTATATCGAAAGTTACGCTCGCCCTTCGAATAGTGTTGTATTTAGTACTAATTGAAGTGTATATGAATGCAATTGGGTGAAATAGCTGGAGTACTGGCCTCCAAGCTCGTCCGACACGAATAACTCGAGGTTAAGGTATGTGAAGTAGTTTCTTGGGCAAGTTAGCAGCTTTGGCCATATAAATCATGTGTGTAAACTCCGTATTTGAGTTCTCGAGTTGAATGCTGAGTATTGAGTAAGTTTAGTAACTGGTCTCGCGCGCCAGCTCATGCTCACCCGAAAATAGTGTTACTGCGCCAAAGGGCGAGTTAGCATTCCAAAGATTCAAGATAGCCTATTGTATGATTAGCAAGCATGTTGTAGATTAAAAGAAAACAGATTTTCAGAATAAATTTAGTAAAGTAACCGATAGAGCAGACAATATTATGGCCAAGGCATCAGCCTCACATAGATGAGATATTGGCTACGACAGCCATTCGTATTGTACGCTCGGCTACAAATTAGCCAAATGTTAAAACAAAGATTTCGTAATCGTGAATTAGTAAAGAATCGGTGATAGTACGTAAAGAGATCGAATAAGAAATCGATTTTTGTATAGTCTTTTTCAGCTATACATGCTTGCTATTTATATGTGCTATTTGTCTGCTAAGACTGATGTGGCGCAGGGCCCCTTATTGAGCGGCCCCGCCGCCCGGGTTGGTAATCGTGCTTCACCGAGCGGGTGGGTTTACGTCACCTGCTGGCAGGCATGCCGCCCTAGCTTGGACAAAGATGTGGATGAAGCTTTCCTCATATCGGCCTCCTGGATTCACGCTACGCACTCACAGCCTCTGCTGGAGTATGGTGTCCAGTGGTACTGCCCAAAGGCGTATATTCCCCGTCGAGTGTTCCATGGAATGTGCATAACCTCTGCTTTCGTAGCTCCATGAGGTTCCCGGGAACTGCACTTCATCTCTGCGCATCGCATGAGTCCTCCGCATGTACACTACTTATAATTCTGAGCCAAGGCTCATGAGACCCAGTGGGGCTCTGCAGAGAGGAGAGCCCTTAGTGAAAGCATGAGTGGGAGTGACTTATTTTACTGTTTTGACTCGTGTAGGGTATATAGATCGCTTGTTTCGCTTGTGCCATCCTACTATGGGGGTTGGTATTGGCTCTCGCTGTTACTTGTATATTCATTGATGTGTTATATTAGCTACTAGACACAGGTCGTCAGTTGCCTACTGTGCACGCTCGCTTATCGTTATTTAAAGCTTGCTCGCTCATACGCCTTCTTCAGATTCGCTTATCTCCGCCATGGGCTGCACTGCTAGTTATGCTATCTAGACCGCCGTGTTTCAGCTATATTATTTTAGTTGCTTTGCATACTCGCACTGCAGCATCTAAGCGCAAAGGGGGCGTCAGATTACTTGCCCGTAGGTACTCAGACGAGGAGGCGATCCCTGATTCCAATTTAGCTATCGAGTCACTTCGCCCGTCATCCTGAGTCTCGATTTGCAGGTGTAGCTTCCTTTTTTCCTTTCGATGTACAAGAGGCAGGTCTGTGCCCTGGCCCCGATCATTTACTGCATTCATGTGAGGCCCGCGATTGTATATATTTATCTCCTCGTGGTTAGCTGAGCCACGTAGGAGTGTCGCAGTAACAGCATATAGCCGAAGTTAGTGTTTCCATGGCGTTGGCCGTGTGGGCCTAGTTTGACAGCAGTGTGACCGCCTGCCACGCAGCTTTTTAATATTCCCTTGTTGAGTCGCATGACTAGATAAAGATGGTGGCCTTGTCGGCCCGCATAGGTTCCTTGATATTAGGAATGTTTCTGTTACCGTTGATGCATTGCAGGTGGCTATAGGCCAGCTTGGTTTGATGTTTGTTTACAAATAAGCAGAGCAAATTTCCTTTGTTTCAGTGAACTCCGAGATAGCTAGCCAGCACCGATGTGCCTAGGCCTACCCGCCATACTTAAAACTTTAGGGCACTAGGTTCCAGTCATACCCCAGTATGGTGTGATACTACCAACCTAAGACTCATAAAGGTATGTACTCAAGGCAATTTTCCAACTTTTCCTGTTGATCTCATTTCAAATCTCAAGTCTAGTCTTAGAAATTTTTGTGGTATTACATCTACTCTACATTATTCTCTATCCTTGTAAATATCTCTCATCTCTTCTAAATGAGGTAAAAATCTATATATTATTCCTTTTAATTATCTCCAAAATGTCGCAACTTCCCCAATTACGTACTTGTCTTCTCTCGAATGATTTTTCCTTCAAAGAAAGCTCGTCTTTCTTATGTTGGCACTCGCATTTTGCAGTACTGCGGCACACATGTGCAAAGCAAGTCCATAATAGTCTTCTCACTTCTTCTTGTGTGGCACTTTCTGCATCAGGCAGTGTCGACTCTGCTAATACAGTCCATTGTCAATAAACTTTCACTCTTCCTATGTGGGAATGAATAGATCTGGACAGTTCTGACTTATGTGCACATGTCGCCATCGTATCTCCGACATACGCTTAAGTTCAAATCCTCCATCATCTTTATTTTAAGGATATGCTTGCACATAGGAGAATAAAGGCGTAAAATCCTTCTAAATTGCATTAAACGAGGTAGTAACTCATGCTTAAGAGCTAGATAAGTTGGTAAATTATCAATTCATTAAATACCTAAACTCAACTATTACTTTTCCACAAGCAAAGCATTTACTTAGCATAGAAATTGACTCAAGCTTACTAAGACGTAAGGGCTGCAATACAGGGACTATTAAGACTCAAAATAAAACCAAAGAAACAAAAGCCTTAAAATAAAATGACTCAAATACAAGCAATCAACCTCAATTTCTACCACCATGACCACAAAGAAAGATAATTACTTTAATAATATTTTTCTCAAGAGACTTCGCTTTTTTAATCGAAAATAGGGAAAACTTTCATCCCAAGCTAGACCAACAAGCATCTCTAGTCATTAACATCAACTTTCAAGGTTTTCCAAGAAGCTCACTACATAAATTGTCGCATTCGTGCCTCTCAATTGAGATTATTATTTTACCATTTACTCCAAGGATTCAATTGTCAAGATTGGAACATAGGTCCCGGATCGAGACACGAGACAACAAACCCCGAGAGGCTCCAAGTTGACCCATGGAATGAACATGATTACTAAGAGAATACAACAAGCGTAAAAACCGAAATAATAAAGCATGCTTAAGTAGAAGTCTGAAATCCAATATCATCTAAACGACGAAAAATATAATACAACAACTAAGTCGAATACATGCTATGTCTCGATAAGACTCTATAACCCGACGAGTTGATGGGATAAGACCTCAACAAACTCCACTACAAAATTAAAACCGAAAATACTAATGTCAGTTTATAAAAGGCCATCAAAGATGAGGACTCACCAATAGATGGATAATGCTAACTCAAGATCCACTAATCTACGGAATAAACCTAATGTCCAAGCCCGTATCATGAAATAATACAACATAGAGTACGCAGCTAGTACTAGAAATGTACTGACTATTCAAGGTAACTAAAAATAGAAAATTAAAATACATAAGAGTTCATAAGAGTAAGATGGAATAATCACGAAGTAAATATCATAATGTAAACATAAGGTCTCATAGTTTTCAAACCACTCATAATCCAGTGGCCATAAGGGAAACTTTATAAAACATAACTTGAGCCAAAGTAACATAAACATAACCATGCATAAATCATGAGGAACAATGGGAGGACTCATCTTAATCGATGCCATCATGATAGAGCTTACATGATGCCCTAACTTTTTTCTCAAGTGGACAGAGTCATCCCAGGCTTTCCAGAGAAGGGACATGCATGATGTGATATCATAGGGGATCCATAAATATATGTATATACCTATGGTGGCATGTAGTTCTGAGACCATGGGATTTACCTGAACCCCGGGTCTAGTCGGTGCTAGACACTTCTCCCACAAACATGAACATGAGGCTTATATTGTAATCTTGAATTGTTCATGAAGTTCATGGCCAAATAAATCATAAAATACTTCATCATACTTGAAATACTTGATTAGCCATGTATAAGGGCCCGTGAGTCGTCCAAGAGTCATAAATTCATAGATCAAAAATAACATGCATACTTGTTAAAATACATATACTTGATATTCATAAATCCATGAAGACTAATTGAAGATAAATCATAACATGAATCATAAATCATAATTTAGACATAGTAGGATCAACATCATAATAGCATCATAACTTGATTATTCATGAAACTTGCAAATTGGGAAAAATTTAATTGAAATTTGAAACTATGAATTAATAATAAAAATAGGTATAAAATCTTCCCATAACTCCTAAAACGTAATTGACTCACAGATAGATCATAGAGAATTTCACAAAATTTGGAATAAACCCCATAAGATCATGAACTTGAATCTAGAGTTTAAATTCATGGAATTGAGAAGAATTTTGATCATGAGAGTGAAAGGAACTCTCATTCATAGCCTATATACCTGGACATATCTTATTTACACTCCTCTTTGAAAGCCCAAAGGGAATTGGAGAAAATTGAATAATTTCTCAAGCTTGATCTCCAAAGAAGAACTCTAAACTTGCATGCATGGAATTGAATGGCTTAGGGTAGGTTAAGTACCCTTGAAAACCTTCTAACCGAGCTTAAAACAACGTAGTTTAGGACCTTTATCTTAAAATTTTCGAAAATACCCTTAATGAAAAATCTGGAAATTTAACAATGCAGTGACCACGACCCCTACCACGAGTCGTCCTTCGATACCACGACTCGTGGTATCCCTCCATTACATCCTTTCAGTATTTTCCTCAATTCCCAGGTCCTAAGATGACGACTCAATAGAACGAGTCGTTACTCGACACCACTAACTCCTCATGTACAATTTCTGAAACTCCCACCATGAGTCAACCAACAGATCCTACCTCCCAACCACGAGTCATTGGACCCATCCGTTACCTCAGTGCTAATTTCACTGCACCTCCTCACGAGAACTTACCACGACTTGTTATTCTTTTCAATGAGTCGTTAAATGACCCATACCATCCAACTTTGGCACCACAAGGAGAAACACCGACTTCAACCCATGACCCGTTATATCACCCAACGGGTCATCCCTGGACCCGTTATCACTGAGCCTCCTAATGCAGAATCTGACCACGGGTGGTTCCTACGAGTCGTTACACCTTCCCACGACTCATACCATGAGTCTTCTCTCTCAAAGACATTCAAGTGTACACACATCAAACCATAGGGTTACCCTTCATGTAATTCACAACTAATGTAGAGTTGCAAAGCTCGAAATCACTAAGGACTTGTGGGTTACAATGGCTAGGGGTAACGGTAGGACATCATTTGGTTCAAGTGACAAGAATTTCTCTAACGCTTTTGTGAAGCAAATCAAGTGGACCGCTAACATCATTGAGTCAGCTTTACCTTATATCTCCTTTTCACAATCCAAGTTTTCTCCAAGAGCCATTCTCCAAGACACCCTTGTTTTCGCCATTAAGCATATACCAGATAAGAGATAACACCACTCAATTCTCTTCTTTCTTTCTTCTATTAAAGGATTCAAGCAGTCATTTCTATGCTAAACATTTGGTGCTACCTCACACTAAAACTCAATCCTCATTTTCCTGTTAATGCACAGACCCCTAAACTTAGGATCTTTCGTACATCAACATTTCATTCTTCATTCACATCCTCCCCATAATCTTGGGCTTTTAGGCCCTTTTTTATATTATCACTGGCGATTGGGGAGGAACGGGTGATAAAATAGAGGATTCAGGAAGGGTAGAGTTGTGTTATGTGATTTTCAAGAAATGGAGTTAAGGATCAAAAAGGGTTGACTAAGATCATGTTAAAGGAGGGCATTTTTTCGATGAATTGATTATTAAATGAGGGCCTAAGGTCATTTTTCAAGCTTAGCCACATCTAGAATTTTTCCTTGAATCACATTCGGGGCAAGTTTTAGAAAACATGCATACACGAGAAGAAGTTATAACCTTACCACACAAGAAATCACAATTCCAAGGAGTACAGTGATTTCCAAAATCAATTGAAATGAATGAAGTATTACAAATTATTCTGAATTTGACACGACTCATTTGTGAATCATAAAGCCATACAAAAAATGTAGACATCATGACAAGAGAAAGCTTTTTAAATTCATTTGCCCCTCTTTTATCAAATTATATTTTCAAACTCCTTTGAATTGGAACATGGAATCAAAATAAAAAACTTAGAACATGACATTTTTCCTTAAGAAAGTTGCCTCTCAATCAAGCATTAGAAAATGTCACCCAGTTTGACAAAAAAATCAAGACAAGAAAAATTTTGCTCCTTTGAAAAGAACTGTGATATAAAGAAAACCCTTGGAGTTTATTCAACTAACATTTATCTACAAAGAGGATCAAAAGGCATGGGAAGTAAACAATTGGCGTGTAAGACAAACCTATTATCATGGCAACTCACATCACAATGTAACAAAGATCAAGCCCGATAAGGGCCAAATATTAAAATAATTACAAAACTGGCCTAGTAAGGGCATTAATTCATCAAAATATCATCCACCCCAACAAAAATATTGCATTATATCCAAGGAATAATAAAAACAAGAAAGAGTAGGAGGACTCTCTGTACGAGCTAAGGACTTGAATTGGTCCTGCATGGGTGATGCTTTGGAGGGTTGTAAGCATGGGCAGGATTGATTTTGAATTTGACAAGAGAAGGAACCAAAGGGTTTGACGGGAGCTCATGAGGAATGTATGGGGAAACAACATCTCATTTGTTTTGAAGTGTGCTCGACTGATTGGAAAAAATAATGTGGGGGTCCCCAACATGGGCCAACTTGGTGGGTTGCATCCATTTTCTTGTCAATATCAATTACTCTGATGGCAGAGAAAGAACGATCCGACTAAAAATAGTACACTCCCACTCTAGCACATAACATGCTAGATCAATACAGGAAAAGGCATAGAAAGGGCAGATAGTCTAGCTTTTCGCTTGATTTGAACTGCAACCACTTCCTAAAAATTCACAAGATTTCCTAACATGATGTAAGCGATTAGGATGGCAACCTCAATGTGAACATTCTATTCATTGTTAGATGGAAACAAGCTAAAGCAAACCAAATCAATCCACAGCTTGGCTTCAAAGCAGATGTCTTGTCTAGAAATCTGACCACTTAAAGTGGCCCATGTCGGTTGATCAACCGCAATGATTTCCGCCACCTATAAATTGTTGGTTCTTTTTGGTAATTTTCTCCACACACACTATCTCTAGAGAAATATTCTCATCCCAATAGATAAAATTGATGGCATTGGAGGTAATGTTTATTTCTGTCCCCTAACCAGAATAGATGATAAGAATGAAAGCTCATTGAGTCTTGCCTCACTTGGTATAAGGTATAAAACTCTAATACTAGGTTATGATAGTAGCCTCTTGGCACATCCAAGAAGGGTACCAATCCTTTGCGGAAAACTGCATGTTGATATTTGAGAATTCATTCCTTAGACTTGCCAATTTAAAACTATTTTTTGGCATGAAAGACTGGCCATCTCGATACTTGATGAAATAACGCTTTATGCCCTCAAAATAGAAGCGTTCCTTCGTAATAGTAGGGACAGAAGTGTCCTTGCCTTTGTCTTTGCTATAGTGTTTTGCTTTTGGTGGAGGAGGGAGCCTTTCGGGCATGCCTATCAGTGTTGATCCTGTTGGTTGTCATGCCTGCCCTGCAAAAGGATGTGAGTACCAAGGAAACATAACATAGTCTTTTTATAAATTTTTCATTAGAAAGAAAAAGAAAATATCTATAAGAAGCTAAGAAAAGAAAAATAAATGGAATGTAGAAGAGAAAAGCAGCAGTCTGCCTACACATATGAAATACCTGCATTTTGCAAGTGGAGACTTGTGACACACACATGTGGAGTAGAAAGATGGCAACTTTTTTTTGCCCACCTATGTTTGCACCCGTGTTTCACAGATGGAGACCTGTAGCATGAAGGTGGAATGCATGTTGAAGACAGTAAGTATGTAATTTCTCAACCTACATGCATTGTACCTATGTTACGTAGGACACCATTTGCCGCACACATGTGTCTAGCAGTGCCTTAGTGTATGTTTCACAGGCTTCAAACCAGACTTAGGCCACTTTCAGTTAATGTCAAACTCTAATGGGAACTCAGACTTCCTCGTAAGACTAACCAACCTACTCAAGATCACACAATGACCATTTAACAAACACTCAATGACTTCCTTTAAGGACATTACCTCATTTATCATAGGGAAACATCGAGCTACAACTCTACCACTTAAATTATTTCCACAAGCATACTTATCACTCATTTTCAACCAAAGTTCTCACTAAACATTTTAAGTTACTCATTTTAATCACATGGAACAATGGGATTAAAATTTAGACCCAACATACACTAGTATCACAATCTAAAAGCAATGATGATTTGCCCTTAAGAATGACGTCACCTAATTTATAATAGGGCCAGTTCATGCATCGATAATGAGTGAGTTACTCGAACTTCACCCTCGACTATAATTTCATGGCATTATGTGGCATATAACATACATTATCATATAAAATAATAATCATCCATAGAATCGCAATTACAAATCAATACAATACACCCAAAACTAAGTTTCAAATAAAAATATGAAGCATAATGGGGCATGGGAATTTCAATTATCAAGATTAAGCCACAATACACCTACAACACAAAGAATCTACGATTTGAGTAAGGGAGCATACCACAAGTGAATGTATTAAAGTGTGTGAGTGAAAAATAGAGCTTGGGAAAGTTCAACAATGGAAGTCTTCCAACACTGGCTCTGACAATGGCAGTGTAGTGACGTGAGAGAGAGAAGGGTGGAGAATGATTTATGGAGAGAGGGGAGCTTTGTGATTTAGGTGAAGGAGGTTTAGAGAAGTTGCAATAGTGAAATGGGGAAGAATATTAGGTTTTAGAGGATTTAGGAGATGAAAAGTTCGCGGGGCAGGGTTGGGTCAGGTTTGGTAAAACAGGTTGTCAAGGTTTAAATGCACATAACTGTACATGCGAGCATATGTTACAACTTGCAATACAAATGTTGAGCGCAGGTGGGGAGTTATTGTCAATTTTCTTTCTAGTGCATTAATCTAGATATACGTTGCACATGGGCGCTGCAGGTCCGTACTGGAGTTTCGCAAATGGCACGTAGGTGCACAAATTTGAAAAGTTTTCCTCCAAGTATTCTGGCTGAGGCATGTGCTGCACTTGCATTCTGCAGCATGGCACATGCGTATCACAGGTCCGGCGCATGTGCCTCATTTTTGCTTTTTTAAACTTTTGCAACATCTCAAGCCTCTTGCATTCTCGAAATAACCAAAGATAACAAAGAGTGAAGTAAAAGAATTAAAAAATACTTGGGTTGCCTCCCAAAAAGCACCTGATTTTACGTTGCGGCTCGACGATATTACCTCCAAGTTCAACAAGGATTTGGGGTTTTACCTCATCAAGAAGGACCTTAACCAGCTCGTCCCTTATATTAATAACCAACAAAACTGACATTCATCTGATGGCTTTATTGATTTGCTCACATTGAATATTACCTCATCACTGCCGACGGGAAACTTAAGTTCTCCCAACCCAACATCTACTAATTCTCAGCTGGTGGCTAAGAAAGGGTACCCTAGGATGATAGGCACTTCACGGTCCACATCACAGTCCAACACTACAAAATCTATGGGGAGGATTGATCTTGGGCATATTTACATGGCCAAAGTGCTATTTTATGTATAAATTTGAGTCATATTTGTTGATTAAGTTGATTCCATTCTCATGTATTCACATATAATAGTATGTAGAACAAAACAACATGATATAATATTCTAGGAGGGACTAAATATGATGGTTAAGGCACAAGAGGAAATTTGGGAAAAGAGAAGAATGAAGTTGCATGAAGAAGGAAAGGAAGCCTCATTGATGTTCCAGTTAGTGTACATACAAAAAAATGGTTGTACTAGGCACCATGCCACACTAGGTATATGCCGCGTCCATGGTCGTGCCATGCTACGCGCATGCATGAGAGCGAGGGCATTACAAGCAGAAGTAGCGCACAATGGCACTATGCCACTCCCTACGTCCTGTGGGATCAGTACTATGCCACACTGGGCGACATGCACCAGTGAATGCCAAGACATGCCGAGATGCCCATTCTAGTAGCTATGCATGTTTGCTCTGTGTCACGCCAGTTGCTTTCCGCAATGGGCAGCGTGCCACGGAGCAGTATAATCCTCGACCAATTTTTGCAAATTCTAAATTAGTATAAATTAAACACTTATCTCTTATTTTCATTTTATCATGGTTTTATTTTGGAAAAGATAGAAAGAGCAAAGGAGAGAGGAAGGAAACTCCACCTAGGGTTTATAAATTCATTCCTATTTCGCTCTTGTTCTTACATGAATTATAATTATAATGAATTCTTGTATTAGTATGAGTGGCTAAGACCCTTATTCTAGGGTTTAGGACACAATATATTAATGCTATCATGTAAATTCTACTTTAGTTCAAGTTTTATTCATGTAAATTATTGAATTCTTGCTTGTTTACCATTTTAATGCTTGATCACCAATTAAATGCAATTGTTAAGCTTGGGAAAAACTCGAAAGAGAGAAACCTAGGTTAGAACTAGGAATTAAAGAAGTGAGTTCAAAGTCTTCAAGACTTGATTTTTGGTTAGGATAGAAATATACCTAATTCACCTCGCTAGGTTATAAAGCCGGAAAAAAGATAGACACGGACTTGGAATTGTAACATCACCACTCATAGAAGTAGTTGTGAAGCCAAGTTAGGTTAAATGTTTAGAGGTACAAAAGTCCATAACTAAGGGTGTAAACCCCATAAAACACTCCACTCAGTTAATTGATCATGAATTAGAATGTCACATCCCTGCTCAATGATGTAGTTGTAAGACTAGTTTGTTGTGTTTAGAGGCTCGAAAGACCATGAACATTGCTTTAACTTTGTGACACAATGAATGAAGTCATATACTAGAATTGAGTTGAATGTAACATTGCATGATTGATAGGCCTTAACCCTGGATGCTTCTTATTACTATTTTTCAAATTATTTTGTGATCACCTTATATTTAGAAACAGAAATCATAATCTTTGAAACCAACACTTGAGAAGTTTAATTTAACACTTGAACTTGAATATACTCAAAATAGAATAGTCCTTGTGGGTTCGACATTTGGCTCTTTAAGAGTCACTTTACTATTTGTACAACCGCGTATGCTTGTGCATGTGTTGGGATGCAACAAGTTTTTGGCGCTATTGCCAAGGACTGGAAACCTTTGGTGAATTCTTAGTATTTATGTAATTGTTATTTTTCTTAAGTGTTGAAAACCCTAATCTTGGTCTGCTTCATTGCAGGTAATAGATTTGTCCTTGCAACATTGGTAAGGAATAAAGAACTGGTGGACCCATTATTGGAGTGTGGATGACAGTAACATTTACTAAGAAGAGAGGCTCTCAAAAGAAAATTGCAATTGGTACATAGAGAGATTCTTGAATAAAAATAGCATCCACCAATTGGGAAAGAAGAATTGTTGCCATAGACAATGGCAGCCAGACTAGTTCGATAAGTGGCAATCCCACTCGCAACAAATGTTACCTCCAACATACACAAACTGGAGCCTGGAGGCAACTTTGAGCTGAAACAGAATATGGTGCAGTTGTTGCACTCGAGTGGTCAATTCACTTGAATGACACATGAAAACCCACAACAGCACCTAAAGAACATCCTTGACATCAATAACATGTTCATCCCAGCGGAGTGTCAACTAATTATGTCAGACTGACCCTCTTCCAATTTTCACTTTTGGGAGAGGCAAAGAGGTGGTTGAAAGATAAGCCACCAAATTCGATCACTACCTAGGACGACTTAGCAAGGAAGTCAGTCATTAGATTCTTTCCCTCCAAAAGGACTGCAAATCTTAGAAGTTAGATACTTAATTTCAACAGAGATCGGAGGAAAATCTCTACTTTGCTTGGGAGAGATTTAAAACATTGCTGCGAGAATTCCCTTATCATTAGCAGTCTATTGAAGTGTTAGCCCACACTTTGGTGGAGAGTCCAAACCGTCACACCAAAATCTTACTAGACTTCGCATCAGGTGGGCAAGCACTTTAGAAGATGTATGATGAAATGTACACTCTGTTGAATAGGATTTTACAAGGAAATCCATAGTGACATAGTGAATCATATAAAGGGGCAGGTAAGAGAGCTAGGTTGATTGAAGTGGATAGCATGTATGCCTTAGCAGCTTAGCTCGCCTCATTCTAGCACTAGATGATGGATCAGTTCAGCAAGCTGAGTATGGAACAACAATAGCCACAGTTTAATGAAATTCAACTAGCTCCTAGCTAGTGCGAGATATGTGCGAATAGTGACCATGATGCAAACTCTTGCGGGGCCAATCCAGCCCCTTGTGTGATTAAGGGGCGATAGTAAATTTGATGCCCCTATCTCTATTCAAAAAACAAGGTTTGGTAAAACTAAGGCCCACAAGACTGATGTTGCAGTTGGTGGACAAATCAACAGTGGCCCCGGAGGAAATTATTGAGGGCCTTCTCATCAAAGTAGGTAAATTCATCATACCTACTGATTTCATAATTTTAGATTTTAAGCAACACAAAACGAGGGTTTCGCTCGTTATACGACTTGACCAAACATCTCACGACATGAGCTAACGACAATCATGCAATATCTGTATGAAAGTCAGTATCATCCAATGTTTAAGTGGAGCATATATCACCCACCCTTGGATTTTTTTTGGTTCTTTTCGGAAGAGGGCACTTTGAATCGAGAATAAAAATTTTATTTTATCTATAAATAACTATTTTAGTCATAGATAAGGAAATTTCCTAATGATGGATGGATGACGACCATCTTGAGGAAAAATTAGCCAGTAGGTTTTGTTTTTGATCCTTTAACTAATTGACTTCTTGATGCTCTTGTTGAGTGCTATATATGACTGTAAGATGTATGTGGTTTTAATTGTGAAGCATGCTGAGCATAGTGTATGACTTTGTTTAAAATAATTAGGCTCATAAATGTGACTCTATATGCTTAAAGCTTAATTCTAAATTTTTGTGATTAGTTTAGTTAAGAATCTGTATGAGTCTGTCTTGAATTGAGCATGTGCACTGAGTGTAAGGTCTTGTGTATTCCATTCTATTGTGTAGTTTTAGTGTGTACAAACAAATGAGGGATGTTAAATGTAAGAGATGATTTTGGCATTTCTTTGAATATGCCTAATTTTCATCCTTTTCTTTACCTGCCTTAACATCTAATCCTAGTTAGTCCCATTGATCATTTAGCCTATTCTTTGATTAATATCAAAAGCTTAATCCTTTTTATTTCAATAGCCTTGATTTGATGCAAAACTCCTAAGCGTTTAAGTGAAAATGCAAAAAGTAAGAGGGTGAGAATCTTGAAAAAGAAGGAAATAGTGGTTGTGGAAGTTGAAGAAAAGACAAAATGTGCACTTTTTTGAAAAATGAATAAGTGTTAGTCGGGAGTAAAAGACCAAAAGAATGAAAAAGTATCGAACGCTTAAGTACTCCCTACTAATAATATAGGTGTCCTTAATGAGATGGGGAAACAAAAAGAAAATTGATGAGTTGAAAATTCAAGGGGTGAAGTAAAAGAAGAGATAGAAAGTAATGTATTAAAAGTTCTTTGGAAAGATAGTAACTATTACTGGCCATAATAGTACCTACCCGTCCCTTAGCGTACATTACAACCCTATAAGTCCTACTTGATCTTACATTTAAACGTTCCTAAATTAGTGGAGTAAAACACTAAAGAAAAGCTAATGGATTAGTACATGTTGCATGTGAATTCTTTCTGAGGGAGCTTAATTATTATTTATATAACCATACCTATATAATTTGAAAAATCAAGAGTGAAAATGGGTATCTCTCTTGTTGTGAGAGCATATATTTGAGGAAGGATAAAATTCATGTCGAACTTCTTGATTGGGTAATTTGCATGAGTTTGCTGAGCTTTAGAGTGGATTCTTGAGGCTAGGAGGTCTTATATTTGTTGTATGTGATCTTAGTTGGTTATATATATAACATGCTCTATTTCAAACTTGCTATCTTAACCAATCATAGTTGCCTTAGCTTGAGTCATCTTTCTTAAATTTGTTATGTGTGAGCCCTTTGTGTGTATGATATGTAAGGGAGTTATTTAATGATGAACAAGGCTTTTTATTGTGGGGTAGTGATCTTGGGCATATATACATGCCCAAGTGCTATTTTATATCTAAATTCGAGTCATGTTTGTTGATTAAGTTGATTACATTCTCATGTATTCCTATATAATTGTGTGTCAAACTAACCAACATGATTAATCCTTATTTTGTAGGTGTAATATTCTTATGAGGGACTAAATATGATGGTTAAGGAAGAAGAGCACAAAGAAGTTTCATGAAGAAGGCAAGGAAGCCTCATTACCATGCCATCTAGCATTTGACTGATGAGTTGGTAATTTACCAACTCACGAGGCTCTAAAACATGAGCTTTTGCTTTGCTGTTGAGTCGATTATTTAGATTTTATGCCATTTTTCTTTTGTTGTGTGCAGATGACTAAATGTGAAGAAAAGAGTAAAAATTGAGCAAAAAGAAGGGAGTGAGAGGAAATGAGTGATCTACAGGTGAAAACTAGCGAAACGCCGGCCAAGGGCCTGACATCACTACCTTTGAGGATTAATGCCACTGGCAGTTCATGGATTTCTAGAAGCGATTCGATGGTCCAGTCGCCGCAAGGCACCCAAATTTATGGAAAATAGCTTGAAGAGCCGGCGTTTCACTGATTGGAATCGGCAAAACTCTAGGTGAACTACCGATGTTCACTGGAATTTGGTAAGGGCTCAGAAAAGATACCCGCTAGTTCACAGATTGGAACCGGTGAACTGCCAGTGCCTTCGCTGATTCCAAAACAGTGCACATGGGTATAATCGTCCAACATGGGAAAAGAGATAAAAAGTGCCCCACCTTTCAGGATATAAAGAGAAGAAAAAGTACTTTGTACAAGGAGGAAGGAAGAAGGAGAGATAGAAATAGAGATATTGAAAGAGAGCAAAAAGCGTATATCACATCATTGTTTCCCTTTTTAGCTGCAAAACATTCTCTTAGTTGAAGTAGGGAGATTTTGATTGATAAATTTGGAAAAGGTACTCTTCTCTATTTTTTCTTTGTACTCGTAAGTTTCAGTTATTGTTGGAAATTATCTTGTGAAGTTGATTTTTCTACTCTTGCTATTAAATCTGATGAAGCTACTAATGAATGTGTTTTTAAATTTCTTAATCATGAGTAGCTAAATCATTAACTAGAGGTGTGTGATGATGGATATTTATTTAGATTGGATATTGCTAGAGTCATCTTTATAGTTTAAATCTATTAGATTCTCTTCAATCTATAAAGGAAGGTCCATTGATTATGATATGGGTCTATTTATTCCTGCTTGGTTGTTGCTTGTAAAAGAATAATTAAGCATTGGACGAGAATTTAACAGTGGGTATGGACAAGAGATAGTGAAATTGGGATAGAAATAGCTAAAATTGCATTCTCATTCTTTATTAGTAGCTAATAGCTAAAAATTAGTGCAGTTGCTAATCTAAATCAAATCTGGTAGAGCTAAATCGGAACCAGAGGTTTGAAAAAACTCTAGTAGGAGGTAATTAGAAGGTTGAAAAGGTGTAATTACCCACTTCCCGAGATTATTTACACTTGTTAAACTCATAAGTTGACCTGACATGTCCCGATCTAGTTAGTATTTCATCAACACTGCACCTCTAGTATTTCACAATCTTGTTGACAACTTAGCTAATTTTTCTGTTTTATTTCACTAATTTAACCAATACAATTCACTAAAAATTTTAACCCCCTATTTTATTTGTTTTTATATTAAATCTCTGTGGTGTAAGCTAACGTCAATTTCTCAATCGACACATGTATCTATCAATCCCTTGTCCTCATGGCATTCAACCTCGGCACTCGTTTGGTTACTTGTTTTGATACTTCGGCCATGTATATGCCTTGCATGAAGGATTTATTTTGGACGTTATCAAAAATGATGTCGTTGCCAAGGACATCTCCAAAGCTTCTACAAGGCCCTTGATTCAATCAACAAGTCCATGGCCAACAACCTAGCTAGTGGTTCTATTATGGATCAAACATATGGGTTGGCCAAAGCCCTCCTAGATAGAATAACAACACTGGATAGGGTCCAATTAATTAAACAGAGATTCTAGCATCTCAGTGTAGGCAAAAAGATTATGCGGATAAAAGACATTGAGAGTTAGAGTTTTCAGTTGGAGATCATGTATTACTACGAGTATCACCAATGAAAGGCATCTTTAGATTTGGGAAGAAGGGAAAATAGAGTCCAAATACATCGGGCCATACGAGATACTTGAAAGAATTGGTATTATTGCGTATCTAGCGCTTCCACCTTAGTTGTCATCTGTACATCCAGTATTTAATATGCCCATGTTGCGGAAATACATACCAGACTCCACTCATGTTATTGAAGCATCAAATATTCAGTTAGATGAACATCTAACCTATGAAGAGGAGCCAGTGATCAAAATAGAAAGACAAGTCAGGAAGTTGCGATAGAAAGAGCTTGTGACAGTGAAAGTAGTATGGAAAAATCATTCCACAGAGGAAGCAACATGGGAAGATGAGGAGGTGATGCGAGCCAAGTAGCCTCGATTTTTTGATTCCATAGGTAAGTTTATGTTCAAAATTCAGGGAGCTTTGTCAAAGGAGAGCTATCTTGGAGAAATCCTGCACGAAGCACCTATAATAGCCCGCAAGACCAAAGAAGCTTCATATCTCAGTCACGGTAGTTGTCCTTGGCCACTTCTTTCTGCTTCCACTTTCTTTGAGTCAACTAAGATTCCTTCATCAGATACAATATGACCTAGGAAGGCAACTTGGTTCAACAAAAATTCACACTTGTAGAATTTAGCAAAAAATTTATGTTCTCGGAGTGCCTGTAACACTATGCTCAAGTGTTGTTCATGACCTTCATATGTTTTAGAGTACACAAGGATATCATCGATAAACACGATCATAAATTTGTCCAACTACGACTTAAACACTCTATTCATCATGTCCATAAATGTTGCAAGTGCATTTGTTAGTCCAAAAGTCATTACTAAGAATTCGTAGTGTCCATATCTTGTTTGAAAAGCGGTCTTAGAGATGTCTTCACCTCTTATACGTAACTGATGGTATCCCGATCTCAAGTCAGTCTTTGAGAACCTCCTTGCACCTTGAAATTGGTCAAATAGATCATCAATGCGTGGCAACTGGTATTTGTTGCGCATAGTGACCTTATTTAATTGTCGGTAATCTATGCATAATCTCATGGTTCCATCCTTCTTCTTTACGAACAAGAGTGGTGCACCCCATGGAAATGTGCTTGGTCTAATATATCCCTTGTTTAATAGGTCTTGTAGTTGTTCTTTTAGTTCCTTCAACTCAGTTGGTTCCATTCGATATGGAGGTATTGATATGGGTTGTGTCCCTGATATTAAATCAATGTTGAAATCGATTTTTCTAAAAGGAGGTAATCCAGGTAAATCTTCTGGGAATACATCAGGGAATTCTCTGACCACATGGAAAACTTCTAATTCTGGTGTAGTAATCTTTGTATCCTTGATAAAAGACAAGAAGCCTTGGAAACCTTTGCTTAGAAATCATTTTCCACCCATGAACGACATTAAATTATTCGGAGGTGATCCTTGTTCTGCTTGTAAGATGAAACTTGGCTCACTCGGTATATTAAAGAGAACCATTTTGGAATAGCAATCAACGGATGTGTGGCACGGTGCTAACCAATCCATACCCATGATTACATCAAAATATACCATATATAGCTCAAACAAGTCTACTAACGTATCTTTCCCCTAAATACTGAGTTGACAAGAGTAATACACTCGCTTAACAAGTAAAGATTATCCAATCGATGTAGCGACCAAAAAAGGATTTGTTAACAACATTGGAAATCTACTAAACCTCATTGAAAAATACAAAGACACATATGGGTTGGCCAAAGCCCTCCTAGACTGAATGACAAAGACCAATAGGGCTTGGCACACGAGAGAAACAAATGTGTCCACTCATGAAATCAACTCAAGTGCATTGACTTCTAAATTGTGTAAAAGGGATGAAGAGTAGGATGAGAATCTTGGCAAGATGATGACACAATTAAAATTGATGAAAACACACGTGATGGGAGCAGGGACTAAGGTGGTGAATGTTGTGGGAATGCAAGGTCCCTTATAATATCAGGGAGAGTCATCACCGCCAAGATATGAAGAAGAATGCAAATACATGGGCAACTAGATTGGAGGTCCTCAACCTAGATTCCAAGGAGCAAACAAAGGCCCATGGAACCCAAGGGATGAAAATCAAGGTTGGAGAAATCGTAAGCCATAGGGATGGACCGAAAAGAATGAAAGATGGGGTAATAAAGAGCCAAACCAATAGGGTGATCGCTATCATCGGAGTTCGAAACCATATGTTCCCCCTACAAAGGTTGGGAATCCCCAAAATTAGCCAGGCATGAGCGATGTGAGTAACTCAATAACTGAAGAAATGCTATCACGAGTTCTGAAGAAGGTTGAGTCGACCGAGAGCGAGGTGAAAGAATTAAGAGGGGAAGTTTCTAACCTTTCTCAAACAGTGAGTTCACATTTCACCTCCATCAAATATTTGGAGACCCAAATGAATCACTTGTCGGATCAAATGAACCCCCGGATGAAGGGAACACTACCTAGTGACACAATGCCAAATGTGGTTGATAACCCTAAATCAGATGAAGAAGATGAAGTCGACAAAATGCCAATTACTCTAAGGAATGAAGAAAATATTGATGAGGAAGGAGAGGAAAAGGATGATTAAATACTCCTACATGCTGATAATGATGAGGCGGGCATGAAGGCCCCAATTGACGACAAGGTTGAATCAATAATCTCACCTCTATATCCAAAATGGTTGGCCAAGAAAAAAAAAGGACGACAAGTTCAAAAAGTTTGCTAAGATGTTTAGAAAGTTGTCCTTAAATATACCATTTGTGGATGCCTTACTAAAATTTCCCGGTTATGCAAAGTTTATGAAAGAACCGATGAAGAAGAAAAAGGTGGTTGATGCTGGTAATGGAGATAAAATGCAACATTTTAGTGCAGTGGTGATGAGTTATCTCCCCCGCAAACGGTAGGACTCAGGAGCTTTCACAATATCATGTACAATTGGGATATGTGTGTTTACAGAAGCTCTAAGTGTTCTTGGTGCCAGCATAAATTTGTTACCCCTGCTCATTATCAAGAAAGTGGGACTCAGAAATACAAAGATGACGTTGATGCTGCTGCTCATGGCAGATAGATTAATAAAAAGACTGGTGGGGGTGTTAGAAGATGTGTTGGTAAGAGAGGAAAAGTTTATTCTACTAGCTGATTTTGTTATTTTGGATTGTGAAATGGATGTAGAGGTTCCCATTATTTTGGGAAGACCACTGTTAGCTATGGGGAGAGCCGTGGTGGATGTGGAGCTTGGAGAGCTAAAATTTCGAGTTGGAAGTGAGGAAGTCACCTTCAAAGTGTGGCCATCAGCAAAATATAACTTGAAGGTTCAGAAATTTCGAGTTGGAAGTGAGGAACTCACCTTCAAGGTGTGGCCAAAGGGGAAGCGTGGCACGGACCTTGCCCTCCGCGATGGGCTCCATGGCACGCCCGTAAATTGACGCAACAAGGTCCGT
>JACEIK010000893.1:152980-213686 GCA_018107945.1 Datura stramonium
CCAAATCTTTGGGGTTGCTTTTTCCAATAAACGTTGGGTTGATTATGACGGGTGGCCTGGATGGCCTAAGTGTTATAGTTACAGATGTCATATAACCGGCTTCTCGATCAATCATGAATCGAGTGCCAGTTGCGCCCTACCCAAGTTTTGGGGCGTGACAACACATACGGAGGGAGTTGTCCTTCTTCCTCATGAAAAGTATTGGCGCACCCCATGGTGAGGTACTCGGCCTGATAAGCCCTTGTGTAGAAAATCCTTCAATTTTTCCTTTAGTTCTCTGAGTTCAGCAGGAGCCATCCGATATGGAGGAATAGATATAGGCTGAGTGCCTTTTAATAGAATCGATTGCAAAATCAATTCCCCTTTCTGGGGGAATACCAGGAAGCTCATCTAGAAATACATCGTGAAATTCATTAACCACTGGAATAGACTGAAGGGTTGGAGGCTCCCGAACATCCTGAACTCTGACAATATAATAAATGCACCCTTTTTCTATCAATTTTCTTGCCCGAAGATAGGAAATATACCTACCTTTTGGCGTGGTTGTAATACCTTTCCACTCCCGTACTGCCTCCCCTTGAAAGTGGAAACAGGCAATCTTGGTCCAACATTCGACGGTGGCATAACATGGAGCTAGCCAATCCATACCCATAATGGCATCAAAATCAACCATTTCTAGTTCTATCATGTTCGCTGTAGTCTGACGACTGACAACCTTTACTGTACACCCCCCATAGACCCTTCTGGCTATAATAGAGTCACCAACGGGTGTAGACACTGAGAAAGGTCGCAAAAGAAATTCAAGCATAATACTAAATTTCCGAGCCACTAACGGTGCAACATAGGACAAGGTTGTTCCTGGATCTATCAACACATAAGCTAGATGAGAGAAAATGTTCAGCATACCTGTCACAACATCTGGTCACGACTTTGAATCCTATCACCGCGATAGTGCATAAGTACGGTCTACGCTGGCACCTAAACTTAAGGCCCATGATCTGCCTCGGCCTTTGCCAGCTTAAACTGAGAGCCTATGCCCTGTCGGGGATGCTGGAACTTGTGATCCTTCCGAGGACCTATCCTGTCGATCCTGGTCACCCTGACCCCTGGATGGAGAATTCCTCATCTGGTGACCCTCCTGTCCACAAATGTAGCATGTTGTGGAACCATACCTGCATTCTCCAGAGTGGCGTCGATTGCAAATAGGGAAAAGTGCTATTTTAAACCCACTCTACTCCACTCCCCTCTACTGCTGTCAATCTATTACTCGCGAACCTTCGCCGAGTTGTGGCTGCCCTCGGCGACTAGATCAGCTCCTCTACCTCTACGGTGGAGGCAAGGGTCTAAGAGGCCTTTCTAATAACCGTGGCCTAGGTCCTCCCCGGGACTCCTCCTGAAATTCTCCAGGTCTGTCAATGCGGCGCTGCTCCTGACTTGTCCTCCTAATCTCCCATTGCCGCTGTCTGATACCCTAAATATTCTGAGAAAATCCTGCACATGGGCGATATCCATATCCTCTCGCAGTGTTCCTGTGATGCAGGTCTCAACATAGTCCAGGTTCAATCCCATAATAAAGCGATGTACCCTAGTTGGCGTTGTGTCCACAAAGGATGGCGCATAACGAGCCAAGGAATCAAACCACATGGCATATTCCCAAACACTCATCCACCCCTGCTCCAAGTGTAGGAACTGATCAAGCCGGGTCTTTCTAATCTCCCGCGGTGGGTAGTGATTCAAGAAAGCCTCTGAGAAGCTGGGCTAGGACGTAGGGAAAACATCTCTCCCTCGGGAGCATTCCCAACTCTAATACAACAGTACGCCGATGTCCCGTAGCCGGAATACCACCAACTCAACCGACTCTGTAGGTGTAGCATGCATCTCCCTGAAAATCCTCTACATCTTGTCTAAGAAGTCCTGAGGGTCCTCAGTCCGATCTGTCCCTGTGAATTGCAGGGGATTTAGTGCTAGGAAATCTCGGACCCACGAGCTACCAGGCCCTCCTAGGGATTCTGCAACTGTAGGTGGCACTGGCTGGTGCTGAGCAGCCATCATCTGGGATAGCATAACCACCGCGCTCCTAACCTCCTGGTCAGATGGTACGGGTATAGAAACTGCCGGAGGTGGTGCCGTGACACCAGCAATCCCAAGCAGCTCCTAACGTGGTGGACACTGCTGAGGAGGTCGAGATAATACCTCTGTATTGTCCTCAAATCGGGCTGATTCTGACCAAGGCTAAGGCACCCTGCTGGTGCCCTCTCTCGCTGCTATATCTAGCCTCCTGCCTGTCGTAGGGTGTCGCTGGTCGGACATTTCTCTGTAAGCAAAAGAGTATAATGAGCTTAGGGACTCAACCCTATACTGTACTACTCTATAACTCAACTGAATAAGAAAAAAGAGTAACCATCCTATCATGCCTTGCAGCCTCCTGCCTACAGTATGTGGTGCACAACACATCCATAGACAAGACTCTACTTAGCACGGAATGCAGACTCCCTGGGATACGACCTGCTCTCATACCAAGTTTGTCACGCACCACCTTGGGAGGCATGACTAGAAGCTGGTTCCCTACTAGGACCTGAACTGCTGAACTAATTGAGCTTAAGCACCTCTGGTGCAGGGCTGACTTTAAGTCTAGAATTGAGAAAACAACGGGCTATATAGCGGCTGTAAATACAACCCCCGACCGAAAAGGCCTCTAGCCACCTGTGAAAGTAAACAGCTAAATAGAGACAAACAATCATAGGGAGTCCTATTCGGGCTGCCAAGGTCACCATGATATCTAGTTATAATTGGAAAGTAAAACCAGATTTTGAACTGAACTATGGACGACAAGGCCGCCAATCAACAACCAAACAGGGCCCAACACGCCAACACACATAATCTAAAACATATATGGGCCCCACACGGCCGATATCATCTAACCACAGGGAAGTAACACAATCTGCAAGCCTCTAGGAGTGATAAGATGGTCGGGACAGGGACCCGACCTACCCATACTGTACAAACAAAAGAAGTAAACCTCCATCACACAAGCTCCAGAAGAAGGGAGCTGACAGCTCTGTACAGTTGACTGGAACTATGAGGGACCTACTCCTCGTCTATATGTACCTGCAGGCAAGTAATGCAGCGCTCCATAAAGGGTATCAGTACCACAGGTACTGAATATGTAAGGCAGTAACTTTAAATAACTAAAAATAAGGAAATAGACCTAACAATGACTAAAGTAAAGGAACCGGACTGAAGATACCTGAATTAGTGAAATCAGAGCTAAACATAACTGTAATAAGGAGGGTAGGGGTCATACCTAACAAACATAAACCTTACCTGGCTCCCATAAGCTGGAAGGTACAATCAGCATATAATAACTGACTTGGGCCCCTATTAGCCCTACTGAGTACACCTCAATCTATATACCCCTATCCAGGTCATACTGAGTCAACTACCAGTTATAAGCATCTTGCCGATCCCCTGGGTCTGCAACTGGGCCCGCTCGGCCCCTGACTGTAGCTGCGTCTGTGTCCGGAGGACTCTTGATATCTACACCCCGGGCGTAAGCGCTCGGCGGGGGTGTGTATAAGGCCAACAACGGCATATGAGGATCTAGATCCCCATCTTCGTTCCTTGTGGAAAGCATGCCGCTCCATAGAGCGACTTATCCTCACCCCTGGCGGACGGTAACACAACTATTAACCCTGGGGTGGTCACAGAAGCTATACAAGTATAATCCAGCTCAAAACAATACAATTTATGAGTCTCAACTGACAACAACAACTAGACATGATAACATACTCCTAACATGCTTTACTTGTATTCATACTGGACTACTATGCTGAAGTAACTAACTTGCCGAAATAAAATGCCTAAGCATACCTCGTTCATTGTTTACCGATTAACTAGCGAGTTTTTGCTCATGTTCAACTTCCCTTCTCAACTGTAATCATATTTAACAGAAGAATAGGGCTGCTTTATTACTATATTCGAAGAAAACAATAACTTTTATNATATATATACTGACTATACTTCAACTTATCGAAAGACGATCAAAAACTCATAATTTCTCGGGAATCTAGAAGGGAGAAATACTTACTTTAGGCACGTAATTGTATTGACACTAGTTTGGAACAATTCCATCAACTTAAGCTCAGAGGAACGACGATTCGCTGGGCGTATTTCACGAGAATAACATCGTAGCGATGCTCCCTACAACTTTATACTTCTATACCCGGAGTTAATTTGGATTTGGAAGGCGTTTAGCGGTGTAATCGGACGATTATTAAATATTTTCCTTCGTTCTCTCTCTGTTCTTGCTGTGATTTGAAAATAATGATCTAATTTTTAAGTGTGAGGCCTTTACATACTTGAGGCAGCAGACAAGGAAACGTGGCACTCTGCCCATCGCGTTGATTCTGATTCATGCCATGTTGGCTAACGCGGAGGAGCTTCTCCGTGCCACTTTTCCTCTCTAGGCAGCTTGGTTCGGCCTCCTCCCGCGAAATCCCGACTTTGCACTCGTTCGGCCTTTCCCCGGGTCCTTTCCTCGTACGTATGACACTCTAAACCTCTCAACCAACATACAAATAGGCCGACTAAATGTTAGAAACTTACGGGGTGTAACACTAATTTTCCCTCAAGACGGTCATCATCCATCCATCGCCAGGAATAGTCCTTAACTATTAGTAAAATAGCTATGTACAAACAAAGAAAAATTTAATTCATCGGTTCAAAGTGCCCCCCGTTGAAAAAGAACCGAAAAGAAAATCCAACAGGTGGGTGAATCATACTCAACTCAACTTTTTCATCCAACAATACCTTACAAAGCACTAATTCCACCCAAAATCATTAAGCACAAAATTTTGAAATTTCTCTCACCCCAAACATAAAATATGCTATGTCCCTAAAGCATCAAATTACAACATAAAAAGGGTGAGATATACTCCCTGAGGCCTCTAGGCCTAGCTAACAATATGTTTTTCTTCATTTTTTACAGGTGAGTTATCGACCCCACACTTTTCCTCTTTCATGCTCCTTAGCTACCTCTTCCAAGGATACTCAGACTTCCCCTTAATCTATGCTTCATTCACCACCAAAAACAACAATACAAAAGTGAAAATAAAAAAAAACAACACAAAAGTAAAATAGCATTGTACCTGTGGTACCCTTGGGTTGTCTCCCAAGCAGCGCTTGATTTTACGTTGCGGCACGACGTGGACTATCCTTTTCACAACATCCTCAAACCAGTGTTCCCTTTCGAGAACCATCTTTTTCTCTTTTTATTTTTTGAGGGAACAACCTCCACTCTTTCCCTCTCTTCTTGTAACTCCTTTTCTAACTGAAGCCCTCCATCAGATTCGGGCTGATAAGTGATCATCTCCTACGGCCGTAGACCTATGGAATCTGCCACCCTATACTTAGCCTCTGACAACACACTAATCTTATAAAGGATTCTATAGTGTGTGGGTGGGTTGATCTCTTGGTAGACCCGAAAGAGTTCTTATTCATCATCGACCCTCATTTTCAGGTCCCTGCTCTTACATTAATAATTGCTCCTCTAGTGGCCAAGAATGGCAGTCCCAAGATCATAGGTACCTTGTCATCCACTTTAAAATCAAGTATGATGAAGTCAACAGGTATAATGAACTTACCCAGTTTGATAAGAAGGTCTTCGATTATTCAATTTGGTGCCACTTGAGACTTGTCTGCCAACTGCAACATCATTCGTGTTGGTCTCGGTTGACCCAACCCCAAGGTGTTAAACAATTATAGGGGAATTAAATTAACTGCTGCCCCTAAATCACATAGAGCTGTTATTACCTCAGCTTTACCAATTTTAATGGGGAGGGTAAAACTCCCTGGGTCTTTGAGCTTTTTCGGTATCTTGCTCATTACTCGGTGGTGGCACACCTCAGTTAGTGCCACTGTCTGAACATCCACTAATCTGACTGATTTGGCCACCACATCATTCAAGTACTTATCATACTTGGGCATTTCCTGCAAAACACCAAGAAAAGACAAATTTATGTGAAGTTCTTTGAAAATATCAAAGAACTTTTTAATGCATTCCTCCTCCTTGCTCTTTTACAGTCTTTGTAGGAAAGGTGGTGCTGGTCTCTATTCTAGCTGCAATAATGATTGTGCATTTTCTTGCACAGCACTCTGATTATCACCCTTGTCAATCCGTGGCCCCTTTCTAACCAACTATGGTTGCACCTCATTTTACTTTTCCTTTGGCAGTGTATTAGCCAATTTCCTACCACTCTGCAGACTGATGGCATTGACCTGTCGGGGATTTGTATCTGTGTCACTGGGTAACACTCCCAAAGGTTTGGTGTGCTGAGCAGCTGTTATTTGACCCATCTGCTTCTCTAGATTGCCGGTGGCCAACTTCTGATTTTTCAAATCTGATGCCATCCTCGCTTGATTCTCTACTAATTGGGTCTGTGTTTCCATAATCTTTTGCAACATCTCCTTAATATTTCTAATCGATTAGCCACCATTCTGCCTGTTCTTCTGCTAATACTGTTGCTGCTGAGGTTGCTGGTAGCTTTGACTTTGATTTCCACCCCAAGAAAAATTTGGGTGGCTCTTCCAATTCTTGTAGTAATTGTTCCAAAAATTCTGATTGTTTCTCTGAACATTCCTAACAAAATTCACCGATTCAAGATTCGCCCCGCAAGATTCTATGTTGTGCCCATTATTACCGCAGATTTCACACCAAGTAGGACCCTGCTGAACTGCATTCACTGGTTCCTGTTGTTGGCTCATACCTAGTTTATTAAACTGAGTCATCATCTGATGTTGAAATGATGCTAGCTATACCGCCAAGGCATTTACACCATCCACTTCTATCAGCCCTGTTGTTTTCTTTGCTGCCCCTCGCGATGATTCACTGTGCCACACTGGATTCTCTTGAGCAATCCTGTTCAACAAAGTTTATAGCTCATCATAACTTTTTGCCAATGCTTGCCCACCCAATATAGAGTCTAGTAAAATTTTGGTGTGTGGTTCTAGACATTTCACAAAGGTATGGGTTAGTACTTCATTGGACTACTAGTGATGGGGGAAGTCTCTCAATAATGACTTTAATCTCTCCCAAGTGAAATACAAGTTCTCCTTCGGCCTCTACTTTAAGCTTAATAATTCACTCTTGAGTTAGGCCGTCATGCCTGAAGGAAAGAATCTGATGAGGAACTTCTTTGCTAAGTCATCGCAAGATGTAATGGAATTAGGTGGCTCATTCTTCAACCACCTCTTTGCCTCTCCCAATAATGAAAATGGGAAGAGTGTGAGTCGGACATAATCTATTGACACTCCGGTGGAGACGAAGGTATCACTGATATCCAAGAAGTTCTTTAAGTGCTGTTGTGGGTCCTCATTATTAATCCCAGTGAACTGGCCACTCGAATGTAACAACAACACCATATTCTGTTTCAATGTAAAGTTCCCTCCGGGCTCCGGTTTGCAGATACTAGAGGTCACATTTTTCGCTAATGGGACTGCCACTTTGCGAACTGGTCGGGCTGCCATTTGGTAAGGTAACAACTCTACTTGACCTGCTGGAGGATGTTGTTAAAACTTCTTTTGTAATCTTTTCAAATTTCGCTAATCATTTAATTGAACTTAGTTTCACAACTACTTTTACGAGTGATGATGTGATAATTTGAAGTTTGTGTCTATCTCATCCCGTTTTAGTAACCAAGAAAGGAAAATTAGGTATAATTTCTATCCTAATTGCGAATCCTATCATAAAAGTAAGAACTTTCTCCCTACTCTCTCATGTTCTAGCCTAGCGTTACTCTTTCAAGTTTTTTAACCAAGCTTAACACATATGTTCTCATGGTGATCAAGCATAAAAACAACAATAATAAAGTATGTAAGAAAAAAAACAACTAAAAACTCAAACCAAGAAGAATTCATGCATTTACAATCGTCTTATGTAGCCTCAACCCTAGAGGAAGGGTTTTAGCTACTCATGTTTGTACAAATACTTGAAAACATGTTTAAAGTAGAGTACTTACAAGAATAATTAAAAGAGAATGAAAAAATAAGGAACCCTAGGGAGAGTTCTTCCATTCTCCCTTCGCTCCATTATGGTTTCCCAAAAATATTTCGTGATAAATGATTTTAGGAGCTATGGATTTAATTTATACCAAGTGAAAATTTGCAAAATTTAGCCGTGCTTGGACTGCCTCAATATCACGGAGCTAGATGCCCCAATTTACCTTCATGCCACGGAGTAAATGCAGATGCCCATTGGTTTGGACTTCTCCACAGCTAATGTTCTTCACTGTTGCGCGTCGCTTGGCGTGGCACGACAGCCATCGCGCAGGGCCCTTAGCATGGAATGATGCCATCATGCGTTGTTGCTGCTGCTTTGCCTACTCTCACGCGCGCACACACACGGGCATGACACGACACCTATCTGCAGGTCAGCCGGCGTGGCACGATGGGCTATGCGGCAGGGCTGTTTTTCATGCCATCTTGTGCAATTTTCATCCCAACTCAATCCAAAGCTCCTCCTTACTCGTGCATCTTCATATTTAGCCCATCTTTAACATTTTTTCCTACAAAACAAAGATCTAATCACATTGGTTAGTTTATGCACGAAATTATACAAAATCACATGAGAATGTAATTAATTAAATTGACAAACATGACTTAATTTATTATAAAATAACACTTGGGCACGTAATTATGCCCAAGATCACCAGGTCCTATATCATGAAACGATACTGGGGGGAGAAACAACGACTCGTCTTGTCACTCATTGCATCCCTAGCTCNCTATATCATGAAACGATACAACATAGAGTATGCGGTCAGTACATGGAATGTACCGAGTATGCAAGGTAAGTAAAACCGCTTAAATAAGTAAAATCATTTTAAAACATGCATAATATAAAATATAAAAAATAAGAATCTGAAAGTAGGGCTTGTTATGCATTCTTTCTGAAATCATTATCTTAGCATAACATAGCATAACATCATAACTGAATCTATTGACTCAAAGATAAAATCTAATGGTAATGAGTAAAACTGAACATTGATTCAAACATGCTTTGGAACATATATAGATGTATATATTTCATGAATGATGAACATGCATAGCTAAAATCATGAGAAACAATGGGATACTTGTCTTTTAATCGACATACCACGATAAAGCTTATGTATTTCCAACTATAACACTCAAGTGGGAAGAGCCGTCCAAATCTTTTCCAAGGCTAGGGACAATACGATGATATCGATATCAAGCTCGTGGCCAAATAGGGCAGGTGATAGCCCACAGAGGAGGTCCTGAAGTAATATATATAAGAATAAACATACGTTGGCGCGTAGTTCTAATGCATAAGGTGATCGAACCTTAGCCTACTCGGTGCTAGACACTACTCCCAAAAACGTGCATATGCTCTCCATCGTTTTTAAACAAAGCTTACCATCGTCAATTGAAGAAGCTCAATAATCAAATACATCTCAAATCTGAAATCATTCATATAAGAAGCTTTAGCTCAAAACATACCACAAGGTGAAAGATAATTAGGAGTCTTCCTTTCAAAACCATGTCGTAAGCTTAATTCGAGAAAATCATAAATCATACTAGAATATGTGGGAATTTCCCAATACTTTAACATGCTTGAAAATACTCACATTGAAAACATGAGTATAAACATGGGTAGCTTGAAAACATTCTTTTCATCATAATCATACATTCATCACAAATCTCATCTTTCACGAACTTTCCAAAATTAGGCATTTTGATTTGAAAAACATAGAACATGATTTTTCATAGAAAAGAACATAAAACTTGCCCATGAATCATAATTCAATAGTATATACATATTTAAATCATACCCATGTAAGAATTAGGAAATTCATGCATTGGGTTAAAACCCCATAGATTTGACATAAGAAACTCTGATTTAGAGAGGGATTGGGCGTGAGTGTGAAAGGATTCACCCATTCATAACCCTACATACCTGATTATAGCTGATTGTTACACTTCTTTGATTGCCCAAGAGGAATTGAAGAGAATCTTAAGAAGAACAATCTTAATCACTACCTCTAACCTTCTATCATTGCATGCATGAATGAGAATGGCCTAAAATGAACTTAACCCTCTTAAAAGTCATCATTCATAACTCGAAATGATGTAGTATAGGCCTTAGGATATCAGGAATTACAGAAAAGCCCATACTAAATTCGCAGAAAATAACTGCCAGTCAGTCCCCACGAGGGACATGAGGACTCATCACCACTGCCACTACTCGTGGTGTCGTTCGTCAAGTACACTGCTTATCACGTCTTGTCGGCTCATCACGGGTGACTCAATGATTCGTTACTGGTGACCATGACTCATGGTCACCGCTCTTAATGTGCACTGCCTTAATCTCAATCAAACCTTTTCCTGCTGGCCACGACCTATCCCACGAATCGTGGGGCCTAACCACGACTTATGGTAACTTCCGTTGGGATCCAAATTTCTAATTTTAAACTCACCTTCTGAGGCTCATCACAAGTCACATCACGACTCATGGGATGCTCCCACAGGTCACCTCATGACCTGTTCTGTATCTTGATGCCAGGTTTAAATTTTTCTCTATTTCAACTCCCGGGTCTGATCTTTGGGCTTCCGGGGTATAACAGTAAACCCTTGTTGAGTCCTTGATCTTGAGAGGGGATGGAAGAAGAGTTGAGGTAATGAGAGATTAGGCTAGGAAAACCCCTAAAAATGTCCCTTAAAATGCCCAAAACGATGCCATTTCAAAAATGGAAGCGTAGTACTTTAGGAAAATACCCCTGGAGAAAACTAAAAAATCTGTCGATCTGTGACCATGACCCTCACCACGAGTTGTTGGTCCTCACCACGAATCGTGGTGACCATCTATTGCTTCTGGGATCTTCATCATAACTTCTACTTCCTCAACAAACAATCAATTTATGTTATGGATTTCGTTGGTCAAAAAATGATTCGCAGAGAAGAGAGGGACTTTGTTTACGGATTTTTGAGTAGAATATTATTGTGAAGTGTATAAGAAAATAAGGTTTGTATGGCTTAAACACGTGTGGATATATCTATAATATCCGTCTTTCTTCTCTTTTATTGTTTTATTGTCGTTCTATGTTCTATTCGGGGCAACACAGGTTGTGCTCTACGAAAATAGAATTGAAATTTTCTATATTTGATTTTTCAATAGAAAGGTAAGAGAAAGTTTTGAACATGGTTTAAATAGAAATAGGTTGATTTTGTTGGAAAATCCAGGTTATAACAATAAATTTAGTTTGCTAATTGTGAAACGTTTAATTACCCGAATGTATCAACAGAATCATTTTCTTATTTCTACTAATGATTCTAACAAAAATCCATAGGACGATTCATTACTTCATCCAACGACTCATCACCACATCCTATTGACTCCACTGGTTCCTCAACCTGCAACCTCTCTAACGACCGACATGATGAGGCGTTACTTGATCCAATGACTCATCATTTCCTTCCATCGTCCCCATTAGACCAACCCTCGAGTCCCTTCCAATGACCAACACAATGTGTCATTGTTATCTTAAACGGTCTGTTATCACCATCCATCGTCACCGACCCTGAGCCCTTAACTTGAACCAACGAGTCCTCACCTGATTCATTTCCTCTAAGAAGCCAAATTTGAATACTAATCACAATTGCATCCAGCGGGTCTTTGTTTCACACCAAAACTCGTACCTCCCTTCATGGCATCAAACACTTAGCACTATTTTCTGAAACCCTTCCAATGACTGCCTCTAACGAGTCGTTAGATCGACCAACAACTTGGATGAGTCGTTTTGAGGCACTACTGCAGATTTTTTTGCTGAACAAACTCCAAATTCTTATTTTTAATCTTCAAAACTTTTGGGGTGTTATACCTTTGTAACTCATTGGCCATGCTTTTCAAGCATAGCTTCTATGACAACACTTGAAAAACGTGGCCTAAAGTCAAAAGTTAGGCCTCTTTAGGCTGATGTGCTATGAATTTACAACACTTTTGACACTTAAAACATAGAAAATATGCATGGTCTTAGGTGTGTTTATACATATATGATTTACTTTGACTTTGTTTTCAGGAAAATTATGTATTGGACTTGAAATGTAAAAAACTTCAGTACGAGTCGTACCTTGGAAGTACAAGCCGTACATAGCATCTGTGATAAAGTTCAAAGGAACTGCATAAGGAACCACCATGTAGGAATCTTGGTACGAGCCGCAGCATCATGGTACGATTCATACCATCGCAGTCATGGAAAATCATAGGAATATCGCACTTGTCTGAGCTTATTGTATAAATGAGGATACGAGTCTTGATTGCCACATACCACTTGAAACAATTCATCGTGGTGAACTTCAGAGAAAATGTGATCGGCAGATCCTAGGGTATGATGCAATCACGAGTCGTATTATCAAGGTACGATTCATACCACAACACTCGTGAAAATATTGAGAGGATGCCCGACTTCACAAGATCAGACTACGACAGGCACTTTACGACTCGTAAGAGCATTGTACAAGTCTTACCAACTTCCAGGACTTAACCAAATTCAAGGCTACTAAGCATTGTAAGAGAGGAAGCTATGACTCATACGTTTATGGTACGAGTCGTAGGATCAGGCGGCGGCAGTTAAGTTCGTTTCCTTGTTAATTTAGGAAAATATTCTAATTATATGTATAAATACTTTTCTAGGTTATTTTTAGAAAGTCAAGTCCTATTTCAACTAGGAAAAGGAGTTATAAATCCCAATTCCACTCCATGAAGGAACAAGGATGGCTTACTCTACTATTATAACTGCCCTTTATTTCTATGTAATAGAGTAGAGAAGTCGAGAGAGAAGGACAGAATTGAGTTAGTATAAGTGTGAATAGTTATTTTTATGAATTTTTATCAAGTTTTGAGGATAAATTCTGTGGATCAAATTCTTGATTTCCTACATTTTTCTAGAAGTTGTTCTTTGATACTCAAATCTGATTTCCTTCCAGCTGTTGCTGTAAAAATTTAATGATGTGTTTGTCTATGAATGAAACTTGTAATCTTACAACCATGAAAGGCTAAATCCTCCATAACTAGGGGTTGTGGTTCCCATGACGGATTAACAAATTAGGTTGCAAAAAAATGATTCAAAACCAATGCGAAAACCTTTTATTGTATTCTCTTCATGTTTAAACGTTTATTAACGGTGTACAACGTTCAGACTTTCCCAAATTTTTTACTTTCTTGAAACTAGAGAAGTAGAGATTAGAAAAAGAGAATTACAATAAAGCCTTGGTCTTTACGATAATTGCATTAACTTGAGTTATGGTCGCAAGATAGTTAAATTTGGAACATATTGATAATGGTAAGTTTGAAATCATTCCTGAGACCCTACCAGGTGATTGAGTATAATCATCCAATAGGGATGAACCATTCGTTTGAATGAACCCTAGTTATCAGTTCAACAAGAAAGAATTGGTATTGATAATGTGTGTATACCCGATGTAGTTATAAACCCATGGGGAACACTTACCCTAGTTGTTTTCAAATCATGATTTAAATCACAATTATGATCTTCACATTAACATTGTCTTTTTAAACCCCCCAATTTGGAGATAACTCGTCACGAAGTTTACTTACCGACATTAGTATAGATCTTCCATATTCTTTGCGGGTTTGACCCGAACCTGTAATACCCCTGAAGTGCCTAAGACAAGACCTGGGATTTAAAAATTAAAAGTAGTAGAAATATGGAAAATTTCTCAGAATGGGTCATTGTACGGGTTGTTGGTGGGACTAAAGACTCATTGGATGTGCCCATGATGAGATACTGTAGGTCTGGAATTGGGAGCAACGGGTCTAGAAATGGCCCATTGTTTGATGTAACGGGTCCTTGGATATGAGTGGTTGCGAGGTGGGTCTGGTTCAAGGAGGAAGTAAGGAGTCACGTGATGACTCATCATTGGAAATAAAAAGCCGTTGTCAGCATCTGTTGAGAGAAATCCCAGGAGATGGGCAGTGGTGTCAACGGATGGTTACAATGAGTCGTTGGAGCTGGGTACGACTCATGGAACCTATCGTGGTATCAGGTTTGGGGTCTGGTATTCAGGGTGTAACAACGAGGGGTGTGACGGACTCTTGGACCCTGTAATGGTCCGTTTTAACGCCTGTTGTCACTGGAAGAGTAGTTTTTCTAGAAAATTCATTAAGGGTATTTTCGTCATTTCTAAGACCTAGGGTCCTAAACAATATCATTTTAAGCACGAAATGGAGTGTCTTAAGAGGGGTTAAGTCACTCTAAGCCTATCCTAATTCATGGATGCAAGCTTAGAGGTTTTGAAAGGTGATCAAGTATAGTTTTATACATGTTCTTCCTTAATTATCTTTGTGCTATCAAGGAAGTGTGATCAAATCCCTTCAGGTATGTAAGGCTATGAATGGGTGCAATCGTCCACACCCATGCCCAATTCCCTCTCAATTCATGATGTTATAGTTGATGATTCCATGGGGTTTTTACCCAATGAATGAATTCCTAAGTTTTGATCATGGGCATTATCTAAGCATGTTCTAAATGATAAATTATTATTAATGGGTAGATTTTACAATGTTTTAAATTATAAATTATATTTTCAAATGCTCTAAACTATGATGCCCATCCATGAATGTTTATGAAAGTTGAGATCCATGAGATATATGTTCAAGTATGATGTGTTGTTTATTAAGAAAGTATGATTTCGAAATACCCATGTTATTTTCATGTTTTCAAAGTGAATCAAGTTGATTTCATGCATTTTTATGTGTTGGGAAAGCCCATATGATCAAGTATGTTTTAGGATTTCATGAATTAGCTTACCATATGGTTTTGGAGTAAAGACTCCTATTATTTTTCAGCTTGTGGTATTGTTTGAGCTAAGGCTCCTCATATTATCATTTTATATTATGCATGTATGTTATTATTCAGCTTCTTTAATAGATGATGGTCAGATTCATTGATAAATGATGGAGAGAATATGCATGTTTTTGGGAATAGTGTCTAGCACTGACTAGGCTAAGGGTCAGTCAACCCTATGCCTCAGAGCTATGCCCCAATGTAGGTATGATTAGACTATTTGGGACCTCCTTCGAAGCTTTCCCCTTCCCCAAGGGGCCTTGAGCTTGATGTAGATATCATGGTAGTGTCTTCAACCCTGGCAAGTCTATAGACGGCTCTGCCCACTTGACTGTAATAGTCGGGACCACGTAATCTCTATCGTGGTAATGTCGGTTATATGAAAAGTCTCCTATTGTTCCTCATGATTTCAGTTATGGATATACATCAGTCATGATATTATGTATTCATCAGTTTTGACCCAATATTCAGTTTTACGTATGATTATCAGATTTCAACTTTGGGTCATTCGATTCAGTTAAGATGTTCAGTTATGTTTGGATCATGATTTCAGAAAATAGCATGCAACCCCTACTCTCAGATTCTTATCTTGATTATGTTTTATACTATGCATGTTCAATAATTTACTTACTTAGCAGTTTTACTTACCTTGCATACTAAGTACATTCCACGTACTGACGCATGCTCTATGTTGTATCGTTTCATGATAGAGGCCTTGATATTCAGGCTCAGCCTCGTTTCTAGCCAGCCTTGTAGAGTAGAATATCCAGTCTCAGTTGGTGAGTCCTGGACCATTCCCTATTAGTTATCTTGACATTTTCAATTTCAGACTTAGAGAGTTAGTTGGGGTCTTGTCCTATCAACTCATCAAAAGTAGAGACTTTTCAGACATAGATTGTACTTAGCTTCAGACTCGAGTTGTATATTATAATGTTATACAATGTTCAAAGTTCCTCCATATTTATTATGTTGACCTTCCACTTTTATTGAGTTAGATATATGTTAATGCCATGGGTCGACTTGGAGTTTCACGGGGCTCTTTGTCCCGTTTATCAATCCGGGCCCATGTATGGGTCGTGACAAAATTTGTATCAGAGCATTAGGTTTTGAAGTTACTGGGGTTTCTGAAAGCCGCGTTACGTATAGTCTTTTTAATAGGTGTGAAGAGCGCCACATTTATAATGAATAGGCTATGAAACATTTAGGAAATGTTCCCTTCTTTCATGATCTATGTCGTGCGGTGAAATGTCTCTCTCCTTTTAACTCGTGCTATACACGTTTGTAGAATCATGCCTCCATTGAGAGTTAATGGAAGGAGAAATAAAAATGGAAATGGCCACAAGGATGGCAATGGAGATGGGCATCAGCAGGCCCCACCAGCCAATGCGGAGCATATACCCGAGCCAATTTCCCATGCTGAGTTCAGGGCAGCCATTCAGATGCTAGCTTAGGCGTTGACCTCCAAGTTCAACTAGCAGGCAGTAGCGCATGTCACTCAGAACGGGAATGCGGCAGCAGCGAGGATCAAAGATTTTCTAAGGATGAACCCTCCAGAGTTTCTTAGGTCAAATGAGGGCAAGGATCCACATGAGTTCATGGACAAGATTCTAAATATAACCCAGGTCATAGGGGTGGCTGGAGAGGAGTGCGCTTATTTAGCCTCATATCTGTTGAAGAGGGTTGCACACATTTGAGTTAAATAGTTAAAGGATAGTAAAGCAGTGGGAGCAGGTCCTATTTGTTGGGATTAGTTTCATGCCGCATTTCTGGAGCGGTTCTTCCCTCGTGAGATGAGTATGCGATCAGTACGTGAAATGTACTGAGTATGCAAGGTGAGTAAAACTGCTAAAGTAAGTAACATCATTTAAGAGCAATGCATTAATTAAACATGAACATCAATAAACTAAGACTAGGGCTTGCATGCATTCTTTTTGAAAGGATGATCTCTTCATAACATAATATAACATAACTTCATAATGTCATAGCTGAATCGATTCACTCACAGGTGAATCCTAACATATATAAGTAAAAGCTGAATAATGAGTCGAACCTAGTTTAGAACATGCATTTACATAAATCTCATAAGTAATGACTATGCATATCTGAAATCATGAGGAACAATGGGAGAATCATCTTTTAACCTACATACCACAATAAAGCTTACTTGGTCGCGACTATTACACTGAAGTGGGCAGAGCCATCAAAAAGTAGGCAGAGCCATCCAAAACCTTGCCTGGGATAAAGACGTTACCATGATATCCATATCCAGATGAAGGCCCATTCGGGCATGGGAAGCTAACAAGGGAGGTCCTAAATCATATAATAGTATAAACCTACGTTTGCGCGTAGTTCTGAGGCATTGGGTGATCGACCCATAGCCTACTCGGTGCTAGACCATACTCCCAAAAACACGCATATGCTCTACATCATTTATAACAAAGCTCAACATCATCTATTGACGAAGCTCAATGATCAAATACATCTCAAATATGAAATCATGCATATGAGAAGCTTTTAGTTCAAAACATACAACAAGCTGAAAACATAACGGGGAGCCTTTTCTCCAAAACCATGTGGTAAGCTATGCATAGGAATACATAACTCAAAACATACCACAAGCTAAGAATATAAAATTTGGGAGTTTTCGCTCCAAAACAATGTGGTAAGCTTAACTCGGGAAAATCATCATTCGTACTTAATGTGTGGGTATTGCCCAAAGATTTATCATACTTAGAAATACTCATTTCTCATCCAAAACATAATTGTAAACATGGGTAGCTTCAAATAATGATTTTCATCATAATATCTCATCATTATCACATATACGACATAAATCTCACTTTTCATGAACATCTAATCCATGGGATTTAAAATTCATAAGACTAGAAACAAAACTTTTAATTGAAATCATTATAAAAATTGCTCATGCTTCATAATTTTATAATAGAATCATAATCAACTCATACCCATGTGTAGAAATAGATAATTCATGCATTTGGATATCACGCCCCACCTTGGGAGGCATGACTGGCACCTGGTGCCACACTGGAAACTAACTGACCTGGCTAGGCTTATGCATATCTGGTGCCAACTTGCGACTCAATTCAAGAAGACAACGAGCTATATCTCGGTTGTAAATGAAAACAACTAACCAACAACAAGAAACAGAAGGGATCCTATGCGGGCCGAAAAGGCCACCTTGTTTTCTAGTTATAACAGAAATGAAGACGAGCTACTACACTAGGCCCCACACGACCAACACACGAAACATAACTAATTAAGGCCCAATACGGCCAACATACAACTAGATGACTGAGGACTGTAGTCTGCAAGCCTCTAAGAGTAAAAATGGTAGTCAGGACAGGGCCCCCGCCTACCCAAAATGCTATATAACTGAAATATAGAAATCTCTACAACCTGGAAACTTCGAAAGAATGGAGTTGTCCCAACTGCGGACTCTAAACAGCTGCTACTGGAGATCCTGAACACTGTCTGTCTAAACCTATAGGCAAGTAATGTAGCATCCAGGGGAGGGCGTTAGTACAATATGTACCGAATATGTAAGGAAATAGATAAGCTGATAAGGACTGGAAGTGAATAAAAACAAGGGCAGAAAGATTAACCTGCACGCCTGCTGTTTCGTGATCTACATCTAACAAACACTACATGTACGTAAGCTACAATTACACATTTATAAACTATAACTAGCAGACAAGAATACAAACAAGAACCTCACTTGGCCCCCACAAGCTGGAAGGTACAATAAACACCGAATAACTTATTCGGGCCCCCATAAGCCCTGGCGAGCACATCTCAAACTATATACCCCTATACAGGTTTCTATGACTCCACTGGTACTATAGCCAACCTACCGGTCCCCTAGGTCTACAACCAAGCCCTCTTGGCTCCTAAACTGTAGTTGTGTCTTAGTTCGGTGGACCCCTACTGTCTGTACCTCTGGTACCGAACTTGATGGGGTGTGCTGATACGGCATAAGAGTAGTCCATCCATGGAATGGACTATATGAGGACGTTAGAGCTCAACTTCATCCCTTATGGATGACATACCGCTCCTTGAAGTGACGTCATCTAGCCCCTCGCGGGCATCGACACAGCTAGTAACCCTGGGGTGGTTATGGATGTCACCTATGTGAGGGAAACCCCAACCAAGGTGTTGTACTAAAATCTTAATCTAGCCACCCAAATGGCATAACTGGTCTTCTTGGCCTAATGCCACCGTTCCTCGCCCCCTAGGAAAATTTGTAAAGCTGCTAGCAGGCACCCCGTGCACCTGTATATTATCAAAGGATCCTGATAGTGATCATAATCTCTAATAGTCTAGACCGAATAGGGTGAGATCTGTAGTGTTCCAACACAACTCTCTATATGTCCTGTCCGGACATCTATAACTCATAATAATTGCGGGGTCGCGAATGACTAACTACTTAGTCCCTCTGCTTAAGACAACTATAGGGACGGTACTGGCCGAACACGCTTTTGAGCGATCGGCCCCTAATCCTCCATAGGACGTTTGCTGACATCCTTATCCTATGTGCAGTACTATACTAACATGGTACTTACTAGTGCCTTATGCCTCATCTTGGTCCAATCGGATCTTATATTACTTTTCTGGGCGATTCTTTACCTTATAGACAACTTTATATAGACCTAACCATTCCTGTAAACTTGTACGTGATAGGAACCGGCTGTGGTGCTAACCTTGCCTCTAACTACTGATAAGTTCCCCTTCCTTAGGATACTCATGGGTCGATTTGACCTAGTCGACTGGGTTGGCTTCCTACACAACTTATATGATAATTGCTAAGCCCACTAAGACTGACAATCACTGGTAATAACTAATAGGGTGATAGGCTGTCACTTAGCTCACTAGACAACCTTAGGTTGCTAACTCTAAAACATGGCTTTCCTATCTAAATTTCTGGCCCTGGGGTGTAGGGATATGCCAATGGCCTCTAGGCATGCTTTCCTGACAATAAAGACGCCAAACTGGTAGTTAAACTGCTTAGTTGTGCCCATGCTGCTCAACTTACTAGCTCGGGCTCGATATCTCTCACGAGATCCTAAGATCTAAGCTTGGAAACAAACATAAAATTCTAATAAAATCCATATATATTTTCTAGCAGCTAACCAGAACTTATGTAACCGTAATCTACAGATAGAAGCTAATCACAGTGTATCTGATCTCTATATACCAGCAATACCTAATTACAATATGTTCAATCACAATCTAATGGTAGCATCTATCTACAACATATGAAATCTTCATTTCTGTTTTGGAACATAAGTCGTAACACTATACGATGTGTATTCTTGTTGAGGGTTAATCTTTACATACCTCGATTGTTGTTTCTTGAATAATTGACGAGTTTAAACTTGTATTCGCCAGCTCTCTTCAGCTGTAACTGTTATACTAGGGAAAAAGATGAATTTCAATACAAAATTCCGCGTATAGCGATTACAAATATTGACTATACATCAAATTAACAAAACACAGCAGAAAACGTATTATTTCATGAGAGTTCAGAAGGGAGAAATGCTTACATGAAGCCTGTGATTGTATAGAAATCAGTTTGGAGCAATTCCGACAAATTTTTCTCAGTGGGGTTACGATTCGCCGAGCGAATTGCACGAAAATAACTCTGTAATAATGCTCCCTGTGGGCTTAAATTTTGAATTTAATTTTAATTTTGATGGTGTTTGGCAGCGTAAATGGACAAAAAATTACTTGAATCCTCCGTGTTTCCTCTTCTCTGGCTGTGAGTTTAAATTGGGAAATGATTTAAATTGTGAAGAGGCCTTTATATACATTCTTGGGTTGTGGCAGGGGTGTGCCTCGTGCCTCCCATTGAGGCTGCCACCCTGGCGCGCCGTGCCTCACATTGAGGCAGCAGATCTGGCTCCTCGCGCCTCTCATTGAGGCGGCAGGCCTAGAGCCCCACGCCTCTCAAAGCGCTTGCAAGCCTGGCGCCCCGCACTGGCCCTATGGGCACCAGTGCACTGCTGGCTGGCACATTGCGCTGGCTCTGTGGGCACTGGTGTTGTCTGACCCCGCTTCCGAGGCTTTTCCCACACGCATCAAGTTCTTCTTAATCGTCATCAATCCACATGTACACTTACTAATCATTTACATTTAGGAGGCATAACATTAGGTAAAGACCCCATAGATAAATCATGGAATTTCATAATTTTTAGAGAGGGATTGAGCATGGGTATTGAAGAAACCACTCGTTCATAAGCCTTCATACCCGTTGGAGGCTTATCTTACTCTCCCTTGAATGCCCAAAAGAAAATTAAAGGAGAAAACCTTAAAACACCCTTGATCACCTCTCTATCACTCTTCTATTCTTTTTCATGCATGAATGAATACTTTAGGATAGTTTCCCCCTCTTAAACCCACCTTTCATAGCTTAAAACGACGTAGTTTAAGACCCTAGAGCACAGGAATTACAACAAGACCCTTACTTAAATAGCAGCATTTTGCTGACTACTAGTCCCCAAGAGGAACTGGACGACTCGTCCCCAGATGCCATGACTCGTAGCCACAAACTTTAAAGTCCACTGCCAAATTCCATCAGTGGATCCCACGAGGGACCCCACGAATCATGGTGGTTGACCATGACTCTTGGTCTCCATTCGTGATCCCCACTGCCCATGATTTCCTAGCCAAATCTCCAGTCCAGACTACGGGTGACTCCACAAGTTGTTTGGCCGAACCACGACTCACGGTAATGCCCGTGGTGACCCCTCCAGACCACACTCCTCTTTCCTTGACCACGAGTCACCCCACGACTTGTGGTCCCTGCTTACGGACCACCTAACGACCCGTTATGTGATTTGGTGCAGAATTTTAGTTTTTCTCCATTTCAACTCCAAGGTATGATATTTGGGCTTCTGGGGTATAACAGAACCCTTCTCAGTCTCTACTCCAATCGGTGATTCAGTCATAGCTCGATGGGTATATAGAAATTGCCCTATCACAATTCTTCAGAAAGTCACCTCAGCAGATCTAGTAGAGTTAGCCATGACTGATTTTTTTGTTATCCTCGGCATGGGTTTTCTATTTGGATGTTATGACTCAGTCAATGGTAGAACCCATTCAGTAGAGTTCAGATTTTCGAGTGAGCCAGTCCTAGTGTGGAAGGGTAGTTAAGTTGTGCCTGTAAGTCATTTCATTTCCAACCTTAAGGCCAGAAAGATAATTTCTAAGGGTTGCGTATACCATCTAATTAGGGTTAAGGATGCTAAGTCTGAGACCCCGACTATCCAATCAGCTCAAGAGTATGTGAGTATCCAAAAGTTTTTCCAGATGATCTTATTGGAATCCCTCCCGAGAGGGAAATCAATTTTGGAATTGACCTTCTTCCTGATATGCAACCTATATCTATTCCTTCTTACAGAATGGCCCCAGCCGAGTTAAAGGAGTTGAAGGAGTGGACAAGGGTAGAACCTATATCTATTCCTTCTAGACAAGGGTTTCATCAGACCTAGAAAATCCCCGTGGGGTGGACCAGTTATCTTTGTTCACAAGAAAGATGGTTCTCTTCGTATATGTATTGATTATCAGCAATTGAACTAGTTCACCATCAAGAACAGGTATCCTCTCCCCAGGATTATTGATTTATTTGACCAGTTTCAGGGTACTAAGTGCTTTTCAAAGATAGACCTCAGATTCAGATACCATCAGCTCAGGGTTTGGGAGAGAGATATTTCAAAGAAAGCCTTCAGGAATTGGTATGGTTATTACGAGTTTGTAGTTATATCTGTTTGACTAACGAATGCTCCTGCAGCATTTATGGACTTGATGAATAGGGTGTTCAAGCCATACTTGGATATGTTCGTGATTGTGTTCATAGATTATATCCTTACATACTCTTGGAGCTAGGAGTAGCACGCCGCTCATTTGAGGGAGGCTTTGTAGACCTTGAAGGATCGTCAGATATATGCTAAATTTAGCAAATGTGAGTTTTGGTTGAACTCGGTGGCATTTATGGGTAATGTGGTGTCAAGTTATGGTGTGTACGTAAACTCTCAAAAGACAGAAATAGTGAAGAATTGGCCTAGACAAGTGAATCCTTTGGATATTAGGAGCTTCTTGGGTTTAGCTCGGTATTATCGGAGATTTGTTTAGGGGTTTTCATCTATTGCGGAACCATTGACCAAATTGACCTATAAGAAAGTGAAGTTCCAATCGTCGGAGGCTTGTGAGAAGAGCTTCTTAGAGTTGAAGACTCGACTCACCTCAGCACTTATGTTAACCCTACCGAGGGTACCGATGGGTTTGTGGTATATTGTGTTGCTTCAAGGATTAGCCTTTGTTGCGTATTGATGCAACATGGTAAGGTTATAGCATATGCTTTTGAAAAGTTGAAGGTTCATGATCTTGAATTAGCGGTGGTAGTATTTTCCTTGAAGATTTGGAGACACTATTTGTACGGGGTCCATGTAGACGTGTTTATGGACCACAAGAGCCTGCAGTACGTGTTTACCCAAAAGGATTTGAATATTCATCAAAGACGGTGGTTGGAGCTAATCAAGGATATGATATGAGTGTCCTTTACCTTCTGGTCAAGGCTAGTGTGGTAGCGGAAGATCTTAGTAGACTTTCCACGGAGAGTGTGTCCCATGTAGAAACGGGGAGAAAGGACCTTGTGAAGGATGTGCATCAGCTTGCACAGTTGGGAGTTCATTTGGTTGACTCGACTAATGGTGGTGTTATTGTCCAGAATGGATAACAATCATCCTTGGTAACTGATGTAAAGGCTAGACAAGATGAGGAGCCTATTTTGGTAAAGTTGAAGGAAGTTGTTCAGAATCAGGAGATAGAAGTCTTCTCCAAAGGGAGAGATGGTGTGCTTCATTATAAGGGTCGATTGTGTGTACTGGATATTGAGGATTTGAGAAATCGGATGTTGCACAAGGCTCATGGTTCCAAATATTCCATACGTCCAGGTGCCACCAAGATGTACCGTGAGCTATGGAAAGTCTATTGGTGTAATAGGATGAAGAAGGACATTGTAGAATTTGTGGTTAAGTGCACGAATTGTCAACAGGTGAAAGTGGAGAATCAAAGAAAAGGAGGTGTGCTTCAATACATCAGTATTCCCACTTCGAAGTGGATGGAGATCAATATGTACTTCATCAAAGGGTTACCTTGTACGCTTCGATAGTATGACTCAATTTGGGTGGTCGTGGACAGGTTGACCAAAGCAGCTCATTTTCTACCAGTCAAAACTACTGATTCTATGGAGGATTATGCTATGTTTTAAATTCAGGAGTTAGTTTAGTTGTATGGAGTGTCATTATCCATCATATCAGATAGAGGTACTCAGTTTACCTCCAAGGTTTGGAGATCGTTTCAGAAGAGACTTGGTACTCAGATCAAGCTTAACACAGCGTTTCATTTGGAAATAGATGGTGAGGCGGAGTGGACTATTCAGACTCTCGAGGATATGTTGAGAGCATGTGATATTGACTTCAAGGGTATTTGGGATGATCATTTTCCTCTCATTGAGTTTTCGTATAACAACAGCTACCATTCTAGCATTCAGATGGCTCCGTTTGAGGCTCTCTATGGGCAGAGATGTGGATCACCTATTGGTTGGTTTAAAGTCAGTGGAGCTGTGATGATAAAACCAAAGTCATTCCATGAGGATATGGAGAAGGTTCATCTTATAAGAGACAGGTCAAAAACAACTTAGGGTCTCCAAAAATTCTATGCGGATCTGAGGAGAAGAAAACTTGAGTTTGAAGTCGGTTATTGGGTGTTACTAAAGGTGTCTCCTATGAATGGAGTAATGAGGTTTGGAAAGAAAGGGAAACTTAGTCCCCGTTACGTTGGCCCATATCGGATTGTGAAACGGGTTGGCAAGGTAGCATATGAGTTGGAGTTACCCTCAAAATTAGCTCTAGTTCATCCAGTTTTTCATGTATCGCTCTTAAAGAAATGTTTGGGTGATCTAGCTTTAGTTTTTTCGGTGGATAGTATTGGTGCGAAGGACAGCCTTAGTTACGAAGAGATTCCGATGGAGATACTGGATTGTCATGTTCGCAAGAGAAGAAACAAAGAAGTATCCTCAGTCAATGTTTAATGAAATATTTATCATGTTAAAGGAGCTACATGGGAAGCCGAAGCAGATATGATGGCTAGATACCTACATCTATTCCCTTTCGGCTTACTTTCAGCTTGAGGTATCAGTTTCTTCCTTAAAACTCTATTCAGCTTCATGTTCAGCTCATGTGCCCCAGTTTCCTTTATGTCAAAGTATATATATATGATTCATGAATTCCGTTCGGTCATGAGTTCAAATCGGAGTCAGTCACTCCATCCGTTTTTAGCATGTATGATCAGTATTTGAATATGATGATTGCATTTCTCTATTTTTTGTATGCTTACCCACATTCAAGGATAAATGTTCCCAAGGTGAAGATATTGTAATGCCCTGAAAGTGCCTAAGACAAGACTCTGGATTTAAAAATGAAAACAACAGAAATCTAGAAATTTTTTCAGAACGGGTCGTTGGTGGGACTAACAACCCGTTGGATGTGCCCTTGATGAGATACTGCAGGTCTGGAGTTAGGAGTAATGGGTCTAGGAATGAGTTGTTGTTTGATGTGACAGGTTGTTGGATGTGAGTCATTGTATGGTGGGTCTAGTTTAGGGAGAAAGTAACGAGTCACGTGACGACTCGTCGTCGGAAACAACGAGTCATTGTCAGCATCCATTGAGAGGAATTCCATGAGATGGGAAATGGTGTCAACGGATGGTTACCTCGAGTAGTTGGAGCTGGGTACGACTCGTGGAACATATCGTGGTATCAGCTTTGGGGTTCGGTATTCAGGGTGTAACAAAGAAGGGTGTGATGGACCGTTGGAGCCTGTAACGATCCATTCTGACGCGCATTGTCACTAGCAGAGCACGTTTTCTAGGAAATTCATTACAGGTATTTTTGTCATTTCTAAGCGCTAGGGTCCTAAACTATGTCATTTTAAGCTTGAAATGGAGTGTTTTCAGAGGGTTAAGTCACTCTAAGCCTATTCTAATTTATGCATGAAAACTTAGGGGTTTTGAGAGGTGATCAAGTCTTGTTTTCTACACGTTCTACCTCAATTCCCTTTGGGATACCAAGGAAGTATTAAAGTTAGATCCCTTCAGGTATGTAAGGCTATGAATGGGTGCAATCATCCACACCCATGCCTAATTCCATCTCAATTCATGATGTTCTAGTTGATGATTCCATGGGATTTTTTCCCGATGCATGAATTCCTAAGTTTTGATCATCGATATGATCTAAGCATGTTCTAAATGACGAATTATTATTAATGGGCATATTTTATAATATTTTAAATTATAAATTATATTTTCAAATGCTCTGAACTATGATGCCCATCCATGAATGTTCATGAAAGTTGAGATCCATGAGATATATGTTCAAGTTTGATGTGATGTTTATGAAGAAAGTATAATTTCGAAATACCCATGTTATGTTCATGTTTTCAAAGTCAATCAAGTTGATTTAAAGTATGTTTTAGTATTGGGCAAGCCCATAAGATCAAGTATGTTTTACGATTTCATGAATTAGCTTACCACATGGTTTTGGAGTCAAGACTCCCATTATTTTTTAGCTTGTGGTATGGTTTGAGCCAAGACTCCTCATGTTTTGATTTCATATTATTCATGTATGTTATTATTCAGCTTTGTCACTAAAGAATGGTCAGCTTTGTTGAAAAACGATGGAGAGCATATGCATACTTTTAGGAGTAGTGTCTAGCATCGAGTAAGTTAAGGGTCAATCAATCCAATGCCTCAGAACTACGCACCAACGTAGGTATGATCAGATTAATTGAGACCTCATTTGGAGCTTTTCCCTACCCCAAGAAGCCTTGAGCTTGATATCAATATCATGGTAGGGTATTTAGCCCTCAGCTCTGCCCACTTGAGTGTAATAGTCGGGACCACGTAAGGTCTATCGTGGTAATGCGGTTATATGAAGAGTCTACGATTGTTCCTCATGATTTTAGTTATGCATGTGCATCAGTCATGATATTATATTTTCAGCAGGTTTGACCCAATGTTCAGTTTTACTTATGATTATATTTTAGCTTTGGGTCATTCAATTCAGTTTTGATGTTCCGTTATGTTCAGATCGTGATTTGAGAAAATATCATGCAAGCCCTACTCTCAGATTCTTATCTTAATTATGTTTTATATTATGCATGTTCAATGATTTTACATACTTAGCATTTTTACTTACCTTGCATACTTAATACATTCCACGTACTAACCGCATACTATATGTTGTATCATTTAATGATACAAGCCCCGATATTCACACTTAGCCTCATTGCTAGCCTGCCTTCCAAAGTAGCATATCCCGTCTTAGTTGGTGAGTCCTCATCTCTCGAGGAACATTCCTTATCAGTTATCTTTACATTTTTAGTTTCAGACTTATAGAGTGAGTTGTGGTCTTGTCCTATCAACTTATTAGAAATAGAGGCTTTTCAGACATAGATTGTATTCAGCTTGAATCGTGTTGTATGTTATAACGTTACACTATGTTCAGACTTCATGTTTATTAGGTTGATCTTCCACATTTATTGATTGAGTTAGATGTATGTTTCATTCCATGGGCCGACTTGGCATCTCTCGGGGCTCCTTCTCCCGTGTCTCGATTCGGACCCATGTTTGGGTAGTGACACAACCTCTTAGTTGGCTTCCTTATTAACAACGACTGCTTCGTACTTTGTCAGGAAGTGTGAGTTTGAGCGTTATCATACGCCACCACCGAAAAAGTGTTGTCTAAAGTAAAAAAGTGTAGCCTTAGATCAAAGGCCACCCTTTTTTGCTACGTTAAACCATGCATTATAAGGGTGTGTAAAAGTTTATATTGATGATTTCATGATTTGGGCAAACCCATAAAATGTCAAGTAAATTTCTCCATGAATTTTAAGCCAATGCTTACAAGATAAGTTTTAAAGAGATGTTTTGGTGTCAAGACTCCTACAAAATAGATTCAAGCTATGTTTTGCGAATACGATTATGAGCGCTATACATATTTTGGAAGTAGTGCCAAGCACCGTGTAGGCCAAGGATTCCGAGGACCCAAGTCTCATAACTACGCGCCACCATAGGTATATACTAATATTCCAGACCTCATAAGAGAGTGCTTCCTCCACCTGAGGGCATACTAGTGATATCACACCTTCATCGTTCTTTGCCCTGGCAAGGCTTAGGATGGCTCTGTCCATATGAGCGAGATAGTTTGGGCATCGCATGAGCTCTATCGTGATAGTGTCGGTTAGGACGAAACCTCCTATTGTTCCTCATGTTAAAAGTTACTCATGTTCATGTCTTATGACATTATCATTTATAGTATATTTGACCCATCGATTAGTTTATAAGTTTTCAGTTATGATTTCAAGTACAGTACACTATATGATTTCTAATTTTAAACCTTGGGTCATTATGTTCATCTTATGATGAATATCTCATGATTATGTTTATTTCAGAGATATGGCTTTTAGCATGTTGTCCCTACTCTCATGTTCTATCTTATTCTATATTCATGATTTAGACTATTGTTTTACTGGCATGTTTTACTTTCTCTACATACATAGTACATTAAAAGTATTTACCACATACTCTATGCTATATTATCTCATTATATAGGCTCAGATGACCAGTATCTGTCCCAATGTTAGCTTTCTCCCGCTACAGTCCAGTACCATCCACTATTGGTGAGTCGTCATGATCCGAGGATGACAATTTTGATTCATGTCTCTTTTCTTATGTCTTTTAGTTTTATACTTAGTGAGCTAGTTGGAGGTGTTTTCCTATAAGCTCATCATTTTGTTGGAGGGTTTTCCAACAACTATCTGTTGATGGTTTAGCGTTGTGACTTGTTGTTCTTGTTCATGCTTTATTTCATTTAGATTTTTTGTTATCCATGTTTAAGATTTTTTTTCCGCTTTAGTTATGCTCTTATTCATGCTATGTTTATTCCATGGGTTAGCTTAGAGTCATTCGTTGTTTTAGGTCCCGTGTTGCGGTCTGGGGTCCATGCTTAGGTCGTGACACACAAGGGCTTCAATTTGCCATTCTACGAAGTTAGCCGCCACAATAACAGGAAATGTATTATTCTCTCCCAAGAAAGCATACTGGAGGTGACTAGATAGTGCTTTCAACTCTAATGGCAGAGGTTCTTCAACTAAGGGCTTAGTTGACGAAGTCGGTCTATTTTTCAAATCTAAGTGCAACTTCTTTGGGGCATATAAGTAAAACCCCATAACTACAAAAGCATTTGCAGTCTCCTCATAATCTCTTATGCACCACCATCGAATTTCATCATGATTGCAGCTACTGCCTCAACAACAAACTTCTCTTCCAAGGGTACTTCAATCACCCCATCATCCATAATGTCAATAACTAAAACAAGACTTATATCTCTCGATTGTTTCATAAATTGATAGACATTGAAAATCACATCTTCATTATTCAGTTTGAATTTTAGCTCATCGCTCTCCATATTAACCAAATCTCACCCTTTTCCTAAGAATGGCTACCATACAATTATAGAGACTTCAATGTCCACTTTGGATTCAAATATTACGAAATCAAACGCGAATATAAAGTTCTCCACCTTTACTAGCATGTCATATAAAATTCCTACCGACCACTTGACAGAATATTCCACTATCAACAGCTGCATAATAGTTAGTTTGGGGGATCTCAAGCCCAACAACCTATATATATCCAGCAACATCAATTTAATGTTAGCACCTAGATGACAGAATGCTCCGGTGGAGTTAAATGTACCAATGGTGCATGGAATAGTATATGCAATAGGATCTTCTTTCTTATGAACTAGTGAGTGTGAACAAATCATACTACAGTGATGAAGATTGACAATACGCTCATAACTGATAGTCGTCTTCTTGGTAACCAAGTCTTTCATGAACTTGGAATAACCTGGCATTTGCTCAAGAGCTTTTACTAACGTAACATTTACAGACAACTTCTTCAACATCAACATGAATTTTTGGAACTTTCCATCTTCCACCTTCATTTTTAATCTATGTGGAAATGGAGGTGGGGGAATAGGAATTGGATCCAAGGGCTTTACAGCCTCTTTTTCTCATTTATTTTGCATACTTGCATACTTTTCAGCAACTACAAGAGTATCCTCAATAATTACTAACTTTCCTAACTTAGTCGGAATTTCCTGCTCAATGTTATCTTTAGCAACAGGTTATGATTTTGAAACTGCATCATCTATCTTCTCATCATTAATAATGATTTTTTCAGTTAACACTTTACTACTTCTGGTTATGACGGCCATACATTGTCCACCTGTCCTAGGGTTTTGCATTGTATCACTTGGTAGGGTACCACTCTTTCGCCGACTAAAAGCTACACAGATCTACCTCATTGATTTTTCAACTATTTTATGGACATGAATGAGTTGATTAATGTTGGAAAGATCACTCTTCAACTTCTTAACTCCGGAGTTAGTAGATTTGATTGTTTTCAGGACTTTGGCCAACATCTCCTCCATCTTGGAGCTTCCTGCATAATTAGTGCTTCACTCTTGATTTCCCGGAGGCACATACAACTCGTTGTGATGGTTCCTATAGCCCTCCTTTTTCTTCCAACTTCCCTTTTCTTAATCTCTATAACCATATCTTTCATAATAATTATCCTTCTAATAGTTTTGACCCTTGTTTCCTTGAACCTATCCCCGAAAATCCCCCATATTATTCAGATACTTAGCTTCTTCCACAAAGTCCGAGTTATGCTCCTCCTGTCTAGCAACCTTACCTTTTCAGTACCACCTGCAAGCAGATGTTTTCTAATCAACTCTATTTGGGTCTTCATGTGAGCTATGTCTTGGTCTCGCTCTTCCTCCTTCCTACGTTGCTCAATAATTAACCCAACTGAATATGTGTTATCAGAGACTTTAGATTCTCTAATATGCCATACCCTGTCGGTCTTGGTGACTCTGTCCAGAACAGCTGCTTCCTTAGTGTAAGTTTTTCATATGAAAGACACTCCAGCCACAATGTCAATAATTGGTTTAGTTGCAGAGTTCAAGGACTTGTAGAAAGTTTGCATCACATGCTTATTAGTTAACTTATGATTGGGACATTGCTTGAGCTTTTTGTTGAATCTCACCCATGCGTCACCGGGTAGCTGCCTGGAATTATTAATCTCTTCCCTCAATTGTAGCATTCTTAAGGGTGGAAACAATCTCTCACGAAAATGCATCTTTCAATTCTCTCCAGTTCGTGATTGAGTCATGTGGCAACTCATTCACCACATTGGTTTTTCCCCAGACAAAGACAACAGAAACCACCTCAATGGCTTTCTGACTAACTCCTGACAGCTCAAATAACTTACAGAAACCCACAAAGTTTATTAGGTGGAAATTTGGATCATCACCAGCTGCTCCTCTAAGTAAGCTCGTCAAGTTCAAAAGTTGGATAATAGTATTTATGATGTTGAATTTAGCTCCTGGGGCTAGCAATGGAGGGACGATGGCTCCAGTGGCACCAACCCCATTTAAATCAACATCATTTTCCTTTTTATAATTAGATGGAATAGACTACTGGTGGTTTCCCTTAGCTCTATAGGGCTGAAAGTTATTTCTAGGGGCTATGTTCTCAATATTATATTCATTCAGCTCCACCCTAGCTATATCATCATCTTTAATGTTAGGTGCATTCTTATTATTGACACTAACTTGAGCATTAACAAGTTGGTGTAACCTAGTTGCCTCACATAGTTCATGGCTCTCCTCAGAGTTCTCTCGAGTTTAGGATTATCAGGAGTTAATGGTTCGCCTCTACTTTGGGTACTTGGCATGCACTGACCTATAAACCCTATAAATAGAAACAACAAACAAAAGTAAAATTAGGAAATAAAGACTAAGTGTCAAATAAATACACTTGAGTAATCTAAGATCGTATTCCACGGTAATGGCGCCAAAATTTGATATGCCCAAATGACACCTCTTATTTAATAAGTATCACACAATCTTTGTAGAATATAAAACCCAACAAGGTTTTGGTCGAATCCCATAGGGATGTGGTGAAAACTATGTCTTATGTGATTAACTACTTTTGGACAGTTATTTCCTTAAAAATGGGGGTTTGAGAAAATTGTTTGTGTTTCACTGTCATCCAAAATCAAGTGATACCAACTACAATTTAGTAATACTAAATCCAAGAAGAGATGAAATTAATGTTATGGTCACCATGGTTTCTTAACGACATTTGGTGATTAACTATAATAGATTTATTTAATGCTATGTATGCAGTCTATGATTCAATTAATGCATCCTAATGTTTCTCAACCTATTTAGATACAAATAACTCTTATATTCTCAAACTAAGAGTAGTGAACAAATAACTTCAATAATTACCCTACGATGATTAATCTTTTTACATCATCAATCATTAGACGAAGGTTAAAAACCTCAAATCCTTATTATTACTCCTTTTTCTAGGTTTTATACCTCTTACTCAAGCAAGTTAAACATATGGCTTATTCTAATATTTCTAACCATTAAAAATTATTCATTACAAAATAAGTAACAATGCATATGTTTGCACTATACGATCCAACAATGTTAATCACCATAGTTGTGCTAATCTACCAAGGATCACCCAAACTGTAGTGATGAAATTTAGTAAAAAGTGATGAATGGAATCACACAAGAAATTATACTCATAATAAAATATTAAACTTACAAAAGTAATACAAAGCCTGGATTAGAAACTCTTCAAGAATTTAAAAGTAACATCTTATAGGTGGAGTTTTTCTCCCCAAAAGTTGATGCTAAAAATAGACCTAGCAGCTTCTATTTATAGCCTAGAATAGTTCAAAATTACACTTCAAAATAAGAATCTCACTTTTAATCTGAAACCTACATAGACGCCCCATCGACAAGGTGATGGTCCGTCACTTAAGCCGTCACTCTTATACAGTTGCTACCCTATTTTTCACAGTAATGATGCCAAGATTGATGGCCTATCATCTAGTTTATGGTCCATCACCATAATTTTTAAAGCTCTATCTTCATGTTCAACTACTATTTAAGCTTGATGGTGGCATTGACGCTCCGTCACCAGGTTGACAATTCGTTAGAGTAGCCGCCAATTTCCATTGCATGGTATGATGAGCTTCTTAAGCTTGTCATTGAGATGACATGCTGTCACAAGGCTGATGGATTGTCAGAATGGGCGTCACTTTGGCCTTCTAAGCCTTTTCATACCATCTTCGGCCTGAGAATATTTCCTGTACATTTAACACAAACACAATCAAATGTAACCAAAGTTTCTCAAGAACATTCGTTTATTCATAGTTAAAAGCATCAAATGCATCATCAAATATCGATGCATCAACACCCTCCACTTAGAATTTTTCTTGTCCTGAAGGAACACATACAACACAAAATTAAAGTAAAAGAAACATGGGATAAACTACAACAATCGTTAGACATAAAACAAGTAATTTCACAATTACAACTCCCTTTTTACAATCAAAACATGTACATATGGCACTCACTTAACACATTGTCTCATGAAGATCTAAGGATGACATTATGATATCAACAAAGCACTTTGCATACACCAACAACGACCATCCTAACAACTAGCAATGAATAGTGCTTTTTGTCACGATCAAAGCATGGAACCCGGATCAAGACACGAGACCTAGAACCACAAATGACTTCAAGATAACCCATGGTGTGGAATATTACTAGAACAATATAAATTCTAAAAAAAACTGAGCGGAAGCTAACTGAAATGTCATTTATTCCCTTATAGATAACAAGATAATCTGATAATGTAAACACTGAGTCAAAAAGATGAATATGCAAACTCTATGTCTGAAAGCCTGTGCTAACTAATGAGCTACTGGGAAAAGTCACTAGCTATTTCCAATGTCTAAAAAAAATGAGGTAAAATAACTAAAATAAAGTAGATAACTCTAGTCCTCATAAGATAAGGACTCACACCTGCTAGTTGATCAAGTCCGGAATGTTTCTAACTGCGGGCTGAGTCTGAGTACCTGGATCTATATCATGAAATAATATAGCATAGAGTATGTGGTCAGTACTTTAAATGTAATGAGTATGTAAGATGAGTAAAACATGCTAGTAAAACGATAGTCTGAAAATATGAACATAAATTAAGATAGAACATGAGAGTAAGGACAACATGATTAATATCATATTCTTAAAGTAATCATAACCATGAGATATTCATCATATGCTGAGCATAATGACCCAAGATTTAGAAATAGAAAATCATGTAATGTACCATACTTTAAATCATATGTAAACTGATCAATGGGTCAAATATGCTATAAAATATAATATCATAATATATGAACATAAGAAACTGAAAACATGAAAAACAATGGGAGACTCATCATAATCGACACCATCACGATAGAGATTACATGATTCCTCAACTATCTCACTCAAGTAGGTAGAGCCGTCCGAAGCTTGCCAATGTAAGGAACGATTAAGGCGTGATATCACTCGTGACTTAGGGCGACAATCTATAATGTCGATGGCCCCGACATGTGCCCATTGAGTCAAGGGAGGCACTCTCTATTAGAAAGGATCCCATATCCTCGGGCAAAGGGAACTATTCTCTGATATCAAGGATGCCATATCCTATAGTGGCACGTAATTCTGAGATCAGGAACCTCAGAATCCAAGCCTACTCGGTGCTAGACACTACTCCCAAAAGATACATGTTTATCATATAATCATATTCTCAATACATAACTTAAATCTGAACATTGGGAGTCTTGAGTCCCAAACATATCATAAACTGATCATGTTAGCCTTGGCTAAATTCGTAATAAGCATACTTAACATTTGATGGGCTTGCCCAAGTCATAAAATTATACATACTTGAAATTAACTTCATACTTCAAAATCATGAAACCATAATTTGAGAGTTCATAAATGTTCATGCATACCAAATAACTCATCATGCTTGAAATCATGGATCATAGGCTTGAATTTTCATAATACATGCATAGTAGTGCATAATCTTCATAAACTTAAAATCATGAATTAGTAAGTAAATAGAGAGTTAAATTTTGCCGTAATAGCCATAATTAATCAATTGAAACATGAGAGAATTGAACCCATACAGATAGCATGGAAGATTGCATTGAATTGGGTTAAACCCTAGAATTACACAAATTAGAATTTGAGAACTAGAAATAATGAAGTTGTACTTGAAAGGGGCATAAGAGTGGAATAATTTCCCCTATTCATAACCCTACATACATGGGTTGATTATACCTTTAGTTATCTTGAAGGCCCAAGGAAGATATGGAAGAGCTTGAAGAAGAACCCTAGTTGCTTTCTCCAGAGAAAATCCAACTATTGATCTTTTGAAGAGGGTGAGGATTATGGCTAGGCTAATCCCTTTAATATGACCTTTAGGAAGCCCAAAACGACGTCATTTAGGATATACAAGCTTAGGAGTTTAACATAATGCGCCCAAACTATTGAATTAAACCTTGAAACTGGAAATTATAACGACCAAAAGGATGTGTTGTTGTTTGATAGGACGACCCTTACTAAGGTCCGTTCAATGCCTGTTCCTGTTTCACTAAACTACGCATAACTTTTGACTCTGAAATACAATTGATGCAAGGTCGGATGCGTTAGAAAAAAGACTCCAAGGGCTTCAATTTGATATGTTGAATTATCCAAAAGTACATTTTTCTAAAATGGGAGGTATGATCATTTAAAGTTGACCCTAGTAAGAACTTATATGAAAACTCAATCAGAAAGAAGGCTCGCAACTTTACGTTGTGCTAGAGGTTTCTTATAACCTTAATATGTATTCAATGCACTTCTTACACCTAAGAATTGATCTTAACACCTTGTTTTCATAAATTTATTGGATTCGGTTCTATCTACATACCTAGAATATTTCCAAACTTAGCCCGAAATTTTAAACCAACTGGCAGAATCGAAGACCCAAATAACTGGTCGTGGTCCCAAACAATGGACCGTTGGTCCGTCCATTGTTTTCCCTATTCTTTCTTTAAAATTCTCTTGAATCTACATCAATGACCTTAAACGACGACCCATTCAATTAAACAATGGTCCGTACAATCCCCTCGTGGTTTCTCGGCAAATATTTGACAGCTCCCTAGAACAACAAGTAACAAGAACATCCAATGACCCGTTGGACCCTACAATGAACTGTACATAGGATGATTCTTTATTTTAGGTGTTGTTTTCTTGTTTTTTATGCCGTAAGTCTTGGGTATGACTTAAAGAACTTTTGGGATGTTACACTTTTCTAGTGTCCTCACCACAAAAAATCCCAACTCACTTACAAAGTTATTAACATGGAGGCTAGAATAAAACATTCTCTCTCACAAAAATAATTCCAACAATGCACCTGTAATATTATGTCGTCCAAGTGCACACAAGCACACCTGGTCTCAAAAAATATAGGATAGTGAAGTCATCGATCCCTTAGAGACTTGTCCGATTAGTCATTCAAGGTTACTTCTTTATTTTTCTATCATAGCAATATAATTTTTTAAATTGAACTTAAAATATAAGAATAACTAAAGATTGTTGGAAGTGTGTTTGTACTTCAAATGATAATGAAAATCTAGGAAAATGATACTTGTATTCCAAGTTGAGCTTTCAAGACGTGATTACGCTAGATTAATTCTTTCTAAGGTTTCTAGTTGCAAGTTACTATCCCATTTGTTGCCACTCTCCCAAGCATCCAAGAACTATCTAACCCTAATGCCTATATCCCTATGGTCACAAGAGAAACATAGCTATGCCTACTTGTACTTCAACTAAACACGGTTTAAGGATATACCCCTATCCTCAACATCTACTTCTAACTCCAACCAATGGGACAAAGGATCTTCGAATTCCTTTTTTACATTTACTTTAACCCCTTTCGGTTCCCTTTTCCAAGTTCAACCAAAAACCAACAGATTTACTCACAAGGTGAATACTGTAGTGAAAAAGCAATTAAAACAAGTAATTATAAACAACCTTTAATGAAGAATCAAATTAGCACTAATCACTCTTCCAAAAGTCAATCATAAACTACGACAAAAATACTAGAAGAGGCGTTTAGCTAGTCCTAGACAAGTAGAAAAACATAAAAATCATCATCACTCAAATTAAAATGATAAAGAAAATAATAAACATAACTATGAACTTTTCTCTCCTCCAAAAGTTGCGCTTACAACCTTGTACGATAATAAAATGATGTAATATATTCCCTAGATTTTGTAACTTAAGTTGAGCCATCAAATGATGCTTTTCCCTCAATTAAATAACTTCAAAATTAAAAAAATTTATCTAGAAAGGTGTCTAGTGCGCCAATCCCTCCATAGTCCCAAGCCTGTGTCAATTTTCCTCTGAAGTATAGCTCCGGGTGCCCCACTCCATCCATAACACCAAGGTGTTAGCTAAATTTATGCACTTCTAAACACCTCTGGTGCCCTACTCCCTCCATAGCACTAGAGTGGTAGTAAAATTTCTAAGCTTTAGGACCCTTATGGTGCCCCACTATATCCATAGCACTACAATGTTGGGATAATTTCTTAATTCTAAAGTACTTCTGCGGCTCCACTCCATCCATCTCGCCAAGGTGTTAGTCAAATTCTCATCTCAAAAGCTAGGGACCTGGTGCCCCACGCTATCTATAAAACCAACTTGGGTGCATATTTCTCTGAAGCACAAGTGTTGGCTCGCCATGCCAGCCATAGATCCAGGCCGACTTTCTCAAAGACTTCTTTCTCACACCTCAGGTTATTTTTGGGTCCTTTTTCCTTGGTTTCTGGCTCAAAACATGTAGAATCAATTATTAGCTCACAAGACACATTAAAACTTGAATTCATACAATTCATAGGTATTATGAATTCAAAAGAAGGCTAAATATTGGTATAAACATGGCAAATGGGCATAAAACATGTCAATGTTCTACCCACCAAATTCATGAAGTTCAAATCATCATGCCCTATCGTTCCCACAACTTCAAATCCCTACATTCAACCAAAATTAAGTAACCCAACAAGTATAACACATTATCATGGAAGAATTTAAGAGATTAAAGCTCATGAAACCTATATTATGAAATTCAAGGTGTATTAACCAACAATGGTGATTTTGGGTCTTTAACATGGGGAAGAAGGGCATGGGGTCATGCATTTTGTACTTAATATCCAAGAGAGAAGAGAGTTACTTACTTGAGTTGAAGAGACAAGCTTCACCAAGCTACTTGGAGAAGACAACAATGTGGGAGTAGGGAGAGGGGAGTTATGACCATTTTGAGGAAGAGGGAGAGAATCTAATTTGCTTTTTGTTTATGCTTTTAGTGAGAGGGGATGAATGGGGATTTAAAATAAATTTGTGGGGCATGGGTTTTTTGTATTTTAAGGTCCTTGGGGCATTTTGACCCATTTGACCTAAAAATTTCTGGAAATCACCCTGGCGTGCCACACACTTAGAAAAACTTTTCCTCATGGATAGGGGGCAGGTGCATATCTCAACCCATAATTAACCATTTCTCAGCTTATTTTCCCCGCTCTTTATGCCTCCATGTACCTGTTCATCTCTGCAAAACCTAAAAATGTTAGAAACATAGGTTGCCTCCCACTAAGCACCTTAGTTATAGTCGTGGCACCACATTCATGGGTCGCTTCCCATGGAGCGCCTGATTTAATGTCGCAGCATGATGAAAGTCAGTGTTGCTCCTTTATCGGAGTGAGGTCATTAATATTTTGAAAACTTTCCAAATTCTCATGTATCACATGCTGCTCAATTTCCTGTTTATAACCTCCAGGCTCTACCGTTGGCTTCATTGTGAAATACTCATAATGAGGTGGCCACCTTGCTACTCTAAAACATCAAAGATTGCCTCCTTACCATTCATAGTCATCGACATCTTGCCTAACTTCACCTTTATGACAACATATATGGTGGCTAAGAATCCTCTCCCCAAAATAAGGGGATTTATTGCATCTGCTTCGTAATCTAGGATTATGAAATCCATCGGTAAGATAAAATGTCCAACATTATTCAAGACGTCCTCTATGATTTTGTCAGTATAAGAAAGAGGGTTGTTAGCAAGCTGCAATGTGACTGTGGTAGGACAGGGTTTATCTAAGCCTAAGGTCCTGAACAAGGATGTAGGCATCAAATTAATGCTTGCAACCAAGTTGCACAGTGTGGAATCAACTTCTTTATTCCAATCACTACTGGAAGGGTGAAGCTCCCGGGGTATTTTAGATTCTTAGGAATTTTGCTCTGCACCCGAGAATTGCAATCTTTTGTGAGAGCCACTTTCCCAAATTCCCTCAGCTTCCTATTATTGGCCACAATATTCTTCAGATACTTGGCGTATTTTTGAACTTCTTGCAAAAGCTCTACCAACGGTAAGTTAACAGTTACCTGCTTCAACACATCCAGAAACTTCTGGCAATCTAACTTCTAGGAAATCTCTGAGCATGTGCTCAGGCTTTCCATACCCAAAGCAAGCACCTGTACCTGCCAAACACTGAATCGTGTGCATACGACCACACCTGTCAAAAACTGGGATACTAGAATCTATGGGACTGCTTCTCTGACCCCTATATCTTGACGCTCCTCCTCTCTGGTCGTCCCTAGGTCTGTAGGAGACACTCATCGCTGAAGATGCTGGAGCTAAAGATCTTGGGTTGGACTGTTGTCATTCCCCACCACCTAGCCTCGGCTGAGAGAACTTATAACTGTCGATCCTGGACCTCTTGGCCTCTCTTTCCCTCAGATGTGCCGCCTCCCTCTATTGGGCGTATAAAACTATCCGAGGGAAATAAGTATCCTGATGGAGCCTGGCGATTCTGCAATCCTTTTCTAGGTTGTCCGCTACCCATGAACAAACCTGCTCACTCACGCCCTCTAATTAACCACTAACTCTGGGGCGTACATTGATAGATGAGTGAACTCAAGAGCATATTCATACACTGTCATCTTCCCCTATTTTAGATTCACGAACTTGGCCACCTTCAACTCCCTCATCTCATGAGGGAAGAACCGATCTTGAAAAGCAACGTGAAACTCCTCCCAACTAATAGGGCCTACTCTGGCTACCCTACTATCCTTCCACTATTTAAACCAAATGTGTGTTACCCCTTTCAACTGATATGAGGCCAAATTTGTACACTCTTCTCCATTTATGCCCATGACCTGGGTAATCTTCAGAATCTCGCCAATAAACTCATGTGGATCCTTGTCCACCTTTGACCCAAGAAACATTAGTGGATTCATCCTTAGGAAATCCCTGATTCGTGCTACCACCGCATACCTGTTTTGCAGGACATGCCCCACTGCCTACTGGTTGACATGGGCGGTAAAGGCTTGTGCTAGAATCTGAATGGCTGCCCTAAATTTGGCATAGGCAATCAGCTCAAGTTCATGGTGCTCATGGACTGGTGGAGCCTGTTGGTACCCGTCCCCATTTCCATCCTCGTGGCCATTTTCATTTCCATTCCTTCTGCCGTTAACTATGCGGGGAGGCAGGATTCAACAATCGCAAATAGCACGAGTTAGAAGGATAGAGAGACATTTCACCGCACGAGATTGATCATGAAAGCAGAGAATATTTCCTAAACGTCTCGTAGCCTCTTTGTCATAAGTGTGGCCCACTTCACACCCATGAAAAGACTCTACATAACGTGACTTTCAGACACCTTAGGACACTTCAAACTGTTTGCTCTAATACCAAGTTTGTCACGACCCAAACATGGGCCCGGATCGAGACATAAGACAAGGAGCCCTGAGAGACTCCAAGTCGACCCATCGATTGAACATACATCTAAGTAAATAAAGTAAAATAGAAGACTTAACATAATAAACATGGCGGAAATCCAAACATAACATAACAATTTGAATATACAACACAAGTCTAAAGCTAAATACAATATATTATCTGAAAAGCCTTTAATTTTGATGAGTTGATGGGACAAGACCCCAACTAACTCTCTAAGTCTGAAACTGAATATACCAAGATAACTGATGATGAATGGTCCTCGGTGGATGAGGACTTGCCATAGAAGCTGGATTCTAACTCCGGAAATCGGATAGTGACGGGGCTAAGTCTGAAGATCCGAGCTTGTATCAAAAATTGATGCATCATATAGTATGTGGTCAGTATGTGGAATGTATCGAGCATACAAAGTAAGAAAAACCTCTTAAATAAGTAAAATCGTTTATAGAATTCATAATAAAAAACAACATCAAGATAAGATAAATCATCATAACTGAATCAAATAACCCAAAACTTAAATCTGATAAGAATAAGTAAAGTTGTACATTGGGTCAAACCTACTTTAGAAAATATATGTATATATATAATGAATGACAAACATGCATAGTTGAAATCATGAGAAATAATGGGAGACTCGACTTTTAAATGACATTACCACGATAAAGCTTACGTGGTCCTGACTATCATACTCAAGTGGGCAGAGCAGTCAAAGCCTTGTCAGGGATACAGACACTACCATGATATAAATATCAAGCTAAAGGCGCCTTGGGGAAGGGTAAAGCACATATAGGAGGTCCCAAAATAATCTGATCATACATACGTTTGTGCGTAGTTATGAGGTATAGAGTTGACTGACCCATAGCCTACTCGGTGATAGACACTACTCCCAAAAAACATGTATATGCTCTCCATCCCGTTTCAACGAAGCTGACCATCGTCTTATTGCTGAAGTTGAATAATCATCAATATATATAAATCTAAATCATACATGAGGAGCCTTGGCTCAAACCATACCACAACTTGAACCTAATTAGGAGTCTTGACTCAAAAACCATGTGGTAAGCTAATTAACTTGAAATCATACATCATACTTGAAAATATGGGCCTGCCCAATACTTAAACATGCTTGAAAATACGTTATTCATTTGAAAATATTATCATAGACATGGGTAACTTGAAAACATACTTTTCATCAATAATATTTCATCATACTTTAACATGCATCATAAATCACAACTTTCATGAACTTCTCATGGATGGGAATTTTAATTTATAAAGCTTGAAATCATGATTTGTAATTGAGAACACGTAAAAATTTCCCATGAATCATAATTTGATATTAGAGACATACTTAGATCATACCCATGTATAAAATTACAAAATTCATTCATTGGGTTAAAACCCCATACGATTAACATATAGATTTTCATGAATTATAGAGGGATTGGGTATGGGTGTGAACAAATTAACCCATTCATAACCCTACATACCTGAGAGAATTTGATTCTATAATTTCTCTGATTTCCCAAGGAAGAATTGATGAAAACATGAAGGAAATTGAGCTTGATCACCTCTCTAGACCCGTACTCTTGCATGCATTAATAGGAATAGCTTGAATGAACTTACCCCTAATTTAAGGAGACTGAGTTTGTTAATATGAAGCTGGGTGATAAGTCGGTTCAAGAGTATGCTCTGTAGTTCATCCGCTTATTCAAGTATGCACCAAAGTTAGTGGAAGACCAGAGGGCTTGGGTGAGCAGATTTGTGCATGGAGTGGTGGACTACTTGGATAAGGACTGCAAGATCTCCATGTTGCATCGAGATATAGATTTTCCCCACATAGTGTTGCATACCCAGCAGATGGAGTCAGTGTATTGGAGGCAGAGAGAGGCCAATAGAGCAGGACAGAAAGTTATGGGATTTCTCAGCCTAGATTTGGGGGTGGACAGCACCAGCGGTCTCATCACAGGTCTTTTTCTCAAGCACCATCATCAGCTAGTACACCATCTAGATCAAGAGGGGATCGGAGGAGCAGGGCTTCAAATTCACGTTGCTAGGGTAGCATGCAGATAGAGAGCACTTTCCAAACTTGTGCGAGGTTCGGAAAAAATCACCCAGGGAGGTGCCTACTTTGCTCAGACGCTTGTTTTGGTAGCGGAAAACCCGAGCACAAACTCAGGGATTGTCCTACGGCCAAATCATGGGGCAGCAGAGCCCGTATGCCAGCCACTAATTCAGCTTCTCCAGCAGCACGTCCCTCCCAGTAGGGTGCCTTGACTAGTACAGCTGGCGATCAGCGCCAGAATAGGTTCTATGCCCTTGCGACCCGTCAGGAGTAGGAGACTTCACCGGATGTGGTTGTTGTTATGTTATGAGTGTTTCACCATGATGCTTTTGCTTTGTTAGGTCCATGGGCTACCTTGTCCTTTGTGAAACTTTATATTTCTAGTAGTTTATGAGTCAGTTCTGAAACTCTATTATAACCATTTTCAGTTTCTACTCTTGTTTGTGATTCTATTGTAGCTAGGCGGGTGTATAGAGGGTGCCTCATCATTATATTGCATAAAGTCACCTCCATGGACCTTATTGAGTTAACCATGACTAACTTTGACATTATTATTGGCATGGATTGGTTGTATGTGTGTTATGCTTTCATTAATTGTAGAACCCGGGTAGTAGAGTCAGATTTTTGGGTGAACTAGTCTTAGAGTGGAAGGGTAGTTCAGTGTGCCTTTAGGTCCTTTCATTTCATACCTTAAGGCAAGAAAGATGATTTCTAAGGGTTTTGTGTATCATCTAGTTAAGGTTAAGGATGTTAAGTTTGAGATTCAGACTATCCAGTCAGTTCCAATAGTGCTTGAGTATCCAGAAATGTTCCCTGATGATTTATCGGGTGTTCCTCCTGAGAAGGAAATTGATTTTGGAATTGACATTCTTCCAGACATGCAACCTATATCTATTACTCCTTATAGAATGTCTCCAGCTGAGTTAAAAGACTTGAAAGAGTAGTTGAAGGACCTGTTAGATAAGGGTTTCATTAGACAAATCAAGTCTCCATAGGGTGCACTGGTTTTATTCATATAAAAGAAAGATGGTTCTCTTCGAATGTGTATTGATTATCAGTAATTAAACAAAGTCACCATCAAGAAAAGGTATCCTTTACCCAAGATGGAAGACTTATTTTACCGGCTTCAGGGTGCCAAGTGCATCTCAAAGATAGATCTCCAATCTGGGTACCATCAGCTTAGAGTTCGAGAGAGAGATATCCTGAAGACAGCCTTTACGATGCGGTACGGTCATTACGAGTTTGTATATATGTCTTTTGGACTAACGAATCCTCCTGCAGCTTTTATTGACTTGATGAACAGGGTGTTCAAGCCATACTTGGATATGTTCATTATTGTTTTTTATTGATGACATCCTGATATACTCTAGGAGCGAGGAGGAACATGCTTCTCATTTGAGAATAGTGCTTCAGACTCTCAAGGATCGCCAACTATATGCCAAATTCTGCAAGTGTGACTTTTGGTTGGACTCCGTAGCATTTTTTGGCCATGTGGCATAACGGTGGACTCTCAGTAAATAGAGGCGGTGAAGAATTGGCCTAGACCGGTGAATCCTTCAAATATTCGGAGCTTCTTGGGTTTAGCTAGCTACTATCAAAGATTTGTTGAAGGTTTCTCATCGATTGCAGCATGTTTTACCAAATTGACCTAGAAGAATGTGAAATTCGCATTGCCGGAGGCTTGTAAGAAGAGCTTCCATGAGTTGAAGACTCGACTTACTTTGGCATCAGTGTTAACTCTACCATAGGGTACTGATGGGTTTGTGGTGTATTGTGATTCTTCAAGGATCAGACTCGGCTGACTGTGTTGATGCAGCACGAGAAAGTTATAGCATATGCCTCTATACAGTTGAAGGTTCATGAGAAGAACCACTCGACCTATGATCTTGAATTAGCTGCGGTGGTATTCACGTTGAAGATATGTTGACATTACTTGTATGGGTTCTGCATGGATGTATTTATGGACCATAAGAGCTTGCAATATGTGTTCAAGTAGAAGCATATCAATCTTCAGCAAAGGAGGTGGTTGGAGCTACTCAAGGACTATGATATGAGTGTGCCTTACCATTTGGGTAAGGCCAATATGGTAGAGGACGCATTGAGTAGACTCTCTATGGAGAGTGTGTCTCATGTGGATGAGGGTAAGAAGGATCTAGCGAAAGATATGCATCGACTCGCAAGGTTGGGAGTTAGGTTGGTTGAGTCGACTAATGGCGGTATTGGTCAGAGCGGATCAAAATCATCATTGGTGATTGATGTAAAGGCTAGACAAGATGAAGACCCTATTTTGGTAAAGTTAAAGGAAGTCATTCACAATCAGAAGGTGGAGGTCTTCTCCAAAGGGGGAGATGGTGTGCTTCGACACATGGGTCGCTTATGTGTTTCGAATGTTGATGATTTGAAGAGCCAGATATCGCACGTGGCTCATGGATCCAGGTATTCTATCCATCTGGATGCCACTAAGATGTACCGTGACTTATGGGAAATCTATTGGTGGAACGACATGAAGAAGGATATGGCAGAATTCCTAGCTAAGTGTCTGAACTGTCAGCAAGTAAAGGTTGAGAATCAAATAACAAGAGGTGTGCTTTAGGATATCAGCATTCCTACTTGGAAGTGGGAAGAAATTAATATGAACTTCATCACAGGTTTACCTTGTACTCATTGGCAATATGACTCCATTTGGGTTGTGGTAGATAAGTTGACTAACGTCGCTCATTTTCTACCTGTCAAAATGAGGATTATGCCAAACTATATATCCAGGAACTAGTTCAATTGCATGGAGTTCCTTTGTCCATCATATCAGACAGAGGTACACAATTTACCTCTCAGTTTTAGAAGCATTTCAAAAAGGACTTGGTATTCATGTTAACCTCAGCACAGCGTTTCACTGGAAAACGGATGGTGAAGCGGAACGGACAATCCAGACCCTCAAGGACATGTTGAGAGCATGTGTGATTGACTTCAAAGGTAGCTGGGATGAGCACTTGCCTCTTATCGAGTTTTCATATAATAACTGCTATGATTATTGTATCCAGATGGCACCATTCAAGGCTCTCTATGGGCGGAGGTGTAGGTCTCCCATTGGATGGTTTGAGGTTGGCGAAACAGAGATGATAGGACTAGATTAAATTCATAAGGCGATGGAGAAAGTTCAGTTGATAAGGGACAAGTTGAGAACTGCTCAGAGTCGCCAAAAGTCCTATGCCGACATGAGAATGAGAGAATTAGAATTTGAAATTGATGATTGGGTATTTCTGAAGGTGTCTCCCATGAAGGGAGTGATGAGGTTTGGAAGGAAGGGGAATCTTAGCCCCCGCTATGTCGGCCCATACAGGATAGTGAGATGTGTTGGCAAGGTGGCCTATGAGTTGGAATTTCCCTCAGAATTGGATTCTATTCATCCTATATTTCATGTATCTCTCTTGAAGAAATGTTTGGGTGATCCATCTCTAGTCTTCCCAGTGGATAGTGTTGGTGTAAAAGACAGCCTTAGTTATAAGGAGGTTCTAGTAGCAATACTGGATCTTCAGGTTCGATGGCTAAGGAACAAGGAAATAGCTTCAGTTAAAGTGTTATGGAGGAATCAGCATGTTGAGGGAGCTACGTAGGAAGCCGAAGTAGATATGATGGATAGATACCCATATTTATTTTCTACCAGCACAGTTCCAGCTTGAGGTATCAGTTTTGACCTAAAACTCTATTTAGTTTTATTTTTTAGTTCATGTGCCCAAGTTTCTTTTACGTATATGGGTGTATGTATGATTCGTGAATTCCGTTCATCTATGTAGTTTGAATCGAAGGTAGTTATTACGTCAATTTTTGGTTTAAATGATCATTATTTGAATTAAATGATTGCATTTCACTACTTTTATGTACGCTTTACAATTTTCAAGGATTAATGTTCCCAAGGGGGAGATATTATTATAACCCGGAAGCCCAAAGATTATACCTGGGTGTTGAAACGGAGAAAAATTTAAAATCTGGCATCAGGCACAAATTGAGTCGTGAGGTGACCCATTGATTCAACCCACAAGTCGTGATATGACTTGTGGTGAGGTCCAGGTGAAGATTTGGAAAATTGGAAAATGGGATCCCCACAGGCATGACCACCAGTTGTGGTTAGTCGCTACGACTCATTAGGTCAGTCGTGGGGAGTGGTGGTTGAGTAAAGAGGAAAATGAGGATAGTGTACTTGACGGAAGGACTCCACAAGCCATGGTTAGTACCCACGATTCGTGGGATTAGTCATGATCAAGCAGGGAATAATTTTATTGGGGATAAGGCAGTGTACCTAATAAATGGTGACCACAAGTGGCGGTCACCAGGCAACGAGTCGTTAAGTCTTCCGTTACAAGCCCAGGAGATCTGGCAAGAAGTGTAACCGACGGACGACTCCACTAGTCGTGGCCATGGAGGATGAGTCATTGAGTCCCTCATTGGGATCATCTTGCAGTTATTTTCTGCGAATTTTGTAAGGGTTTTCCGTAATTCATAAGATCCTATGGCCTAAACTACGTTGTTTTGAGTTATGAATAATGACTTTTAAAGAGGTTAAGTTCATTTTAGGAAATTTCATATTAATGCATGCAAGAGTGATAGTCTAGAGAGGTGATCAAGGCAATCCTTCAAAGTCTTTCTTCAATTCCTCCCGACTAGGGATTTACAGGTCGGGCTCCATGTGTGCTCATATGGGGTATGTTGGTTATAAGAATCTCCCATTATTCCTCATGTTTTATGCATTGATATGTTTATGTTATTTTGCTCAAGTGATGATTTAATTAAGTTTCTCTCATAACTATGATAATGAATGGTTTATGAATGAATTGAAAACCTTGAGCCTTATGTTATCTTATGGTATTTATGTTATGAGCATGTTGTCCCACTCTTATGATTGTTTATAATCTTTTAAGTAATTTTAAATGTCCATTTTACTTACCTTGCATACTCAGTACATACCACATACTGACCACATACTCTGTCGTATCGTTTCATGATATAGGACCCAACTCTCTGGCTCAACCGTTCAGTAGTCCATTTCAGAGTTTAGCATCCAACCTTTTGGTGAGTCCTCATTCTCCGAGGACCATATGTTTCAGATATTGATGTTCCTTTTTGCTTTCAATTTTTCCTTGTTAGTTGGGAATATTGTCCCATCAATCTATCTGATACGATAGAGGCTTTCGGATTAATTGTAGTACTCAGTTTTTATGTATTTTGTACCTTCCGCTTATCATGCTATGTTGTGTTATGTTTATGTTTCTGTTATAATGTCATGTTAAGTATTCCGCTTAATGATATGAAGTTAGATGAATGTTCATGTCAGGTGTCGATTTGGAGTCTCTCGGGGCTCCTTGTCCCGTGTTACGATCCAAGTCTACGTTCGGGTCGTGGCAGTGGGTCGCTTCATTTCTTATCTTAAAGCCAGAATAATGATTTCTAAAGGTTTCGTGTACCATCTAGATAGGGTTAAGGATGCTTATTTTGAAACCCCGACTATCTAGTCAGTTCATGTAGTGTGTAAATATCCAGTAGTGTTTCTAGATGATTTGCTGGGAATCCCTCCCGAGTGAGAGATCGATTTTGGTATTGACCTTCTTCAAGATACGTAGCCTATATCTATTCCTCCTTACAAAACGTCTCCAACTGAGCTAAAGGAGCTAAAGGAGAAATTCAGGGATCTTTCAGACAAGGGTTTGATCAGACCTAGCAAATCCCCAATGGGGTGCACAAGTTCTCTTTGTTCGAAATAAGGATGGTTTCCTTCGGATGTGCATTGACTATAAACAATTGAAAGAGGTCACCATCAAGAACAGGTATCCTCTCCCCACGATTGATGATTTGTTTGACCAGCTTCAGAGTGCGAAGTGCTTTTCAAAGATAGACCTCAGATCTGAGTATCATAAACTAAGAGTTAGAGAGAGTGATATTCTGAAGACAACCTTCAGGACTCGATATGGTCACTATGAGTTTGTAGTTATGTCTTTTGGACTAATGAATGCATATAAGACTTTTATGGATTTGATGAACAAGTGTTCAATCAATACTTTGATATGTTAGTGATTTTTTTCATAGATGATATCCTCATATATTCTTAGGGTGAAGAGGAGCATGCCGCTCATTTGAGGGTGGTGCTACAAACTCTTAAGGATCTGCAATGGTATGCTAAATTCAGTAAATATGTGTTTTGGTTGAACTTAGTGGCATTTTTTGGTCATGTGGTGTCAAGTGAGGGTGTACAGGTGGACTCTCAAAAGATAGAAGTGGTGAAGATTTGGCCTAGACCAGTTAGTCCATCGGATATCAAGAGTTTCTTGGGTTTAGCTTGTTACTACAAGAGGTTTGTGGAAGGATTTTCATCCATTGAAGCACCGTTCACTAAGTTGACTCATAACAAAGTGAAGTTTCAATGGTTGGAGGCCTATGAGAAGAGCTTCCAAGAGTTGAAGACTCGACTCACCTCAGCACCAGTATTGACCTTACTTGAGGGTACTGATGGGTTCGTGGTATATCGTGACACTTCAAGGATCGGTCTTGGTTGTGTACTCATGCAGCACGGTAAAGTTATAGCCTATGCTTCGAGGCAGCTGAAAGTCCATGAAAAGAACTATCCGACTCATGACCTCTAGTTGGCGGCAGTAGTATTTTCCTTAATGATTTGGAGACACTATTTGTACAAGGTCCATGTAGATGTGTTTATGGACCACAAAAGCCTACAGTACGTGCTTACCCAAAAGGATCTAAACCTACATCAGAGGAGGTGGTTGGAGCTTCTTAAAGATTATGATATAAGTGTCCTTTATAATCCAGGCAAGGCAAATGTGGTGGAAGATTCTCTGAGTTGGTGGTCTATGGATAGTGTGTCCAATATGGATGAGGAAATGAAAGAGTTATTGAAGGATGTACATCGGCTTGCACGACTAGGAGTCCATCTTGTTAACTCAATGAATGGAGGTGTTATTGTTCAGAGTGGATCAGAATCTTACTTGGTGATCAAGGTCAAAGCTAGGCAAGATGAGGACCCTATTTTGGTAAAGCTGAAGAAAGCCGTTCAGAATCAGAAGGTGGAGGTGTTCTCCTAAGGGGTAGATGGTATGCTATGATATCAGGTTCATTTGTGTGTTTCGGGTGTTGATGATTGGAGGGAGCGAATGTTTCACGTGGCTCACGGTCCTAGATATTCTATACATCCAGGTGCTACCAAGATGTATCGCGGCCTACGAGAAGTCTATTGGTGGAATGGCATGAAGAAGTACATACCAAACTTTGTGGCTAAGTGTTCGAATTGTCAACAGGTGAAGGTTGAGCACCAAAGACCTGAAGGTGTGCTCCAAGATATTAGTAATACTACTTGGAAGTAGAAGGAAATAAATATCGACTTCATTATAGGTTTGCCTCACACTCATCGAATATATTACTCTATTTGGGTGGTTGTAGATAGGCTGCCAAAGGCAACTAAATTTATATCAGTCAAAACTACCAATTCAATGCAGGATTATGCTAAGTTATACATTCAGGTGTTAGTTCGGTTGCATGGAGTGCCCTTGTCCATCATGTCAGATAGAGGTACTGAGTTTACCTTCCAGTTTTGGAGATCGTTTCAGAAGGGACTCGGTACTCAGGTAAAGCTTATCATAATATTTCACCTGCAAATGGATGGTCAGGTGGAGCAGAGCATTGAGAATCTGGAGGATATGTTTAGAGCGTGTGTGATTGATTTCAAGGGTATTTGGGATGATCATTTGCCGCTTATTGAGTTTCTATACAACAACTACCATTCCAGCATTTAGCTGGCTCTATTTGAGTCTCTCTATGGGCGAAGATGTAGATCGCCTATTGGTTGGTTCGAAGTCGGTGAGCCTGCATTGGTAGGAGCAGATTTAATCCATGAGGCCATGGAGAAAGTTCAGCTTATAAGGGACAGGTTGGAAATAACTCAGAGTCGCTAAAAGTCTTATGCAGATGTGAGGAGAAAGGAGCTAGAGTTTGAAGTTGATGATTGGGTGTGTCTGAAGGTATCTCCCATAAAGGGAGTGATGATGTTTAGAAATAAAGGGAAACTCAGTCCCCATTATGTTGGTCCATATTGGATTGTGAAATGGGTTGGCAAGGTAGCATATGAGCTAGAATTTCCTCAGAATTAGCTTTAGTTCATTCAGTTTTCCATGTATCACTTTTAAAGAAGTGCTTGGGTGATCCAACTCTGGTTGTCCCGGTGGGCAGTGTAGGTGTGAAAGATAGCCTTATCTATGAGGAGGTTCTGGTGGAAATACTTGATTGTCAGGTTCAAAAGCTAAGGAACAAAGAAGTAACCTCAGTAAAAGTTTTATGGAGGAACCAGTATGTTGAGGGAGCTTGTGTGAAGCCGAAGCAGATATAATGGCTAAATACTCGCATTTATTCCCTTCAGGCTCAGTTTCAGCTTGATGTATCAATTCCCTCCATAGTACTCTGTTCAGTTTCATGTTCAGTTCTTGTGCCCTAGTTTCTTTCCTGTCAATGTATGTATGTATGATTCACGAATTTAGTTCAATCATGTAGTTCAGCTCGGAGTCAATCACTCTGTCAGTTTTCAGCTTAAATGCTCAGTATTTGAGTATGATGATTGCATTTCTCAATTTTCGTTATGATTTCCCACATTTGAAGAGGAATGTTCCCAATGGAGAAATATTATAATACCCTAAAATTCCTAAGATTAGACTCGAGGATTGAAATGTAGAAAACAAGATTTTCTGCATTAGGTCACAAGATGAGTAATGCAGTGACCCGTGAGGTGCACCACGAGTCGTTATGCGATTCGTGAGAAGGAGGGAAGCCTTGGTAAAATTTTGAGAGTTGAGGGGTAACCACGGGTGTGACCACGAGTCATGGTCAGCACCATGATTCGTTATGTCAGCCGTGGTGAGGAGTTGATTTGGAGGTGGGATGTTTGGATAGTGTAGACCACGACTCGGTCACTAGGAGTCGTTGGGTACACAACGAGTCGTGGTATCCCTCATGGTGACCCTCAGAGATAAATTTCCAGTGCTTATCACGAGTAGCGGACCACGAGTCGTGGTACCGGGGACGAATCGTCCAGTCCCTCGTTGGGACTGGCAGTGAGTATTTTTGTTTGAGTTTATTAAGGATTTTTACGTAATCCCTATGTCTCTAAGGCCTATACTACATCATTTTAAGCTCAGAAAGGTATGTTTGAAGAGTGCTAAATTCATTCTAAGCCTGTTCTCTTCCATACGTGCAAGTCTAAAAGCTCCTAAGGGTGATAAAGCTTAGATTCATCAAGTTCTTCCCCAAATTTCATTAGGATTTCAAGAGGGTTTGTGAAATCAAATTTCTCTATGTATGTAAGGTTATGAATGGGTGTATCAATTCATACCCCTAACCAATCCCTCTGTAATTTCATGAAAATTCTAGTTGATGAATCTATGGGGTTTTAACCCAACATGTGAATTCTCTGAGTATCAATCATGGGTATGATCTATGCAAGTTTTATATGTTGAATTATGGTTAATGGGAATATTTTACAATGTTTTCAATTATAAATTATGTTTTAAAGTTTTACAAATTATGATGCCTATCCATGGAAGTTCGTGAAAGGTAAGAACAATGATATATGTATTCAAGAATGATGAGACGTATAGGATAAAAGTATGATTTCGAATTACCTATATCCATGTTCATGTTTTCGAATGATCAAGTCTATGTCAAGCATGATTAATTATTGGGCAATCCCATATAATCAACTATGTGTCATGATTTATTTAAATTTTATATTATTAACTTACCACATGGATTTAGAGTCTAGACTCCCACTATTTCTCAACTTGTGGTATGGTTTGAGCCCAAGGATTCTCATGTCATGATTTCAGATTTATGCATGCATGTTTTGAGTCAGCTTCATCACTACACGATGGTTTTGCTTCATTGAAAAATGATTGAGTGCATATGCATGTTCTTGGGAGTAGTGTCTAGCATCGAGTAAGCTAAGGGTCATCAACACTATTCCTCAAAACTACAAGCCAATGTAGCTATGTTCAGATTATTATGACCTCCTTTGTGAGCTTCCCCTTCCCCTAAGGGGCCTTCAACTTGATATCGATATCATGGCATCATCCTTAGCCCTGACAAGGATTTGGACCACTCTTCCACTTAAGTGTTATAGTCAGGACCACGTAAGCTCTATCGTGGTAATGTAAGTTATAAGACGAGTCTCCCATTGTTCGTCATGATTTCAGTTATGCATGTTCATCAGTCATGATATTATGCTTTCAATAGGTTTGACCCAATGCTCAGTTTTACTTATGATTATCAGTTTTTAGCTTTAGGTCATTCGATTCAGTTATGATATGTAGTTAGGTTTAAATCATGTTTTCTGATTTACCAATGAGGGACTGGACAATCCATTACCTGAGGGACAACTCATCATACACATTGATCGCCAGCACTGGACAACACCACCCTGTCACTCACCACAAGGGACAGCATGACTCACGGTGTACCTAATGACGCATGGTGACTAGTCGTCTACAACACTACCCATGATTTTAACCTCCATGCAGGCTCATAACCATGACCAGTGCCACGACTCTTGCCCTGACAACGAAACATGGCTTGTCTCGTGGTCAACCCCTAAATCACAATCACAGCCAACTTCTCCTCCACTCCACGAGTCACTTAATGACCTGTGGAATACTTCATGGGCCACTGGATGACTCGTCCCGTGACCAGGTGCAAAAATTGCTATTTTTCTCAATTTCAACCCTCGGGTATGATCTTAGGGATTTTGGGGTATTACAGGGATGACTTCATGGATGCCTTCATTGATCACTTCCTACCTATGAATCTGATGGAAGCAAGAGAAAAAGAGTTTACATCTCTCAGACAAGGCTCTATGAGTGTGCGAGAGTATATCCTTAAGTCCACACAACTATCACGGTTTTCTCTTGAGATGGTTTCTAATATGCGAGAAAGGATATGTCGTTTTGTATATGGTTTGGGAACTCACTTGGTCGGTGAATGCACCGCAGCCTTGCTGAACAAGGAGATGAATATTTCCAGATGAATAGCTTATGCTCATGAAATGGAGGACATGAAGAAGTGGATTAAAGCTGACATGGACAACAACAATACAAGAGGGCCAGGTCAGCTAGCTATAGTGATCGTAACACCGGCAGGAGCTTTTTTAATTGGAATCATCGGACAGGGTCCTATCTACCACAAGTGCACCTCCTGGTAGATGTAGGAATGATAAGTAAGGTAAAAATGGTCAAGGCCAGAAATCTAGAGCACTAGGCTCTCAATCACAAGGTAGTGTTGCATAGAGTAATTCGCAGTAACTTCCTTGTAATACATGTGTATAAGCGGCACCCAGGAGAGTGTTGTATGGGTATGGATAAATTTTCTGGGTGTGGTCTTAGAGGCTATATTCAGGGACATTGTCCATCAACTAGATGGGTTAATGTGGCAATGCCGCTTCATCCAAAAATTTAGCAACCACTCGGACAACCCCTCCACGTGATTCTCAAGCCCCAGTAGGATGGAATAATAACAGAGGAAAATGACAAAATCTCCTATAAGCTTTTTCAGGTCAAAAATATCTAGATGCATCTCTAGACATTGCAACAGGTATATTAAAAGTTTTTACTTATGATGTTTATGTACTGATGGATCCTGGACCCACATTGTCTTATGTGACCCCTTATGTTGTTATAAAGCTTGGGCTAAAACCTAAATGACTATGTGAACCATTCTCTGTATCCACTCCAGTCGGTGAGTTAGTTGTTGCCAAATGAGTTTATAGGGGTTGTACGATTACGGTGGGTCTAAAAGCCACGACGGAAGATTTTGTTGAATTATCTTGACTTGTTTGTGATCATCTTTATTAACGACATATTAGTGTACTCCTGAAATAAGGTTGACCAAGCAGACCATCTCCGGTTCGTATGGCAGACTCTTCGAGATCATCAGTTATATGCAAAGTTTTAAAAGTGTGAATTCTTGATGAACTCGGTAGCATTCTTAGGCCATATAATATCCTGTGAGGGTATTAGGTTTGATTCCTACAAAATATAAGTAGTAAATAATTGGCCTAAACCTACAACTCCTATAGAGATTAGAAACTTTTTAGGTTTAGTAGGCTATTATTGGCGATTTGTATAGGGGTTCTCATCCATAGATTCCCCTTTTACTAAATTGATAAAGAAAAAGGCAAAGTTCCAGCGGTTAGATGTATGCGAAAAGAGTTTCCAAGAGTTAAAGACCAAATTGACTACCGCTCAAGTCCTAACCTTGCTAGAGAGAACCGATGGGTTCGTGGTTTATTGTGATTCTTCAGGGACTGGTCTAGGTTATGTTTTGATGCAACATAGGAAGGTTGTAGCCTATGCTTCTAGGACGTTAAAGATCCATGAGAAGAACTATCCAACACATGATTTGGAATTGGTTATTGTAGTGTTTGTGCTTAAGAAATGGCTTCACTATTTGTATGGAGTTCAAGTGGATATCTTCATAGACCACAAAAGTCTTTAATACATTTTAAAACAGAAAGAGTTGAACCTTAGACAGTGAATTTTGCTTGAATTGCTTAAGGACTACAATGTTGATATCATCTATCATTCAGGGAAGGCTAATGTAGTAGCCGATGCTCTTAGCCGACTGTCCGTGGGAAGCTTGGCTCATGTTGATGAAGGAAAGAGAGAATTGGATAGAGACATTCAAAAATTGGCTAGCCTAGGGGTCTGTTTTTTAGATTTGGAGGATGGCAATGTGGTTGTTCAGAATAGGGCTGAATCATCCCTAGTAATAGAAGTGAAGGAGAAGAAATATGTATATCTGACCTTACTCAATTTGAAAGAGGGAATTCACAAGCAAAATACCAAGGATTTTGAGTTAGTGGGAGATGGTACTTTAAGGTATCAAGGAAGATTATGCATCCTAGAGGTGGACAATCTACGTAAAAGAGTCATTGTTGAAGCACACAACTCGAGGTATTCTATCAACCCAGCCTAAACTAAGATGTATCACGATCAAAAATAGATATATTGGTGGAACGATCTGGAGAAGAACATAGAAGACCACATGGCTAAGTGTCCAAGCTGCTAATAGGTTAAAGTGGAGCACTAGAGGCCCGGTGGCCTAGCATAGAATATTGAACTTCCCGTATGGAAATGGGAAATGATCAACATGGACCTCATAATAGGTTTACCTTGATCCTTTTGAAAACATGACTCAATTTGGCGGATTGTGGACCAGCTTACCAAGTCAACGCACTTTTTTCTTGTTAAGATGATTGATTCTGCAGAGGATTATGCCAAGCTATACATTTGGGGGATTGTTACGCTGCATGGGAGCCCAGTGTCCATCATATCTAATAGAGGTGCTCAACTCACAACCCACTTTTGGAAGACTTTTTAGAAAGGGTTGGGTACTAGTGTAAACCTTAGTACTACTTTTCACCCACAAACAAACGGACAGGCTGAGCTCCCATTTCGGCGCTCGAAGATATGTTGAGAGCATGCACTCTAGATATTAAGGGAAATTGGGATGATCACCTACCATTGTTTGAGTTTGCATATAATAATAGTTACCTATCTAGTATTAAGGTGGCACTCTATAAGGCTTTGTATAGGCAAAGATGCAGATCACCTATTGGTTGTTTTAAGGTAGGTGAAGAAGAACTATTTGGACCAGACTTGGTCCACTAGGCTGTGGAGAAGGTCAAACTAATTCAATAACAGTTACAGACTACTCAAAGCCATCAGATATCCTATTCGGGTGTGCGACGCAGAGATCTAGAATTTAATGTGGATGATTAGGTATTCTTGAAAGTTTCGCCCATGAAGGGCGTTGTGCACTTTGGAAAGAAAGGAAAGCTTAGTCTTAGATATATTGGTCCATATAGGATATTGCAAAGAAATAGGCTAGTAGCTATGAGTTGGAATTTCTTACAGAGCTGGCATCAGTGCATCCGGTATTCAATGTTTCTATGTTGATGAAATGTGTGGGGGGTCCATCCCTTATGGTCCCTATTGAGAATATTGGTGTCACAGAAGGTCTGACTTATGAAGAAACTCTTGTGGCCATTCTTGATCCCCAATATCGTAAATTAAGGACCAAAGAAGTGGCATCTGTGAAAGTACTATGAAGAAACCACAATGTTGAAGAGGCTATCTGGAAAGTAGAAAGTGAAATGAAAGCTATATATCCTTACTTGTTCTGCGAATGAGAAGAAGATGCGGGAGGTAATATTCTTATTCCTACAATTTGAATGTTATGTCCTCCATGTCTAAGTGAACTCGTGTTATGTTACGTCCATGTTAAAAGACTCTACATGTTTTGTATGACTCGTGCCAATGATTCTTCTCCTTTTTCTAACAAAAAATTAAAGTTATGAAATTCCTAGCAAGAATGATGAGTTATGATAATGGACGAAAGAAAATGGTAAGCTTTGAGAAAATGACTACATTTATCCTTCTTATGTATTCTTTCATGACTATGCACTTTTGATGCCCTGTGAGGCTATGACAATGTTTTTGGTTAGCTGTTGCACTTTGAGAAATTGGGATATTACTATGTAAAAGGAAACTCTGCTGAAATATTTGAAAATTTTGGGAGTTAGATTCTATTGATTCCCCATGGCCATCATTTGTGGAATGATCCGAAGGGGGAGATGTTGTAACACCCCATACTTTTTTTGTTATGATTTGGACCATTAGATGTGTGAATTAGACCCTAAACGAGTGAACATGGGTATACTTAGGTGTAAGTTTCAACTCTTGCGTGTGGAAAGTGTGTTGGATGTAAATTAATACCTTAAGGAAACTCAAGATCAATGTTGGGTTGAAAGCCCCCACCGATGAAGCTTTTCAGAAAATCTGGTGTAAGATCCATCATCAAATGATCATACCTCCCAATTTACAAAGTGTTTTTGAGTGTTCTACAATTAAAATTAAATATCTATGAATATAGTTTCCAACACATCCATGTATGCCTACATCAGAGTTCAGAGTAAAAAGTTATGAGCATTTTACTGAAGCACTGTCGAGCTATTGCGAACAGCGGACCAAAATGTGGCTAGTGCCTTGGGAAGCGCGGGCCATGGATTGGATGCCAAAAGAAAAAGTGACCAGTCAGTATAAGGGTAAAAAATGTGGACCAAATTGCGGTCAACTCCTAGGGAAGCACGACTCGGGGATTGGCAACTAAACGCATATTTTTCCGTATAACATAACTTTTACCCCAATTTAAAAACGTAATTTTGGACTCACTTCCTTATTTCTTCGCCTCAACTCTAACAACCCCAAAATATCTTCAAACCCTCCTAAATCTAGGTAAGCATTCTCCAATCTATTGCCACATAAATCCATGAATTTCTTCATGATTCTAACATCAAAATCATCTTTCTCCTCTAACAAGGTCAAGAACAATTTTTGAGTATTAGGACTTGGAGTCTTAAAAACTTCTTCTTTCTTCAAGGTAACTAATTATTCCAAACTCATACATGGGTATTGTTTTATATTCCTTCAAGTTGTTCTAAGGTCAAGATTCATGGGACGGTGCTTGGAAGCCATGAGTTCATGTGATGATCTATGATTAAGGTTAGGGGATGGTTTTAGTGTTGAGAATGGAGGTGGTTGATTTGGATGGACATGTAATTAGTGTGTATGCTATTAAGGGGCTATAGAAAGAGGCGGATATTAGTACATCCCATCCATATGAGGCTCGAATTTCCTATGCACTTCGGGTGTTCGATTAAATGCCTCTATGACTTGAATTTTATCATTAAGTTATTGATTGTAGTTGCCACCTATATAATTATTGTAGATTGAAATATAGAAGGGATTATTTCTTCGTAGTGATAGTTTTGAGGCCAGCAATAATGTATGTTAGGCTAATATTATGCGGGAACACTTTGTTTCATTCCCCAAAACATGCTTCATGAAATTTCCACATAAATAACTTTCTTCTTGGATTGTTAAGGTTAAGGTCAAGAACATTATGTCCATAAAAATGATTTTCAAAACTCTTTGAGTTCCTATTTGAATTCTATTGAAATGTTTTTATTGAAAGAAGTCAACGCTATGATTTATGATTTTGTTTTTTTCCTCAAAAAAGAAAGTTGCTATGATTTTGTGAAAAATGATTATGACTTGATGACTTATGAAATTAAAGGCCTTATGATGATGAAAGACTATGATTTCGATATGATAATGGTTAATGATGAAAAGCTTAATTTCTTATAATGATTTTAAGAAAATCATGTTATGTAATGAAAAGGGACTAGTACTGATAATTGAGAAGGCTTCATGCCCGAAAATACGTATGACAACATAAGTTGATGGATCATTTCTGTTGGTTCAGGCGACTCCTATATTCCCCTAGTACAGGTTGTTATGGATCCTTGCTAGCACTATGATATGTATGTCTTATATCCCAGCAAGGTATGAGATGTCTTAGTTGATCGGGCAGAGATCAAACTTCATGTTTTCATTGTGGTTTATGTCAGTAAAGAAAAGAAACTCCTACAATAGATTTAATGAATACAATGAAAATTTTATTTTTTAAAGGGATCTATTACCGATTTGTTTATATCTTTGATCCCTTTTATGCTATGTTTTTTTTATCTTGGTTACCCTTTTTATATATATTGCTCAGCTATGTTATGTTTCCTCAGCCGCTTTACATAGAGTACGATCCTAAGTACTTACGTCCCTTTGGCCGGGGGTGTTGCGCTATTTTATAATGCAGATTTAGGTACTCGTGCTGACGATCGAGTTGCTCGCTAGGATTCTACTTCATTCAGTTGTTGGTGAGCCTTACTTTTTTTGGGCTTAGTCCTTTATCCAAACTTACTAGATGTTGGTTTAGAGGTATGTTGTGTGCCTTTTCCCAGGAAACAGTTAATCCAATATGTTAGAGGCTTCATAGATTATTTTTATGTTATGTAAGCTCAGTAAATCTTCTCTTTAAACTGAGTATTTCTACCTTTTAAGTTTAAATTTAACTATTATTTTTTCTTGTGATTAGATTCATCCTGATGATGTACATCATGTATGTGGTTCTCTCTAGTCAGTAATGGATTTGAGTTCTGGTCACGCCTAGGCCCTGATTCGGGGGTGACAAACATAGTAATGGCTTTGAGTTCCAGTCACACCTAGGCCCTGATTAGGGGCATGACAAGAAGCTTCCAAGGGCAATTTTGGGAGCTATGTAAAAAGAAGTTTAGAGATTTTTTGCCAATTCTACATAAAAATGTCATTAGAGAGATTAGAAGAGAATAGATAATACATCATAGATATAACTAGTGTACATTTTTTCTTTATTCTTCACTGGGAAAACCATCATTGTTGCAAACCTTGAGCTTGAATAGAAATTTGACTACTTAATATGATGAGTGTAGAGCAATTTCTTATGGGTATAATATCTCTTACTTTAATTATGAGTAGCTAAATTTCTTGCTAGGGGTGGGTGTGCAAGATGGGTGTCTAGACTTGAGTGGGTGTTGGTTATTTGTTCTTAAAATTTATTAGCAAGCATGGATCTATTGTTTTCTTCAAGTCTTAATTCAATAATTGATGGTTTCAAATATTGATTAAACTTTTTAATCTTGCTTTTTCTTGGAAAAGGGATGTAAGATTGGGTAAGGATTAAATAGTGAGGAATTAGAGTGTGGATATATGGGTTGGAGCTAGAGATAGTCAAAACACACATTCATACTCCATTAAAGGAGTAAAGATAGAAATAATCAAACCCTTCCTCAAGCTTATTGCTTGTTTTGTAATTATGGCTTTGTGGTTTGAGAAAACCCAAGGTAAACACATCCATTTGGTTGGAAAACATAGGGTGGTTAGCCATAACCAAGGCTACCCATGCCCTAATAATGTCTAAGGCTCTTAATCAATCCCTCTCTATTCATCCCTCTT